>OY292440.1:10443244-11043244 GCA_958496245.1 Perizoma flavofasciatum | reverse complement strand
TACGATTTAACCCACTATTTAGACTTGGTCATTTAAGGTTGTTTCCATTACTGAGATATTTGAAAGAGCAGGTTATACTCACATTATGGACTTACATAGATTTCGATGTCATACATTCTAACGCTCTTATTCATAACCGCTTGCTAACTTACCAGGCTGCTTACTCTAACCCTGTCCTTTTCTAACACTAAACAAAGGAAGAGGCATGTAGGGTTGGATAGTTTCTTCAATAAAATGCTAGTATTGAAAAATACTGTTTGAACTACACGACTGCTCTTTTTTATCGTCGTTCGCCATTTTTTTTCCTTTCGCTCTCTGTCTTTTCGCTCACTCCTTACGTTCCATTCATACATATCAAAGTTACCTAGTCATTATGAATAAGACGATTAATATCGATGCAACTCACGTGGCTAGTTGAGATCTAACAGAGGATTAAAAAGTCATGCATTATTATCACATTATATCACATTGTCATGTATTTCAATCACCGTTCCTGAATATTTTCGGTTTTAACGTGGATATGTTTTAATTTATACGAGACTTGCAAAGATGCAGCATAAGTGAGTATATCCCACACTTACTAAAAACTGCTTAAGATACACTTGTTCTTTCTCATGTTAAATTAAAAGGTATATATTTTACTCAGCAAAATATTGTTAGGTTTTCTTAATTTATTTAAATTTATTTTAAAAGTATCAATCTATGTAAAATGTATCTGCAGTTTGGCAATTTTTTTTTATTTTACGTTTGTTAATAGTTATTTTGTTAATCTATACCACAGATTACATATCTATAGATCGATTCCATACAATTAGTAAACCAAGGGAGTACAAGGGAGTAAATTATGTTAAATTTACTCCCTCAATCTTCTCACACGATTGTAAATTAATCTACGCAGAGTACGGAATCATCATCAGCATGCAACATTCCTAGCACCGTCAACTCATTCCCCACATCCCGCAGTTGAGTGAAACTAATAATTCATGAACAGCGCTTCACCTAGGGGCTACTGAAAACAGTCCGCCTGAATCAATACTTAGAAAAAAATGGTATAGACCATAAAATTAAATGGTCTTCCAAAATGTTTCTATAACCTAACAAAGGGTTCATAATTATGAGAAACTACCTATTTGTTTAAAAGAACTAGAATAATTTGAAATCAATAAAGATATTGAGGATAGAAAATTACATTGGATTAGAGTAAAAAATTTCAACACAGCACAATACTTGCTTATTTTAGCCTTTGCTTAATTAATCAATGATTCTAGCGAACGTTAGCTCGTCGACCTAATTAGTGCGATTAATTTCTTATGTATGTCTTTTCTAATACTTTTATTTACTTATGTATTTCTGGATACACCATAAGGGTTTGCAGTTTTCTTTGCCTCGTAAGTACCTAATATTTAAGTCCTTTGTACTGATTCATAGTTAGAAAATTATTATTTTTTATAAGTTGATATATTATTAAAAATATTTATTTATAACATATTATTTATTTGTTAAAAATACAAAATTTAGAATAAAAACAGACCATTTTATTTCTATTGTTTTTATGTATAAAATTATTTAAAAGTTTTTTTTTTGATTAGTTATTTTTTTTTAATGATTGCAAACTTTTTTGTTATGTATTCATAGTCCTAACCCCACACTTGGATTAAGTTTATTTTTTAGTTTTATTAGTTTAGTTTTTACCACGCGCCGGTACCCTCAACTTACACAAAACACTTGAAAGCATTTAAACAAAAAATAATAAAAAAATATATTAAAGTAAGCCTATTCTAGTTACTTATACTAACCAACACCATAATAACTTTTATCTACTTATAAATTAGAAACATAAATGCTACAAAATGGCGTCCGACTCAGTTTATTTTGTAATAACTATTGCGCATAGCTTTCACAACGCTGATCTTAGCATAATCTCTCTACATATAATGTATAGTACTTTCTAGTACTGCAATAAATATTTTTCTATCTATCTATTGTGATGTACCTGTAAACTTTATAATGAATAAAATAAAACTATGTGTCGGAGTAGTTTCGCTCGGGCCAGCATGTGTGGAGGCCGCGCCGCCTCCGCGTCGCCTCCGCGTCGCCTCCGCGCCGGACCATCGATTCACATCGCTTTTTAGAACGCTTTAAAATTTATAGCGCATCCGTGAGCGACCTCCCTCAGAGTGACGGGAGGAGGGTAGAGACAGCCGCGATGGCGGATTGCAGTTTTATTTAATACTAACCTCTGCCCACGGCTTCGCCCTCGTGGTACCCGGATAAAAAGTAGTCTATGTGTCATTCTGATGTATATGCTATATTATTGTAAAGTTTCATTTAAATCTGTACAGGAGTTTTTGCGTGAAAGAGTAACAAACATCCATCCTCACAAACTTTCGCGTTTATAAGTAGTAGGATAGGATAATGCATGTTCATATAGTATACACCCTGCTATAGAGGCTTTTTTAGACCTAAAGTGGGGAACAAAGGTCAACTATGATACTAATTTTGGTAATATTTACTGGTTTCTGAAGCACTTGTAAAAGAACTCGTTCGGAGAAGTACTACCAATTCGTCTATTTCGGCGCATCGATGTTTTCATATCGGATGTAGTAAACGTATCATCAGAGGTTGCCGACTCTGAGATATAACGGGTGAAAAGTCTCATGTTCCTGTAATTTCACCGGCACCCATACCCTACAAACCGAACACAGCGATGCGGCGGCAGAACTAGATACATTGGTAGTACTTCCTCGGGCGAGTTCTTTCAAGATCAGTTCTACTTCTTATATCGTTATAATCTTCAGTAATATGTTCGCAGTTCTACTTCTTATGTCGTTATAATCTTCAGTAATATGTTCGCAGTTCTACTTCTTATGTCGTTATAATCTTCAGTAATATGTTCGCAGTTCTACTTCTTATATCGTTATAATCTTCAGTAATATGTTCGCAGTTCTACTTCTTATGTCGTTATAATCTTCAGTAATATGTTCGCAGTTCTACTTCTTATATCGTTATAATCTTCAGTAATATGTTCGCAGTTCTACTTCTTATGTCGTTATAATCTTCAGTAATATGTTCGCTCTTCTTCCTATACTGTGATATGGGCCTTATCCTATTATTTAACTCATGAAAATTTAGTTCGTATTGAAATAGAATATTTGATCATGAATAAAAGTAGAATTCACGATGAATATTGCACATTTGCATGCTATATTTAATCTTCAGTAATATGTTCGCAGTTCTACTTCTTATATCGTTATAATCTTCAGTAATATGTTCGCAGTTCTACTTCTTATGTCGTTATAATCTTCAGTAATATGTTCGCAGTTCTACTTCTTATATCGTTATAATCTTCAGTAATATGTTCGCAGTTCTACTTCTTATGTCGTTATAATCTTCAGTAATATGTTCGCTCTTCTTTCTATACTGTGATATGGGCCTTATCCTATTATTTAACTCATGAAAATTTAGTTCGTATTGAAATAGAATATTTGATCATGAATAAAAGTAGAATTCACGATGAATATTGCACATTTGCATGCTATATTTAATCTTCAGTAATATGTTCGCAGTTCTACTTCTTATATCGTTATAATCTTCAGTAATATGTTCGCAGTTCTACTTCTTATGTCGTTATAATCTTCAGTAATATGTTCGCAGTTCTACTTCTTATATCGTTATAATCTTCAGTAATATGTTCGCAGTTCTACTTCTTATGTCGTTATAATCTTCAGTAATATGTTCGCAGTTCTACTTCTTATGTCGTTATAATCTTCAGTAATATGTTCGCAGTTCTACTTCTTATATCGTTATAATCTTCAGTAATATGTTCGCAGTTCTACTTCTTATGTCGTTATAATCTTCAGTAATATGTTCGCAGTTCTACTTCTTATATCGTTATAATCTTCAGTAATATGTTCGCAGTTCTACTTCTTATGTCGTTATAATCTTCAGTAATATGTTCGCAGTTCTACTTCTTATGTCGTTATAATCTTCAGTAATATGTTCGCAGTTCTACTTCTTATATCGTTATAATCTTCAGTAATATGTTCGCAGTTCTACTTCTTATATCGTTATAATCTTCAGTAATATGTTCGCAATTCTACTTCTTATGTCGTTATAATCTTCAGTAATATGTTCGCTCTTCTTTGTATACTGTGATATGGGCCTTATCCTATTATTTAACTCATGAAAATTTAGTTCGTATTGAAATAGAATATTTGATCATGAATAAAAGTAGAATTCACGATGAATATTGCACATTTGCATGCTATATTTATTCGTTATATCCCTAGTTAACTTTACTGAGAGTAGTTTTGAAATAAAAAAGTCAATAAGTCCTATAATAAATATATACATCCAAAGATCACACACATAGTCCTGACCCTATATTAGGATTCCCTGTTAGCGTTCAGTTATAGCTTTTCTGTGAAAATGGATCGATGTAAAGAACAAAAAATACTTACTTACTTGTTTGTAAGTTTGGATGAACGAGTTAATCTTCGAAACTACTGATTCGATTTCAAAAATTCTTTCACCGATATATTATCTGATATTTAGAATGGACTTCAGGGTAGACATAGGTCAGTTATCCCGTTAAATAAAAGTATTTTTCATCGAGACCAATTTCCCAACGTAAATCAATGAAAAATGGTTGATCGAATTCGTTTCTTACGATCGCTGTCTTAACATTTAATCGGCTACTTTTTATCCGAGTACCACGCAGGTAAAGCTGTGGACAGTAGCTAGTATTAAGATAAAGAGACAAGCAGTAACACTCCACGTACGAACAGTCAAACAACTATCAGATTACTATGATCACTATACCTTAAGCAATGATTATGACAAATTACTTATATTTAAAGTTTGCTAGGAATAACAAGTAACTTACAAAGTCTTGAATTCATTATCAAAATAAACGAACGGTCAAGTCTAACCGTTGGTTATGATGACAGATTCTATGAAAATATGTGACAAATAGCTTTGATTAGGACCTAACCGCCCGTTATTGTATTGGTGAACTCAGGCCTTAGTAAAAGTAAACTTCAAAACCGCAGATTTTGAAGTTTTACCACTCAAGCACTGAAAAAGTTGTTTTCTCAGCCGTCGCTCTAGCTATCAAGAAAACTCGTTTACATTGAAATCCGTTTAGCAACTGAGATGTATTGGAATGGACAAACCACATAAAACTCGGTGATTCTGTTCGGAAGTTTGATTACGAAGTTATCAGAACTTGGCATCGATAATGTGGGAGTTTTCTTACAAAATTCAATCTCGAGAATGAAAGGCTGTTGAATTAAACTTGGTGAGAAACAATGATGCAAATTGAATGAAAATATTCAGAGGAAATCGGCGTTTTGCGAGCGGTTTCTGCACCGAACTTTTCCGGGAAATATTTGAGACCGCTCGACCTTTTGCAGACAGACTTGAAATTCCCAGAGTCAATAATAATTAATAAATCAAATAAATACACAGACAGACATATACATACTCCTGACCTCACACTGGGATTCCCTGTATTGCGGGTATCAGGGACTACGAGTACTGTGGTACCACAGCATCCAGACCCAAAACCCGCAGCGGGATTCGAACTCACTCCTCTTGCGTCGCAGTCGGCTGGTCGCCTCCCGCACCTCTGAGGTCGTCATTCAATCAAATGCCAAAATGAATCTTACGATATTTATTGATGCAGCGTTGTTCGAGAACACAATTTATACACAAAATTGAAACTCTGCTGCGACTCAAGAGGTGCGGGTTCGATTCCCGCTGCAAGGTAAATATTTGCATGTCCTGCAGATATTTGTTCCGGATATAAATAAACAAATAATGCTGAACATTTTCGCACAGCTTCATCTAGCCTCAACCTAAGCAGAGCTTGTGCTAAGGGAATAAATACATGACTAATGTATTACTTATGTAATTTTTTTTTGTAAATACTCGTACATACATATATTTGTATATTATACATGGAAATTGTTAATTTTTTTATATTACTGCTGTAAAAAAGGCAATTATTAAAAAATGCAGTCCATTTTTAGTTAGTACGCTGTATTTTTATTAAGTTTTTAACTCTGGCTCCTCAAAAAGTAATAAATTTGTACGTTTTACGATATTAAAAATATTGTTTAAACAAAAGGTTTCGACGTAAAGAGAATTATAAGTTTTATACGGGTGTTTATCATTATTACCCTTTGTATTAGTTTAGATAAATATCTTCAGGTTAACAAAAAAACTCGCTTGTAAAAAATATTATTTATTTAAACAAAATGTTAGCTTGACACCATGTATTCATATATATTCCTCCGAAAGTTTTCATATAAATAATAATAATACTTTTGCCGTTTCACGTTATAGTTTTATATTCCTCTTATGGTATAGGGGTGCACTAAGAAAGGAATTTGGAAAATTTTCCCCTAAAGGGGTGAAAAGGGCTGAAAACCTTTGTATAAAAATCGTATTCCTTGAACTTACAGTCTTGAAATTTCACATAAATATTATTCAATCCAAATGATAAGCTTATATAATTATTTCCTCCAAATACCCCTCAAAAGGGATATAAGGGGCGTCAAAGTTCAAGAGGTGAATCAACGCACAGCCTAAACCATAAGTCCTAGAAGCATGAAACTTAAAGAGTATATTCCTTTTATGGTGTAGTTCTTTAGAATTTAGAAAATTCTACCCCTAAGGAGGTGAAAAGGGCTGAAAACTTTTGTATGAAAAAATGGTATTCCTTGAATTTACAGTCAGTAATGATTTTTGATGCACCTATCAATTACCTACCCTACGCAAGTAAAACCGCGGGCATCGGCTAGTCACTCATATTTTCAATAGTTTACATCAGTCGGTATCCGCAAGATTACGTTTATTATATGATAATATACAAAGTTTAGTTTTTAAGTTGACGTTTCTATATGATCCTTGTGATTTCAATGAATAAAAACCTATTGACTTTGACTTTTGACTTTGAAAGGGCCTCTTAGTGTAAGCTTTGGCTTCACTAATGCCTGTAAAGGCCCCAGGCATAAGCCTGAGGTTTCAAATGAATAAAGAGAAATAATAATATGAATGCTGGAAAGTTTCATACAGCATCATCTAGCCTCCGTACTAAGCAGAGTTTGTTTTGGGAACTACATATCTGATTATAGTTCTTATATTTTTAATTCAGTTTTATGTATGATACATAAAAACACACAGAATCGACACAAATATTTGCAGATTATACAAACATTTATAAGCGGCGGGAATCGAGCCCGCAATCTTTCGTCTCAGGCGGGCCTTCGGCCACTGCGCCACAGAGGTAATGGTAGGTTACCTACATTGCCGTGGTTACAAAAGTCTTATTCGCGATATCTTTAACTATTTCAGGTTGGAATGAGTCGGGAATGGGAAGCTACGGAGCTTATCGCACTTTCCAGTTTAAAGAATTGCTTTATAGAAGTCGAATCCAGAATTTTAAAAGGTTCGTGATTCGCAGGTGACATTACAGAGTGGAAACTTCAAAGTAAAAGTGAGATTCTGTCGAAGTTGGGGAAGGGAGAATCTATGATCTTTTAAGCTTAGAATGAGGAGAGACAATGTCGCCGATTTTCTAGTACACTGATAGTGTACGCAAGAGAGAGATGGCAAGAGTTTTACTCGTGTCAAATCAGTATACGTGCCGCTTTTCTTTGTGTTTATAGTCAGCATGTTTTGAAATGGAAAACTTAAATCTGACTAATTTGACAGCACTAAAATTGTAGCTATCTCTTTCTCGCTTGCACAATCAGTAAAAGAGAGCGACAGTTTAGATTAAGTTTAGTTGGTGTTGGTGGCTATTGAAAATGAGATATTAATTAATAAATCATGGTAAATCGACCTGAGATTGTTGGTAAATATCATAAAGCGATTGTGCTTTTAGTTCTATTAATGTTTCGTTATTAATTAATCTTGCAATAAAGTAAAATATAAGACATACAGACAGTCCTGACTCCACATTAGTATCTCCTGTGTCGAGACTATCAGGGACTACGAGTAACACAGCATCCGGAACAAATATTTGGAGAAGCGGTAACACTCATATTGTTCATCATTATTATTGTTCATCATTATTTTTGTTTATCATTATTATTGTTCATCATTATTATTGTTCATCATTATTATTGTTCATCATTATTATTGTTCATCATTATTATTGTTTATCATTATTATTGTTCATCATTATTATTGTTTATCATTATTATTGTTCATCATTATTATTGTTCATCATTATTATTGTTCATCATTATTATTGTTCATCATTATTATTGTTTATCATTATTATTGTTCATCATTATTATTGTTCATCATTATTATTGTTCATCATTATTATTGTTCATCATTATTATTGTTTATCATTATTATTGTTCATCATTATTATTGTTCATCATTATTATTGTTCATCATTATTGTTTTAATACATTTTGTATGCTTGCCGGAGAAATTACAGTCACTTGAGATCTTTCATCTTGATATTCTCAGGGTTGGTAACGAGTGAGTGATAACTCTGGTATTGCAAGTGTCTATAAGTTACGGTAACTGCTTACCAGCAGGTGGGCCGTTGTTTGTTTGCCACTTTAGAAGTATACAAAAAAAAGTTTTATATTTTGAAGAAATTGGAAGAAACTTCTTAAATAAGAGAGATTTTTGCGCATTTTATGAACAAGCTGATTTCTTCTATTTTAAAACACTAGGGCACAAAAACTCTTGTCACAAAATACATTTAAAATCCCTTTTTTTAGGTTATAACGAGGCCTGATGTCCCATCTGATTGCTTATTGACATAACTTAGCCTTTGTTTAGTTTTTTTAGAGAAAAAAATAACCTAATTTTTTTTTATTTAAAATGTAATTACGCATAATATCCTCATGTTTGAAATATAATTGAAATTTTAATGATCGCTCCCCACAAATTACTACCTAAATACACAGAACAGATCATTTAACGATCATGTAACAAACATTTTAGAATCTAATTAAAACATTAATTAATTCCGGGATTAATTTATAAATGAACTGGAACTCAGCCGGTTGTAGGGTTTATTAGAGTTCTGATAAAGGCGAGAATTCCTAACTTTAGACCCAAAGGACGTGAGTTCGAACCCTGACTAGCACCAGTAATAATCATCTGTGGCACAGTGGGCGAAGGCCCGTCTGTGATGTAGAAGGATGCAGGTCTGATTCCCTCCCCAGGACATTGCTGGGCTAAGCGAATTAGTTCCACTTTCGTCTAAATATACATTGCTAATTCTCTAGTGCAATTAGGGACCTGATCAGATCACTGACCCAATGTAGAGTGACCAAGAAAGAACCAATAACGTGATGTAGAAGATGCGGCTCTGAACGGGGCCATGATATTGAAATCACATTAACCGCCCGTCGAGCTGAGTAAGCGCAATCTACGCTAATCTATTCAGTATCGTGCCCATTCACACCGAGCAAGTGGAGGGACGACATGTGATAAGTAAGCCGTGCCAGTAACTAAAAGACACCGCTGACTTTACGTGATTACAAGTGGTGGGCCTATTGTCATCATTTTTATTAATGTTCATTTTGTTGCCTGAAATAAATGATTATTATTATTATTTTAAATAAAACAACAGTACCACTAATCGCAAAGTATTTTGGTTTTAGTGATAAAACCACTAAAACTATAAAAATGTCAGATTAAGAGCAGCTTCAAGCTTGAGTTTTCGAGCTCACAATCATTATTAGCCTGTAAAAGTCATAGGTCTCCCACAAAGAGTGCCACGATTAACAGTTTTGAACTACCTCCATCCACCGACTTGCCTCAACCTGTTAGATGTAACCGTTCCATCGGGCGGGTGGCCTATCCGCACTGTAGTCATCATTCGAGAATCTTTATCCCGCTGCTTTTTTATCTCTATATGGCCTGCCCATTGCTACTCCAATTTGGTAAATCCGAGATCTATGTTTTTAAGCAAGTAGAACATAATAAAAATAAAAATAAACTAGTTAGTAAGTTAATATGTCTACCACCCCTACCCCCTGTTTGGTATCCTTACATATCTGCGTGATTGTTTTTTTTATTACGTTTTTACGAACGAGTCTAAAACAATATTCCAAGGACGATATTTCGAGCCAGTTACCTGATCCAGTAACTGGCCTGAACTAAACGGTTCCTATGTACCTTTACTTGTGCCATTAAGGCGAGCGGTCACAAAAGGCCTTTGCAGTCTTGTCGGCAAATTATTTAGCGTTTAATCTCCGCTCAATGGAGACCTCATACAATCTATAGAACGTTCTCGAAGTATTTAACGCCAATGCGAAACTGATCGAGGAAATACTTCGATAAACATTGTTTGGTGAATTTTTGGTTTAGCCCAAATTCATTGCTTTAGAATATTATCCTAACTAGGTAAGTAGTTTTTTCCATACATAAATATTTTCCTTCAGATTATGATGTCGAATCTACTGAGGGATGGGAAAATCTCTGAAAAACAGTGGATTTGTGTTATTACAAAAATATTTTACTTAGTCAAAGTCAAAGTCAAAGTCAAAGTCAAAATTCATTTATTCAATAAAATCACAAGGACCACTTTGAAACGTCGGTTTTTATCTAGGTGCCTGTTCCTCCGCGACCAAGCCAGGAAAGAAAGGCAAGAAAACAAGGCTGGTTATTCTTTTTAATGATCCTTTTACAAAACAATAGGTTCGAGTTGGAGCATTTTCAATCCCAAGAGTTTTTGTCATCTAAATAATCAGATATTTTATAGTATGCCTTTTTATAAAGCTTTTGTTTAATTACGTTTTTAAATTTGTTAATTGATAATTTTTGTATATCTCTTGGGAGTTTGTTATAAAAGCGTACACCGTGCCCTTTAAACGATTTACCAACTTTATGGAGTCTACAAGTGGCAACAGCGAGTTTATCTTTATTTCTAGTATTAACATTGTGATTATCGCTTTTTTTCTTAAACAAATTAATATTTTTGTAAACATACATCAGATTTTCATAAATGTGTTGACAATGGAATGTCATTATATTTATTTCTTTAAACTTTTCGCGAAGTGATTCTCTGGGGCCCATATTATAAATTGCTCGAACAGCCCTCTTCTGCAGCACAAAAATGGTATTGATATCAGCAGCACTCCCCCACAGCAGTATACCGTACGACATAATGCTGTGGAAGTAGCTGAAGTAAACTAGTCTAGCTGTGTCAACGTCTGTATAAAAACGGATCTTTTTGACTGCATATGCCGCAGAACTAAGTCTCTTCGATAACCCATCAATATGAGGACCCCATTGAAGCTTATTATCTAGGGTGATACCTAAGAATACGGTGGTGTCCACAAGAGCCAACTGTTCATCTTTGATTTTGATATTTGCTTTAACTTTTGTAACATTGGGTAGTATAAATCTAATACACTTTGTTTTATTTTCATTAAGTAGGAGATTGTTAACGTTGAACCATTTTACAACCTTAGAGATTGCATTGTTTACATTGTCAAAATTGGTTTGTCGTCGCTTTAATTTAAATAAAAGTGACGTGTCATCTGCAAACAATACAACCTCATGATCGTCCCTTACAAGGTGGGGTAGATCATTAATGTATACTAAGAACAAAAATGGACCAAGAATTGATCCCTGCGGTACACCGATAGTAACCAGAGACCCCGGAGACCGTTTTCCACGTACTGATTGTATTTCCGTAGTACTGATTGATGATTATGAATGAGTGAATGAATGGAAATATTTTATTGTACACCTCAAACAAATCTATACTTCTATACTAATATTATAAGGAGGAAAGATTTTTTGTTTGTTTGTTTGTTTGTCAAAGTCAAAATTCATTTATTCAATAAAATCACAAGGACCACTTTGAAACGTCGGTAACCCGAATAGGTTGTACCGAATAGGCTCCGAAACTACTGGACCGATTTTAACCATTTTTTCACTAATCTAAAGCAAAATTATCAGGAAGTAACATAGGCTATAATTTATTTTCAAAAAAATTAGAGATCCTTAAGAAAATTGCAAAAATGTAATCCAAAGTAGCATAATTTTGGCTATAAAATTCATTATATGGCGTGCGCTGAGAGAACTATTGATGATACATAAAAATGATGTACTACATGATTAAAGTATTCATTATTACCTACAAAGAAATCCTCGAGGGAATATATCTAACTATCATAGTTAAGTCACAATAGCAGCATTTGTGTTTTAAAATTCGCGGGTAGAAACAAAAGTTGGTTACATTCGTATCGTAGTGTTAATTCTTATTCAAATAAATAGTTTTATCATCAAGGATATTTATGTAGCAGTCAAACACTTTTTAATTCATTCGAATCAGACATTTAATTTCGAAGTTATCGCGAGTATAAAATCGAAACTTACGCGGGTGAAACAGCGTGGCGCAGCTAGTATAATAATAAAAAAACTTAATCTTTAGAAAGTACTATGAGCGTTATAGCTTAGAAGCGATCTCTTCCAAACAACCTTTGGATGGAGCGGATAATAAGAGATAGTGAGATTGTATTGTGTTAAAAACTGCTTCACTCTCTTTTGATATGGAATGAGACTCGTCAAACCCTTTACAAACAGACACACAAACGGACAATCATGTTAACAAATATCTGTTTACATACAGGCAAAATAAGAGAGACACTCGAGTTAAATAAATAGCTCTTCGAAATTGGGTTCACAATTTCGCAAGACTTCCTTCAGCTACTCTAGTTTGCTTTAATCTTGAATTTTATCATTGCTGAAGCGACGCGGCTGATTGCCGAGACATAGCCGGCTCACTCGTAACGTGATCGAAGCACTCGTAACGTGATCGAAGCACTCTGCCGTCTCTAATGTTCATCTTATATTCACAACGTTTAATACATATAAACTAATATTATAAAGACGTTTTTCGTGGAGACCAATTTTGCAACGTAAGTCGACGAAACGGTTGAGCGAATACGTTTCTTACGAACGCTGTTTTAACCGGTAAAAACTACTTTACATCGGCTACTTTTTATCCGAGCACCACGCGAGCAAAGCCGTGGGCAATAGCTAGGTTTATAATAATACAATTTAGAAACTTCAAAAAGTGAAGTCATACAAAACGATTACAATAAACGGCATGACAATCGGTTACGCAAAGTAAGATACAATATTGTATAACTGTCTCGTAACTCCAAACTCATATATGTGCTCGTTGTGTCACGGGTAAAAGAAGCTAATAAAAAGATCTATATATATTAGAAGTATATAACTCCGGCTAGTTAATTCAATTTCCGTGTGAAACAATATTTTGTTTCGTTTCAGTTTGTTTCAATTTGTTCCGTTCTAACGAAGTAATGAGAAATTACTTTGTTCCGGGACTAACGTTGTTAGCTTTTGAAACGGAGTTTCAGTTCTATTTCCGCGTTGACAAAAGTAGGTATCAGCATTTTTCATTATATGTTTTCTCTAATATCAAATTTTTACCAAGTTGCAGAGACTTATAGTATTGTAGGGGGGCACTCACAAAACCGATAACTGCAGGTGGCTCTAGACCGTTCGCCATGGCACTCTCTTAAGCAGGCAGTGAATAGCTAGAGGTTTATATTTTGATTTTTAGGAAAAATAATAAAACTGTTTTGTTGTTTCTTATTTTATTAGGGTAAGGTACTTATTATAAACGCGAAAATTTCTGAACGGATTTTGATGAAACTTTACAGTAATATAGCTTATACATCAGAATAACACATAGGCTACTTTTTATCCGGGTACCACGCGGGCAAAGCCGTGGGCAGAAGCTAGTACTCCATAAATGTGTGGTATGGTAGGATGCAGCAAGAGGACGTTGTTTCTGGCTACGGAAGTTAAATTCAATACTTAAAAATGTGAACTAAACTTAAAATAAAGATTTTTGATCCAACACTATTTGACGTAACAGCTGCTCGTATATAATTATATAATAAATTAAATTCCTGATAATATCAACACATCCAGCTTTTTTCTTTATTTAGTAATATTTTATGTCTATGCTGATCATTTCTATTGTATCTTATCTTATCTACGATTAATCTTATTTTATCTTAAGATGTCTCAAACGTAAAGAAAGTGTATAAGATATTGTGAAATATTGCGATCTACTTTGATAAGCTAATTTTCAAAGACAACTTTGTAAAACTTGCGCGCACTAGTTTTTGCCGGATATCTGCAATTTGTCCGCAATGAGAATTCTCAGCTCCAGTCCCGAGAGACCACAGGGAATGGAACAGTAGGGACATTGAGATGCGTGACGCACAAAGGACACAGTGAGGACTGCCAAATGGAGTAAATAACTTCAATAATAGGAGCATTCATGTTCACTTAATCTTGAGAAAGCCTGTGTTTTTTATAGATACCCGTAGTCCTGATACCACGCTATGATTCCCTGTGTCGTGGGTATCAGGAAATACGAGTACCGAGGTACAACACCCATACCAGACACTAATTATCTGCTGATGTAAATACTTGTTCTGAGCTTTTTCTTTCTATTATTTTTTATAGAAAGTGTAATTAATACTTTATTCATTACTAGCTTCTGTCCACGGCTTCGCCCGCGTGGTACCCGGATAAAAAGTAGCCTATGTGTCATTCTGATGTATAAGCGATATTACTGTAAAGTTTCATCAAAATCCGTTCAGTAGTTTTTGCGTGCAAGAGTAACAAACATCCATCCTGACAAACTTTCGCGTTTATAATATTAGTGGGATTTGATAAATATGCTGAAAATACAAGTTGATTAATTGAGCTATGTTTTGATAATATCAGTTAAAGTCCGTGTTGTCTGCCTACCCCTTTGACTATGAGACCAATTTGTCCGGGCTCTTAATGAAGAAAATACCTGACGAAAGGTATTCGATGTTATTCACAGAGTTGGGAAGAAGAACTTTGGTTAAAAATGTTAATATTTTCTGGAGGCAAAAAGCTGTTTCTGAAATAGAACTTCCCCAAATAAAACTTTAATTAATTTGTACCACTCAGCGCTTGAATCTAATTTCACGTCATGTTTCGCTTGAAAATTACTTTCAACGAAAATTATTTTAAGAAAAAATAAGAAAATAAGATAAATTCTCCGTTTCAATGGAAATTTTGAATAATATAGACACCACTGCAAATCCTTTTAAAATTTACTAATATTCATATTGTAAAAACGGGAATTTTCACGTACTGCACTATCGGTGAAGGCACCGACTAAGTTTCGACTCATTCCGAGAGTCTTCATCAGGGTGAGTGGTTGCGACTTTCTCCTTCCGCGTCGCGCCGCGCACTCTACTAATATTGCTCGTGTAAATGTCAAAGTTTGTATAGATGTTCGGATGACCCTGATGAAGACTCTCGGAATGAGTCGAAACTTAGTCGGTGCCTTCACTGATAGGACGGTACATGAAAATTACCGCTCACAGCATGGATGTTTGTCGTTAATGATCTCAGTAGGAGCCGATTCGGATGAAATTTGGAACATTTAAATTGTTCGAGACCTAGAATGTTATTCTAGGCTTTTTAGCTGATTATCAAGCGGGGTGAAGCCATGGACTAAAGCTAGTTGCTTCTTTTTTTTAATAGCCACAGTCACTTCATTGTCTTCATCATCATTATCAGCAGCCTGCGCACAAATTACACTTTGTATAAATAAATAAATACCCAACAGACATATACATACTGACCCCACACTAGGATTCCCTGTGTCGTGGGTATCAGAAACTACGAGTATCGTGGTACCACAACACCCGGACCGGAAACAAATACCTTCAAAATATAAAAACATTTGTCCCGCAGCGGGAACCGACCCCTGCGGTTAGTTAAATAATTATAATGTTTAGGCGTGTCTGTGACTACCCCCTAATTGTCACAGAGCGGGAATCGAACCCGAACCTCTTGCAGATGGCACCCGCCGCGCCAACGAGGTTGTATCCAAGTTGAAGGTCGGTGGAGCCGGGGGCAGCAGCTAGTTCTGTAGTATTTGTTTGTATTGTCGCTCGCACGCCTCACTCTAATGTACCAAGTTTCGCAATTGAATGTCTGTACGTCCTCAGAGGGCGAGGGAGGGTCGGAGGTGGACACATGGGACTCAGGGCTAACGATACTAGATAAAAAGTTCAAGTCCAAACGGTGGGCGTAGTAAATACTAAAAATAGTAAAGCAATTACATGAGACTTTCACCCGTTGTCTCAGGGTCGGCAACGTGTGAGTGATACCGCTGGTGTTGCTAGCGCGTCCATAGGTTACGGTAACCGCTTACCAACAAGTAGGCCGTATGCTTGTTAGCCTTCAAATCTACATTTACCAACTGCACCATTCTATGCCACTGACGGATAGGTCTCTCTATGTGTGAGGCATTTGATGAGCCTCCAAACAATCCCCTTACAACATTGTTCCGGTCACGGATGGTTCAACTTGTATGTGATAATTTTTTTTTGTCTATAAGATTATTATATCCCAAAAAATCATCCTCCGCGGGAATCAAGCCCGCGACGCGATCTTTTGGTACGCGCTTCTATACTAACAGCCTGGTATGAGCTCGATACCAGGCTGGTCGAAATCCTTCGGCTCCGAGCGCCGAGGCTTCACCTACAGGGGAAACGTTGCATTTATTTTGCAACCAAGCCTGTTCAATAATCAAAAGTTCAATGATAATTTGGTTCTTATTTAAACTTATTTTTGTAATTTATAGTATTTCTTTGTATTTTGAAGTTGCTACGCTTGCAATCTTGTATGTGTGCGTGAGTCACGTGCAGTCGCCTGACGAAGATGTATGACTGTTACTCTTTGTTACTATGACAAGGGTTACGATAAATTATTGCCGGTTTCTATTTAAATTCAACATTGAATATCTAGTATTCATGTCACGGAGAGCAGACGTCTGTTTTGTCTGATTTACAGGAGCGGGCGGAGACGGCCGCTGAGACGACATTTTGAATAAAATTCAATGAAAAAACCTTGTCCTTGAATACATTTTTACTAAAATACGTTTTAGATTTGTAAAACTTTTGCGATCATATCTTCATGGAGTTAAATAGTTTTTTTTAGAGATTTATCGCCTATGTATTCAGCGTTCAATACAATTTTGATCATTGCACTGCTTCAAAGGTCATATATTTTCGTCAGCGCCATCTAGCGCTTTTACTACGCGAAAAGTTTAAAGAAATAAATATAATGACATTCCCTTGTCCCCCAATACATTTATGAAAATCTGATGTATGTTCACAAAAATATTAATTTGTTTAAGAAAAAAAGCGATAATAACAATGTTAATACTAGAAATAAAGATAAACTCGCTGTTGCCACTTGTAGACTCCATAAAGTTAGTGAATCGTTTAAAGGGCAGGGTGTATAACAAACTCCCAAGAGATATACAAAAATTATCAATTAACAAATTTAAAAACGTAATTAAACAAAAGCTTTATAAAAAGGCATACTATAAAATATCTGATTATTTAGATGACAAAAACTCTTGGGATTGAAAATGCTCCAACTCGAACCTATTGTTCTGTAAAAGGATCATTAAAAAGAATAACCAGCCTTGTTTTCTTGCCTTTCTTTCCTGGCTTGGTCGCGGAGGAACAGGCACCTAGATAAAAACCGACGTTTCAAAGTGGTCCTTGTGATTTTATTGAATAAATGAATTTTGACTTTGACTTTGACTTTGACTTTGACTTTGACTTTGACTTTGACTTTGACTTTGACTTTGACTGATTTAGCGGCGCCATCAAGTTCGGTTATTGTACAAGCTACTATGATAACTTAAGTTGAATAAACGTCATTAATATAAATTATATATTTAACCGTATACGATGATTACGTAATTTTCAATTAGTAAAAGTTCCCTTCGCCAGTTAAACACAGTTTCTCGTTTCAAAGGCTTTTTATATTTTAAAAAACAATATCAGTAAATCAAAACGCTCAGCATCTGTTGACCCGTTTATAAAAAAAAAACTCTAAATCTAATCTAAAAACAACAAAACAAACCAAGCTTGTTTCGCTAAGTAGAGTTTTAATTAAAGTATATATTTTAATCGAAACCCTTACTGTTAGCGAAATTATTCTTTAATTGTTTTATGATATTTGTTTTGTGTTTTTAATATTATTTTCAATTTTTGTGCATCGGTAACAAATAAAACAATTTTCTTTCTTTCTTTTTATACTTATTGACGATATCTGTGGCGCAGTGGGCGAAGGCCCGCCTGAGACGCAGAAGGTTGCGGGTTCATTTCCCACTGCGAGACAAATGTTTGTATGATTTGCAAATGTTTGTCTCGGGTCTGAGTGTTTTCTATGTATAATATGTATGTATTTACAAAAAAATATATAAGTAGTATATCAGTCATGTAGTTCCCATAATACAAGCTCTGCTTAGTTTGGGCTAGATGATGCTGTGTGAAAAATGTCCAGCAATATTATTAAATTATTTAATTAAAAAATAAACATGCCTCATTACCAATACAACGAAACAAACGCACACAGGACACGACTCACTTTCAAATTAAAACACGAAATTAATTACAAAATAAATAACTTGACCTAATTCGGAATAACGCACTCGACAGGCCTTGTTCAAGTCCCTTTTATTATTCTTAAGACCGAAGACGTCGATACAGTTCAGCTACTCCACTTTCATTATAAACAGCTGGTTCAAATACCAAAGAACGCACTCTAGATCATATCATGATGATTTTTCTAAACATTAACGGTCGAATTAAAAGGCTTTAAGGATCCGGCGGACAGCGCTCATAACTTAAAATCGACGAGCGTCCAAAAGTATAGCTATCTCTTTTTGACTGATGCAGGCCCGCCCGTGCTTGCGCGATAGCAATATTAGCCATTCAGAATTTTTATAAATTTGGTGGTGTTCCGTAATTCTAAAAAAGATGGATGAAAACTTGTTGTATTTTTCACATTGTGTTGTTATTCTGTAACTAGACAATATAATCTATGTACCTAACCAAACGATACGTAAGGCATTGTTGTTTTCAATACGAAACAAATAAGAAGAAAACATGTATGTATGACGTAAAAATATTCAAAATGCGATTCGTTTACATTTCATTTTAGGTAAGTATTTTGAAAAAATATATGGCAAGGTACCTAGATAAATACTATTCAAATGCAAATAATAACATAATATGGTGGAAATAAGCTCTAATTACAAATGACTATAGTATTACGTTTGTATGGGCAATTCATCCAATGCAGGCCTCTTAAGTCCTCTACCACTGGTGATAAAATACCAAAAAATAGTCATACATGAGAAGATACAGCGTCATCATTTTGGCTGAACCGATGGGGATGTTTTTATAATACGCAAGTTCTATAGCCATATAAGTAAGCGAGAGAGTTGTGTGAGAGTAATGTATTAGTGAAAACTTTTATTTTATTTTAATAAATAAATGCTGGACATTTTTCACACAGCATCATCTAGCCCCAAACTAAGCAGAGCTTGTATTATGGGAACAACATGACTGATATACTACTTATATATATTAACTTATTTATCTTTTGTGAGTTTATTTAAGAATAAGTTTTTTTTAATAAGATACTTCGTGAACAATATTTTATTTGGCTTTCGGTTGTTAATTTAAAAGTGGCATTGTTCTGTTCGTTTTACAAAAAAATATATGCTAATAAAGTATAAAATTATAATTAGACAAACTTAATCAAATAGACCCAATTTTTATAATTGTTTTACTATTTATTTGTAATTTGGTACATAATGTTAAGATTAAGGACACGGGTTTTTTGGGGTTCGACCAAGTATTTTCGTACTAGGGGGAAAGAGGTAAAATTTACTCGTCGCGATAGTGATTTTGAAAGTATTAACTAAACCAGCTATTAAGGATGATGTCTACAACGCATCGGATCATAAAAAGATAAAACCTTTGAAGAAAATTGTAGGGGATCATGTTTATTTCGTTTTATTATATTTATGGCCTTCAAACATGTTTACTTCAGATGAAATCTCTCACATACGAGCCTACGTGATAAACATTCGGTCACGTTTACGCACAAAGAAGGTAAGCGGGTTTACCAGCACATACAGTATTTCTTATTATGATATTACAAAATAACGTTATCACAAAAAAAATTACACTACCAGAAAATTTACAAATTATGCCGCCAAACATCACATAGGGTAAAAAAAATCCCTCACATATACTCAATCATACAATTGCTACCGATGAATGAATTAAGGATATACAATAAATATGCAATATCATTATCCTTGAAACATAGTTAGCGCCACCGTGAAATAACGCCACCTCAAATTAACGTTACTACAAAATAACGTTATCGTGCAATGGTGCGACGGTTAATTCCCTTCCCGTGTAAAAGTGACTAAAACCCAAAACAATACGGGATCCTGTTACGAAAAACGAGAAAGTGAAAATAGCTGCTAATAAAATTCATGAGACATTTCGGTTCACGGATCACATTCCTTTCATTGAGCACGTCATTATTACTTGCTGTGTTTCTTCGGTTATTCACAACATTTTTGGTTACACAAAAACTTAAAATATGGTGAAAACGGTTGAAATATCGTGGAGAAGCTGGCATGCTCAAGAACCAGCAATTCGGTTAGTATTCCAATAAGCAGGGATGGGTTTGCAATAAGCAGGGATGGGTTTGCAATACGCAGGGATGGGTTTGTAATAAGCAGGGATGGGTTTGTAATAAGCAGGGATGGGTTTGCAATAAGCAGGGATGGGTTTGTAATAAGCAGGGATGGGTTTGCAATAAGCAGGGATGGGTTTGTAATTTGTCATGTGGAATGCTAACTTCTTGGATGACGCGGGCATGTGCCAAATTTAATAGACCGTGTAGTTATTAATTTAATGTATTTTCTACTATTTTGAGCAGTATTTTTACTTATTTGTGTTGATTGTAATAGGTATATATAATTACTAGCTTTTGCCCACGGCTTCGCCCGCGTGCTACCCGGATATAAAGTACCTAGCCTATGTGTTATTCTGATGTATAAGCTATATTACTGTAAAGTTTCTTCAAAATCCGTTCCGTAGTTTTTTTTTGCGGGAAAGAGTAACAAACATCCATCTTCACAAACTTTCGCATTTATAATAGGTAGTAGCAGGATGTATGTTTGAAATAAAAAATAATGTATTGAATGGATGATCCAATGATTAACTAACATCTGGATTATGAGCTAAAGAACAAAATGGCCAGGGGGTCTAGAAAAATAACACTTTCTGTTGACGTTAACGCCTGCGGAAAGATAAAATTGTATGGGAATTACATTTGCTGCGGAAATGTCACGTGACATTTCCATACAATTTTATCTTTCCGCAGGCGTTAACGTCAATAGAAAGTGGTATTTGTTTAGCCCCCCTGGTAATTTTTGCATCGATAAAACTAAGGATTCATCTCAACTGAGGGACCGTTTTGTGAAAAACGATGTTTTTATTACTTTTACTTTTTTTGTAAATATAATTTTAAGGCGACGTCTTTCCACCAACCGACTTTTTTTTTGGTTTATTGGAAACAGCATCACATAGTTTACACCAAAAAAGAACGATGAAATATTTTTTATTTTTATTTCTCCGTTCCTTAGCAATGATCTGGGGTGGCTAGACAAATACCATTAAATACCATAAAATTAAATAATAATGGAAATGACATTTACTGCGGAAATGTCACGTGACATTTCCATACAATTTTATCTTTCCGCAGGCGTTAACGTCAACAGAAAGTGGTATTTGTCTAGCCCCCTGGACATCTTTTTTTCACACAGCATCATTTATCCGCAAAGTAAGCAGAGCTTGTGTTATGAGAACTACATGACTGATATATGTACTTCCTTTGTAAATACATTCATATTATAATGATGGGCTATTATATCCTATGTGAAAAAAATACCAGTATTATTATTATTTACACAACTGTGTACACAAAGGCTTACGGAGAATTACGTCATTTTACTCACTAACACGCATTATTCGTATTTCTAGCTGTTATTGTTTTATCAACTCATTCCCTCAAACAATACGCAACAACTCCTCAGAACTCATAAACGACTTAAATTCGTCAGATAAAACGACGGGCACAAACTGTTCCTCGCGATAAAACAACAAGCTGGCTTTAATCGTCGAAGTTAACAACCCCGCATGGCAACCCCGACGGGAATGACAGATTCACTGGATGTATATAATCATGGTTTTAGATTATGCTTTTGCCAGCGAAGTAAAGAGCTCGTATATGCGTGCACTGTAAGAGGATGTGTGTAATTTTGTATGTGATCATTATATCAAAAGGTTTTGTGATCTAATTAAAATGCGGTTATTTTGTAATCAATTCATTTGATTTCAAGGAAGGTTCTTAGATAAGTTTATTGCCACAAGTTACAAAGGATTAACACAGACTATAAAATTGAGTAGGATAGAATAAATAGAACCTCGGATAGAGGGTAGAACAATTTTCACTTTATAAAAAGTCAAAGGACGATCTTTATAAAAAAGTGAAAGGAAGATCTTTGTAAGATAAATCATAATAAGTTAAATTATACTTTAAGCAAATCTATACACAGCAGCCATGTACAATTTATATAGTATTAAGTATAGATGCCAATAATTAATTACTTACTTACGTAGCGTACGTACATTGGATACCTTTTTATATAACAGATACAGTAAGATATAATTAAGATTACCTTCCAAACCAAATACCAAGTAAACACATAAGTAGAATAATATTTCCCCGTCCCGGGTCGCCCGCATTCATGGAGAGTCACGCAGAATACCAACCGAGCAATCATCCCGCAGTAAATACGAAGGAGCTGTTCATTATTACCTATTAATAAACTAGGGGCTGATTGCTTAACACCAAGACACACCGAGTGCAAAATAATTCAGGTTTGAATAAACACAACGATATCGAGTATAGTGTTCCATTGTTTGATTGGCACCTCACTATATTTGAATGAAGGATCATCAAAAAACAAGCAGAGTTTGTTGCTTGATTCTAGATTTGGACGCACGCGAGCAGTCGAAGTTAATTAACTTTAAAATTATAAATTCACCTAGTTCTTAAGCTTATATTTCTTATATGCTCCTTATAATTTCAATGAATAAAAACCTGTTGACGTTTTCTTTGACATAATTCTAAAATATTTCAGCTGTGTGAAAAAACCTAATAGAATTTTGAAGTTCCAGTTTTTTGAACTATGGAGTGAGAAGTTTAGAGATCTCAGTTGGTGGCAAACATTTAATTATTTTGTTTTATCCTGTTCCTACTATCCTACTAATATAATAAATGCGAAAGTCTGTGTGTGTGTGTGAATGTTTGTTACCACGTATCTCCGTAACTACTAAACCGATTTTGATGAAATTTGGAATGTAGATAGTTTTACATAGGATCTGGAATAACACATAGGCTAATCTAAAATCGACCCCTAAGGGTGTTAAATATTGTAATCCATGTAATAACACTGATAACATAGCCGGCACAATCACTAACGTTCTCACTGATGTTGCTAACTGGATGTCGAATCACAGCTTACAAATAAACTACTCGAAAACAAAGGTAATGGAATTTAGACCTCACCAAAAACCTACACTGAATTTACAAACAACTTTCAACAATATCTCTTTAGAATGCGCTAACTTGGAATTAATATTGACACACATCTTAACTTCAAAAGTCACATAGAAAAAATTTAATCCCGATTGTCGAGCTTTACGTATGCTTTGCGAGAACTAAAGAAATCAACTGATCTTTCTTGCGCGTTATCAGTTTACTACGCAAAATGTTATAGTTATTTATCTTATGCCATTGTCTTATGGGGCAATAGCACGGATGCACAAAACCTGTTTATCCTACAGAAAAAGTGTGTCCGTATCCTAGCAAATATTAAGAAAAGAGTTAGCTGCAAGCCTTGTTTTAAAAACTTTAAGATTTTAACTTTGCCGTCTATCTACATTTTAGAGATGAGCAAATTTGTTAGGAATAATCCCAATATGTATACAAAACTAGATGAACTTCCTCGAAGATACGCTTTAAGATCAGGTAGGAATAAAATCATACGACCGCGATCATAACTAAAGATGCATAGCGACGGCCCATACATTATGTCAATTAAAATTTATAATAAACTTCCGACACAACTAAAACACATACAAAAACATACACTATTTATAAAAAAACTTAAATCTTTTCTAATTGACAGATGCTATTATAATATTGACGATTATCTAGAACAAGCTTAGCAGTAAATTAATTTAACATTGTAAATAATAAAATGAAATTGAAAACTGACATTAAATCTGAATTGACATGAAATAATATGACCATTACTAACAAAATAATGCACCATCTCCTAAAGTACCTACTTTGACTACCTACAATGAAAATAAAACCTCGGTCTGCCGCCGTACCCTAACACAAAGTTCATTTGAGAGACTTAACTTTATTTACTGTAGATATTAATAACTAGTTTGTTTACGCAAAACCTCGGCCTGCCTACCTATCTGTTGCTATACCCTTAGACAGGGTTCATGTGAGATACCTACCTATAAACTACCATGTGAAAGCAATAAATGTATTGAGTATTGAGTATTGAAATAAGAGAGATAGTTTATACATTGAATGTAATAGATTATTATGAAATATCTGCAAGTGCAAAAAAAATACTCGATATTAGCTATATTTTGATTTCGAAATGATTTCCAGCCACTATTGTTTTGATTCGGGTGTACTCTAAGCCGTGTGTTGCTGTTTCTACCACATTGGTATTCCTCGTCTGCACCGCGTCCCGTACGCTACTAAGAGTCCCGTGCACGTTGGATGCGTGTCGGTGCCGGAACCCGGTGTGTCTCCGTCACAACTCTAACCGCATTGGTATTCCGCCCGCGTCAGATCTGTCTGCCCGATTCAATTGGCGTTGTTTGTATTTTTGCATAGAATTCCGTTTCGAGGTGACTAATCTAATGTCCACACTCCACTTGTCATTCGTTGTTTTTGACCGGACACTTGGTCCTATCGGGTTGGTATGAAATTGGATTCATTGTTGTCTATTAACATAGTAATATTTTTGAAATGTTCAGGGATTTCTAATTATTCCAAAACGGCGCCGGGACCCCAACCAGCGACCTCCTTTTGGGATACTATACAAATCTTAACTAAATAATGCTGGACATGTTTCACACAGAATCGATCTCTTGCAGACAATAATGTCTGTAATGTGATTTAATATTTATATGTAGGTACCCTTGTATACTTTGTAAGTATATAAAGATTTTGTGCAATGAAATGTGAGCGTAAAAAGCTCTCTGTGAATTTACACAATCTAAGATAAACTGCGCTGTGTTGTAAATGATGGCGTAAACTCCCTTTCAATGTTCCAGATTAGACTGATGAATATAGAACCAGGGTTAATGAGGATATGAATATGAAGTACGAAGGAGCTGCTTACCATAATACAAATTGAGAATTTCAAACGATTCAGAACCGTTTATAATCATGGGACCCTTTATTCACCTTTCAGAAATAACAATAAAAAAACAAACACGCTCACAACTGTATCCCCCCCTCCACCCCTCCTGATGAGCATCCTCAGATACATACTCAGTGCTTCGTTGAGGATACCAAGTAGGGTAGGTAGCGTTTTGCAAGTAGCGAATAATATATCTGGTCAAAGAAATTTAATCTCAAAAGAAATTACATATTTCACTTAATGAGAAAATGTAAAGTAAGTTCTATAAAATTTAGCAAGCATGCAAAACATTTTAAGTAGGTAGGTAACTAATAGTCTAACAAAAATAAACAATTGAAAAGGAGCTTTGTTTTATATATGCATTTTTTTATTAATCAGTGTAAAAAGTGAAAGTAGATACAGTGAAATTGATAAGACAGTACTGAGGCAAAAAGTGACCAAAACCAAGGAAGGAAGATCAAGGATCATCAAGGAAGATCAAGGATTATCAAGGAAGAGAGACACTGATATTTTTGTATTTGTCCAAATATTGGTTTGCACGTTCAAGCAGACAAACTGGCGAAGATGACATCATTCATCTGAAACTACCTCCAAACAAGCAATTTCCGTTTAGTGGTACAAAGTTTGTGTGCCTGTGTCACTCTCTCTTAGCCTTTGATCTGAAATTAACCTTATCGCGCTTTGTATTCCATTTTTATCTATACTCATTTTTAAAGAGTGTAAGTTTGTATGTAAGGGTTAATCTCCGAAACTGCTCATCCAATTACAATCACCAATATTCAGAACGGACTTTCAGGATGGACATAATATTTAGACCAAAATTTTGGTCCAAAATTTAATAATAACACTTGGTATTCATTCAACTCAAAAACAATATTGAGGCTTTGATCTTTAATATTTCCAGCACCAGTGGATTCCCATGTATAGTCTAGCAGAAAAAAAATATTAAATTTTATATAGAATATGTCGTAGTTAGTTTCTTACAACAACCGTTAAAATATCGTTATACTTTCATTGAAATCACAAAGATCATATAGATACGTTGAAATGTGTAGAGCCGACCCGCATCGAGTCGACTGCTGTGTATTTCGGAGTGAAAGCTCTGTACGTTACGAAACATATTGTTTCTGATGATTTATTCCGATGATTTATTTGCGTCATATAATGGGTTGGGAAGGAAACCGTTTACATTCTCCTTTTCGTCACAAACGTTGACGTTAAAGATTTTTATTCTCAAATAACAGAGTGAATACAAAAACTATCGTGAACTTGACTATTCATATTGTAAAAACGGGAATTTTCACGTACTGCACTATCGGTGCCTTCACCGATAGTGCAGTACGTGAGAGTAAATACACTCACAGAGAAAGTATAGTTTTCATTCAAGTGTATGTATACATAATAATTATGTACAGAGATGCATGCAGCAGTAACATACGTGATTTTTAATATTATGCTATGGTAGTGTCTGGTTTTTGGTTACGTCGCAAAAGGTGTGGGTTCGATTCCCATTACGGGACAAACATTTCCATGTTCTATAGATATTTGTTCCGGGTCTGGGTGACCACACCCACCACAATTACCACGATACTCCAAGTTCCCACGACACAGGGAATTCTAGTGTGGGGTCAGGATTATGTTTGTCTGTTGTGCGTTTATTTACTTATTTCATTATTCTTATTCTTAGCATTCTTAGTTAATCTTTTGTGATAGAGTTCCTATAAAAAAAATGAAAGCAAAATTTCTAAAACATGATACATACTTCGAGCGAGATATGGATTTATAAGCAATACCTATCTGAAAAAGGTGATTAAATAAGAACCAATGTCACGTGACGAGAGGACTACTGCAAATATCTCCTTAACCTACATTCGCCGTCAATAGGAATAGTGTCACAAACTAAGGTCACTAAAATAAACCCTCCGGAATAGGTAACACAAACGAAACCTTTTGCCATCGCAGCCGAGACCAGCAAAGAGCCAAATTCAGAGCAAATATTTGAGGATCCCGATGTCGGATCGAGATCTCTAGATCTTGTTACAAGACTTTTACATCTATCTGGAACACGGAGCGTTTGCTATTGATTTTAAGAAGCAGTTTCCGTTTACCGCTAACTTATAAATAAAAATAATTTCTAATTTGTTATATTTAAAGTTTATTTCAATGGGAAAAGTTTAAATGTTTCTTTAAATTCTTTTGCTTACCGCATAATTGGCTTTGCGTAATTTAAAGAATCTGGAGCCGCCATATATACACTAACCGGTTAGATCATATCTAAAGCAATTTAGTTCAATTTTAACTAACTCATTATTTCTATAAATTTTATTCAAATAAGTGAATTTAAATTACAGTAAAATAAATGCACATATTTTCAAAGTCCAAAAGTAAAACTTTAAAGTTGTATAAAATCATGTAAATGTTCCAATTTTTTATAATTTTTAGTCAGTTTATGTCAGGAGTGAAGTGATATGCATTAAAATTTTACTCCAAAAACTATCGTGAACTTGACTATTCATATTATAAAATCGGGAAATTTCACGTACGGTGAAGGCACCGACTAAGTTTCGACTCATTCCGAGAGTCTTCACTAGGGTGAGTGAATGCGACTCGCTCCCACCGCGTCGCGCCGTACACTACTACTACTCACCCTTACAATTAAAATTTTTGAAATAATGAGTACTATTTCCTTCCCTATTGAAACAACCTTAAGCCACTCTCAGACATACCATACCATCAGCTAAATACAATTTACGCTCAGATACGCAGCTATAAGAGGTTATAAATGGGAAGTCGATCGCTTCCAGAAGCCAGTCAGCTGTAGAGCCGTGTAAGATGCAATGAATTGATTACTAGATCTTGAGCCAAGGGCACAGAAGAATTGTTTCAGTAGATAATGTCATGGTCAATATAATCATTACGAAGTATTTAAGTGTTAGCTGAGAATAATACTGTTCAAGAATGAAATCAAAACACGAATGTATTGTGACGAGCGCGGCCTAGCTAACTACGGTACGCTAGCGCCATCTAGTATCGACTGGCACAAACCACGCTAGAAAAGGACGGTAGTTTCCAGAACGTTCGAGACGGTACGAGACGGGGCGGAGCGAAGTGAGACAGTGTGATGGCCACGCCTCCTACTAGATTGTTCTAGAAGAGACGTCTTACGAGATATATAAGCGCGGCAAGCGGCCGGTAGGGGCAGTTTCTTTTCAAGATTGGAAAGTGAATTATTTGAAGTGATTCGAGAGCGATACCCAGTGACTAGTGAAGTGACCGTTGCGCTAGTGTTGTACCAAGTGATACAGTGTTTTTATTTTAACTGTGTAGTTTCGTTGTGTTATTTGTTCTGTTGACATTTTTATTGAGTTATTTATTAATACAGTGTTAATTTCGGTATTTAATTAAACTTAATTATTTTTTCCCGAACTCTAGCTCGTAACAGTATTAACATGTACTCGAAACGATGAAGGAAAACATCGTGAGGAAACCGACATGACCTAGAATGAAAAATTCAAAGGGATGTGCCATCAGTTAGTGTTAGTGTTTTATAACCTGTCACGTGGAATACTAACTACATACAAATAAATAAACAATATATAAGGAGTATATAATGCTAGACATTTTCACACAGGATCATCTTGCTTCAAAGTAAGCAGAACTTGTGTTATGGGAACTACATGACTGATATACTAATGATATATATATTTTTTGTAAATGAATACACCAGACCCTAACCCGAGATAAATCGCAGGCATATGCCACATGTAACGTTTGGACGTAGCTCTGATTACTCCGTACTGGGTATCCTCAAAGATCTACTCACTGAGTATGTACCTGAGGATGTCCATCATGGGGAATGCAGTCGTAAGATTGTTTGTTTGTTTATGAACAAAACATCAAAAATGTGTTTTGCAAGAATGCAAGATTTGGAATAATATCACTGCAATAAGTTAGTTTGCCTGAAAATTTTAGTGTTGTAAACATGTTCTAAGAAAATCTCCAGTTTTAATAATTCGTCTTGTTGCTCAAGATATTTAAGGTAATATGAGAGATTTTTTCGTTTGTTGTTCTCTTTCTCAAATGCTTTTCGGAAGATGTATACAAAATGATGTTCTGTTGTTCGCCGCACTGTGAGGGATGCTGAGTTCTACCGGTGACATCGGAGGCTGCGCGGCCAGATGGGTTAACTTAATTAGACGCGATGACAGCCTGACTTACTACCCCGTGCAAAGCATACAACACCCTAACGCAACGCCATACCATCTATAACTAAATGGCACGTGTGATAATTTCCGACTAGCTTCGTACAAACGATTTTCCACTCTAAAACGGTTATAAATATGATTGAAAATTGAAGGGCTAGTATGAGTACAGGGCAACGCATGATGTAGGTTGAAGGATTGTCGTGAAAGCTTTTGAATTTGAATAGTTAGTGTTTTATGATGTGGGAATTTCAGCTAAATTCACACCAAGTTGTGCGAACTCCATGTAGTTTTATGAGGCGTTTCGTAATTATTTTGGTGAACTGGAAACGAAATCCAATTAGGACGTTTGTATTCAAACTGACACAGAATAAAATAACAAACATTATACAATAATTATTATCTACACTAATATTATAAAGAGGTAAAGTTTTAAGTTTGGATGTAGTTAATCTCTTAAGCTACTGATCCAATTTAAAAAAATATTTTACTAATATTTAGAATGGATCTTCAAGGATCTATCCCATTAAAAAAAGGCTTTTTCTTGGAGACCAATTTTGCAACGTAAGTCGAACGAATGAGTTTCTTATAAACTCTGTAAGAGCTACTTTTCATCGACTACTTTTTATTCGGGTACCACGCGAGCGAAGCCGTGGGCTAAAGCTTGTTTTCATTAAAAGTGTAATTTAGATAACGTTAGCAAAAATTCATGACATTCGTTTGTTAATAATATTGTGTCATTTATTATTAAGTATTTTTTTAAGAATATTGAAGAATTTACTTATTATTCACAACGCTATCTTTTCATTTTGACACAGCTGAGTAAAAACACTTACCTCGCCATCCGAGCAACGCGAATATACCTCGCTATATGACAAATGGCATCCGAAAGTACAATGGAAAAATGTACGGCAATAGTCTGGAAGTGTCTTACAAGCACTTCCGCTACCCCTTTGCCGTCATCCCTCATCCTGAACTAGAGCTAGGAGACACACAGAAAAGCCGGGTCTTACGTCCTACATTTGATTCTATATTTTTACAAAGTGCTGGAAGTTTTACGAAGCAAAAAAGGCACGCTTATGTTTATCCAACAGGGAACTTCCACACGTGCCGAAAAGCTACGTAGGCTACTCTGGCCATTTAGCAATTTAGATTGTTTGCGCAACCACCGAACAATACAAACAGCAGGTTAACAGCAATACAAACAGCAGGTTCACAGCAATACAAACAGCAGGTTCACAGTAATACAAACAGCAGGTTCACACCAATACAAACAGCAGGTTCACAGCAATACAAATAGCAGGTTAACAGCAATACAAACAGCAGGTTCACAGTAATACAAACAGCACGTTCACAGCAATACAAACAGCAGGTTCACAGTAATACAAACAGCAGGTTCACAGCAATACAAACAGCAGGTTCACAGTAATACAAACAGCAGGTTCACAGCAATACAAACAGCATGTTCACAGCAATACAGACAGCAGGTTCACAGTAATACAAACAGCAGGTTCACAGCAATACAGACAGCAGGTTCACAGCAATACAAACAGCAGGTTCACAGCAATACAAACAGCAGGTTCTCAGCAATACAGACAGCAGGTTCACAGCAATACAAACAGCAGGTTCACAGCAAGTCTGGAAAATAAGCAGCTTCCGTACGATATAAAAATAGGTCTCTCAAAAACTGTTTAAATTATTAGATCACTTTCAAGTGGAAAATAAATCAATAAAATGATAATTTTGTAAATATTATTATGTATCTACCAACGTATGGTGGGTACTTAGCAGAGTTTTTCTATATTCCATAGTAGCGTACAAAATTTAGGTACCTAAAACGTATATACACATAATATCAAATTAATTAGACACTAGCCACGGCTTTGCCCACTTGGTATAAAGTAGCCTATGTGTTATTCTGATGTATAATCTATATTACTGTGAAGTTTCATCAAAATCCGTTCAGTAGTTTTTGCGTGATAGAGTAACAAACATCCATCCTCACAAACTTTCGCGTTTATAATATTAGTAGGATGTGAACAGGTCAACCAAGGTCCGTGTCATCATATAGATATAGTAATATGCTTAGTAAATAAGGCACTCAAAGCATTTGTAAAGCAATGTTAGTCTTTTACGTACGTATATACATAATATGCATCTAGGCCAAATTGTTAGTTTTGACCGGAGCCAAGTAAAACTTATACTTGTGTATTTTCATCCCTATCTCAGGCTGATTTATCGCGTCCCAAATGGATTAACAGTATTGTTGAGCGATGGCGGGGCCTTGCGGGAAGATTTTGAATATAAACGTAAATATTGAACGTCACGTACTTATTTGATTTGTATAAGAATAAATATTATTTCCTTCTGCGCAGCATCAGTGAACATTATTGACGTTTATCTCATTTTAAATTACAAAAAAACGGAGATCTACTTAGCTCTGAAGTTGGGGTACTCAGCCAACACGGCTCTATATGTAACGCACTAACTCTTCATTTCACAACGGTTTGCTGGAAGAAAATGCTGATAAGCATTAAGTTCACCTTTGTACTTGTGTTATCTTGTGCAATAAAGCAATTCTATCTATCTATCTATGTATTCTTTGTATTCTAAGTATTAAATTTACATCCTAATAATATTATAAACGTGAAAGTTTGTGAGGATGGATGTTTGTTACTCTTTCACGCAAAAACTACTGAACGGATTTTGATGAAACTTTACAGTAATATAGCTTATACATCAGAATAGCACATAGGCTACTTTATACCACGCGGGCGAAGCCGTGGGCATATGCTAGTTTAGATATTTATACTTTTAAAATCTGAAAATAGGATCAGCTCAAACGACCGCCATAGCCCCGCAGCGTAACGTTACGACTCGCACTCAGCATTTATCTGTCCGTATCAGCTTAAAAAAACAGTAACATTTTACGTAACTCATGCTTTTATGAACATACTGTTTAAAATCAAGGGAAGATTCAGCCTCTGGACTTGTAAAAAGCCTATAAGTTTTTATAAATTCCTAAGTAATAAAGTCATATTGTCAATTTTTTTATACTGGATCTTTAAAACACCAGAGGTATAACTCGCGCGTAGCCGATCCTGAGACATAACGGGTGGAAAGTCACATGTGTCTCTAATTTTATTGGCACCCATACCCTTTAAATAGATATGGTGTATTTCCTATCACTTTTGACATTTTGATACCGATTTAACAATCAATAATGTTAGTACTAGAGAAACAGTATCAACATTTTGGAAAATATTGAATAATAATCTTAAAAATTGAATCTTGAGTTTAAAGAATTGCCCCCATTCAAGTTTAAAAGTCTGTCGAATTAGCCATTCCATTATTTTTTTTTAGAGTAACTACATGACTAGTCTATAAAAAGATTGGTGAATAGTCGATATCATTCAGCGTCCTGTAGTATATAGCTCTTTGCTCGTTTTGCTTTATCTATGTTTACCTCGGGAATGAGCTGCGGTGCACAACAACAGCCATAAGTCACTCTCATCCGTCACTGATAATGGTGTGATTAAACACCGGATCGCCTATCTGCAGATACATAGCTGGTTTGATGAAGATGATAATAATCAGTGACGGGGAAAACACTCAATCTCTATTACGGGGAATAAAATTGGTAGCTACAGTCATTACTCATAACATCTCTCTATTATTGCCTCGGTGGCGCAGTGGGCGAAGGCCCGCCTGAGAAGCAGAAGGTTGCAGTTTTTTTTTTTTTTTTTTTCAAATTAAAGTTCTTTACATTCTAGTTCTTTATATTATACTTAATTGTAAATGTACCTAACTACGTAAACTAATTACTTATCACATAATATAATATAGCCAGATTAGCTCCCCTATACGTACATAATAGATACATAATATTATTACGAATGCTAAATGAGGGTGTATTCATTTACAATACATCTCCGTATCACAGTTACCCTTTCACGTCTACACGGCTGAACGGTTTTTATGAAATTTTGCAAGACGGTACCTAGATTATAACATTGTTATTACGTTATTATGGACACAGCGAAATGTAATGCTTCTTTAAACTTGTCTTCAATGAGTTTTTGCTTGTTACACTGTTAAAGAGGTTACATGGGAGCTCATTGATGATTGTTGGTGTTAAAAAGCGCCTCTCACGTCTTCCATAATAATTCCTCACTTTAGGGACCACTAACTTGGGTATCTTAGATTGACGGGTTGGGTACGCATACCCCCTTTCCCTTTTATATTCTGCTGTAGGACAAATGCTTGTATGATCTGCTTATATTTGTCTCGGGTCTGGGTGTTTTTATATGTATAATACTAGATTTTGCCAGCGACCTTGCATGTTGAGTCGTACCTATTAAAAAAAACATACTCCATATACACTTTCAACCTCTTTAAAATATGAAAATCCAAAAATTCTGAAACAAGTCATTATTTATGACGAGCTTACGCTTGAGCATTTCGCACGATTGGAGTCGTGTTTCTTAAAAAGAAACTGGTACTTCCATACAAGCTTTCACCCCCCATTTTGCCTCTCTCCCTGAAATTTGAAAATACATAAACCCTGAAACTTGAAATTGTTTTTTCTACCCGTTTCCTCTTTTCTAACCGTTTCTTCACATGCTTACCTTATAAAATAAATCTATGTTCCAAATTTCACCTTTTTAAAACTTAGTAGTTTCGGTTGTGCGTTGATAGATCAGTCAGTCAGGACAAACTATTTGATAAGTTTAGATAGATGTATTTACAACATAAATATGTATATGAAGGCGGGTGGTCTGACATCATCTAAAAAGAAGGAATAAAGCACTCCTTGTTTTTATTATTCTATCCTACAATTAAAATAATTATGGCCTAGTAACCAACATCTCTGGATGGCCTCGTACAATGCGCATCGAGCCAAAGGTTAGGCATGTCTGCCGATACTTTTTTACTGATTACACTTTAATGCTGGCAGACTGCAGATGGCCTTGGCCAGTGTCACCGGACTACGGCGAGCGCAGAAGGCGCCAAGCCTATAAGTCCGCCGGTCTGCTCCGCTCGTCCGCTTAAACCCTCCGTAGACCACGACACCCTGAACGTGTCGCTGATGACCCTGGTGGGGTGGTGAGCCCCCACTTCCGCCTGCTCAGATATGTACCGGGGCGTTTCTCTCTAGTTCCCCCCCCCCCCCCCTTGAATCAGGGTCACCAAGAACGTGTCGCTGATGGGTGAATCCCCACTTCCGCCTGCTCAAATATGTACCGGGGCGTTTCTCTCTAGTTCCCCCCCTGGCAACGGCCCAAGCCGAGGTACATACCTAAGTGGTGCAGGCTGAGCGCCTTCTGCGCTCGCCGTAGTCCGGTGACGCTGAGCAAGGTCGTCTGCAGCCCTGCAGCATTAAAGTCCATTTAGTAAAAACTCAACACTTTTATATCTGAGCCGACGCGGTAACAAGTCGCAGAGGGGCGATGCGGATACGCCAGAGCTTGTCGAGCGACCGTTCGGCGCATTTCACGCTGTTTACAACAGAATAAATAAATAAATAATACGGGACATTTTCACACAGCATCATCTAGCCCCAAACTAAGCAGAGCTTGTATTATGGGAACTACATGACTGATATACTACTTTTTTTTTTATAAATTCATACATATTATACATAGAAAAACCCATACCAGAGAGCAATATTTTCAGATACAAACATTTGTCCCGCGGCAGGAATCGGACCCGCAACCTTCTGCGTCTCAGGCTAGCCTTCGCCCACCGCGCCAAAAACGTCGTCAAAAAACAGAAAGATGACGTCATGCCGACATATATAATAAGTTATTAATCAGTCATGCAGTTCCTATAACACAAGCTCTGCTTACTTTGGGGCTATGTGAAATGCTGTGTGAAAAAAATCAGTATTATTAGTTATATAATATGTTCTTTTTTCCATAAACTTCAAGATCGTTGGTTGTACAAATTGAGTAATTGTATATCTCGTTGGAAGAGGAACGCTAACTCTTTAGGAGTTAGCGTTCTTCTTCCAAGTTTTTAACTTAGTTTAGGAGTTTTAAAATGACCTTTTAAAACCCCTATAAAATGTACATTATAATAATGTTTTGTATTATACTACAAAACTTGTTCATTATGTCAGTTAATTTTTGCGTACCGGAATAAGTCGAAACTTAGTCAGTGCCTTCACCGATAGTGCGGTACGTGAAAATTCCCGTTTTTACAATATGAATAGTCAAGTTCAGGATAGTTTTTGGAATAAAATATGTCAGTTAACTTTTTATCAAAGATCTACTTTAGTGTGTATCTGAAGATACATGGGGAATGAGCGTGTTTTTTTTTCTTTGTATCAACTGTCCTCGTAAGTAGCCTTGCTCTAAGAGGTGAAGTGGAGTTTTGATAGTGTCTTTATTGATTGAGGGTGAAGTTTCCAGTCATAGATCATACCTCAGCCCTTGTGTCGCGGCTCAGCTCACTCTAATCCATCTTTGCGATATTGAGGGGTGAGGAGGCGACCGCAGGAGAACACAAACAGAAGCCTTCATAAACACAGAAATTTAAGCAGTAGTAGAGCTTCTTGTGAAGTGCTGGTCCGGGAATGAACTGCCGCCAAGCAGCAATCCTCGTATTGCTGTGTTTCGATTTGAAAGGTAAGCCGATGAAATTACTCACAATTTCTCAAACAACTTAAGACAATATTGTTAAAAAAAGCTTATTATTGTGTTGACGATTTTTTTCTCTAACAAACTGTAAAGTGTACCTACCTGTGTGAGTTCAATTAAATTTGGTATGTAGATGAGTATAAGGTTTACGTAGATTTTACATTGTTTTTTTTTTACATTGACTTTTTGATTTTATTTAATTTGTATCCGGACATTGTGATCAAAATACTGACATGCATGGTAGGAAAAAGTAGGTTAAGTATTAATTTTATTTATTTTATAAATTCCATTTTATAATTTCCATTATAATATCTGACATTATTTTAGATAGGTTTATAAAGTAAGATTTGTTTCTTTTTTAAAATTTATTTTTTATGTATTATTTGAAGATTTTGTAATTAGTATTATCTCATTTTAAATAAATATTGACTGAACTTGCAGCGCCCTTACAGGGTCCATGTACTCCCCTACAGCTACTTTGATGTAACACCTAAGCTGATGTATGTTTCACATGTTGTCTCGGGGTCGGCAAAGCGCGGGTGATATCTCTGGTGTGGCAAGTGTCCATATGTTACGGTAACCGGTTACCAACAGGTGGGCCATATGCTTGTTTGATACTTTTGTTGTTAAAAAAACACATGCTTTCTTAAAGTCTAACAGATACTGCACAGAACATTTACTTACTCCCAGTTATTGCCATCATATATTTAGTATACGATGCGATGTTGAGAATCACTGTAAATTTTTACAGTGATTCTCGTTTTCAAAAATGTTTTCATCAATATTTACTTTAGACCTTCGGGTTGGATATTGGCTATATATTATCCCGTTAAAATAAAAGGGCTTTTAGTGGCGAACAATTTTTTGACGTAAGTCGATATAAAAAAACCGGTCGAGCAAACGCGTTACTTACGAATATACATCGCCATGCTAGAGGTTCCCAACTGTAGAACTAATCTGCTTAAGTTTGCCTCCATGTCACTCGCTATCTATCTGCTCAATATCTTGTCTGCGAACAGCGTGGATATTTTTCACGATAAACTGCCAAAACTCCTACAATTAGCACAGATAGTTTTAGAAACTATAGATTAGTCTACAAATCTTATATATTATATTCTATACTATATATACTATATATATTTCATCGATTTAGGCTTTAAAAAAAAACCTGTAATGATGTCATAATGTATTCTGAATAAATAAATAAATGAATAATATTCATGAATCAACTGTTCTAGAAAATGTCATTCTATTTTTCGGATGAAACTGCGTCCTTGTTTCTCTCCCCATTTCCTCGATAGAGAACCAATTTGTGTGTCCTGTAGGCGGCGAGCCGGCCGGCCCTGTCTCGACACCCGCGCATGCCATCACCTCTGAGAACAGACATTGTCTTTCAAAACATCATATTTTACGAGGGAATGAAACAATACTGCTATATAGTTTCGTTACACACAATATTATTATGATAGGTTTTCTGTTATTTCGATAAAATGCGCATTTTATAAAAAAATATATATATGTGCAATAAAGTATTGTTTATATTCCATCGATCTAATTTACATTTAACTAGCTAATGCCTACGGCTTCGCCCGCGTAGTACTCGATGAAAAGAAGCGTTCGTAAGAAACTCATTCGCTCGTCTTTTGGTCGACTTATGTTGCAAAATTGGTCTCCACGAAACGTCTTTTTATTTTAACGGGATAATATGCCCACCCTGAAAGCCCTTTCTTAATACTAATGAAAGATTTTTTGAAATCGGATGAATAGTTTCGTAGACTACATCCTACCTCCAAACTTACAAGCTATACCTCTTTTTAATATTAGTGTAGACTAGCTTCTGCCTACGGCTTCACCCGCGTAGTACTCGGATAAAAAGTATGTGTTATTCTGATGTATAAGCTATATTACTGTAAAGTTTCATCAAAATCCGTACATTAGTTTTTGCGTGAAAGCGTAACGCAAATCCATCCTCACAAACTTTCGCGTTTATAATGTTAGTGTAGATTTGTTTCCTGATCTCAGGGCCTGAGTTGTGTTTGTTATATAAATGTTGAACACAGTGAAACAAAAGTGTATTGTGTTTTCAATCTTGCCGTATTCAGGAGCAGTATTTTCATTCTGTATTTTCGTTTATAGCTTAACATATTTGTACCTCTAGCCACGTTATTGCCTAGCTCACTTGATTTTCCATCTATTCACTGCTGTGATTTATTGCTTTTTGCTTTTTCATTTTATTTCAGTATAAACGAACTAGATCGCTTTGAAAACAATATTACGTTTTCATTTTGTTTACAGAAAGATGATTTTATGTTAGCTCTACATGTTCATTGGATTTTTATGAATTGTGTGTAATAAATAAAATATTTATACCTTTGTGTAAAACTCAGAAATTTGATAAAGACTTTTTTATCTTTGTTACCATTATTTTATTCATAAAATAATAAGGGATTTACTTAATTTTGATAGTAATGGCATTTACCATCAGTTAGTGTTTCAGTTAGTTGCTACGGGCTTGCAACCTGTCATGTGGAATGCTTACTTGCAAAATGCGAGCAAGTATCCAATGTGATGTCTGATCGTCATGGAGAATACAGTCGTGTGTGTGTTTGTTTCTGTTTAAGAAATCTCTTTTAGGTTACGGTAGGAGCCTGAAGCCTCGTGTGATGTAGCTATTGATCCTTTCATAAATGGTGATTACCTATGTTGGGTTTCGGCGCGATGTTTCAAACGCATAAAATAAACTTGTGACTATTAAAATTATTTATTTCCAAATTACAGCGGCGCATTCGTTGGAGATCTCCATAGACTCCTTTGTCCTTAAAACTAGCTTGATTTTTTACATTAATTCGAAATCTACTTTAAGAGAATCACCTAAAGTGTTAAATTTAATAAAGTTTGACGTTAACGATATTATATGCGCGTTGCTAACAACTACCCCATGCATGATGTAAAAATATTAGTTATTTGATTGATTTGTGTTACCAACATGTAAAAAACATATGTACTGGTCTAGCTTGTACCTAAACTTCTGACTCAAAGTGCAGTATTGCAATTTGTTGTTGGTCAGGCGGTACAACCCGAACGCCGATTCAAATATCATTTTTCCATGAACATGGAAAACAATCGAGGTGTAGTCTTTCTTTATTTGGTACTAGCTGCACCCCGCGATTTCACCCGCGTAACTTTCGATTTTATACTCGTGATAACTTCGAAATTAATGTCCGATTCGAATGAATTGAAAAGTATTTTACTGCCACATAAATACCCTTGATACAACTATTTATTTGAATAAGAATTAATACGACGATACGAATGTTTCCAACTTTTAATTCTACCGGCGATCTAATTAAATTTTAGAACACAAAAGCTGCTATTGTGCCTTAACTATGATAGTTAGATACATTCCCTCGAAGACTTTTTTGTATGTAATAATAAGTACTTTAATCATCTAGTAAATCGTTTTAATGTATCATCAATGATTTTCTCAGCGCACGCCAAATAATGAATTTTATAAGCAAAATTTTTCTACTTTGGGTTACATTATTGCAATTTTCTCTAGGATCTCTATTTATTTTGAAAATAAATTATAGCCATTGTTACTCCTTGATAATTTAGCTTTCTATTAGTGAAAAAAATTTTAAAATCAGTCCAGTAGTTTCGGAGATTCGTTACAAACAAACAAAAAAATCTTTCCTCTTTTATAATATTAGTATAGACATACATAGACCGGATAGTCTCTGTTCATTTTGAATTATATTTGTTCACTTCTTCTGTAAAAGTATAAAATGTTTATTTTATTTAAACCATTGGCAGTGGCCTTCGTATTTCACGTATAACCGTGCAATTGAAACAGTGCACGGCACGTGCCGCGAATGCGCGCACTAACCGTAAACACAGCGAGTCGACACGCTTCTCATTTCCGATTACAAACTTTTCTGTATTGAAACAAAGTGGAAAGTTTATGGAATAGTAGTTATACTTTTTGCAGTTGAAAATGAAAATGAAATATTTTATTTGCGAAAATGGGTACAATATATGATGTTATAAAATAATGTTGTGTCCTCCATCATCTATTTTTAAAGCATGCAAAAATTTTAACTTAAAACTATTTAAAATTTAAACATTAATTTGTACGAGCCTTTTAAACATATATATTTTAAAATGTGATTTACACATTTTTTTTTAAATCTATTGTATTTTAATAAATGACTTAATGAATTTGATTGAAATAAATTAGGTATAATAAATTAATAAATGAATTACATTGTTAAAACTTAAAAATGGTAACAATACTTACAAAAATATACATTATATAATTTCTATAACTTATTAATAGTGTGTATTCGGAGCTTTTTCTAAGCTCACAAAACAGGTATGCATAGTTATGTTCTAAACCTTTTTATACAGAAATTAAATGATTATATATTTTTTGTTTGTATTAGGAGAAACCGCTCTTCTATAAACATTTTATATATAGTCCCTAATATGAACAATATCAGTAAATTAGGTGGTGTCTTTGGTAAAACTACAATCTGAATTTTTCTGCACTCCCAAAAAATTACTATTTAACATCAGGTACCAATTATTTTCATCAAAATTCTTTTTTTCTAAAAATATGTTATTTTTATTTTATTGAGAGCGTCATCATGTAGCCACACACTGTATTCTAATGAAGCGATTTCTAAGCCGATGTACAAAAGCCGACATCAAAGCAAACCAACATCTTCTGAGAACAAAACAGGCTCTTCAAGTGAGCTCGGCTCAGCCTCGTCGTATCATCTCTCTCGGCTCCACGCAACAAAACACATTCGCGGTTTTGCAGACTACTCGCGAACCGCGCACAAGCGTCCCAATTACTACGATATTACCTTAGAATGGTGAAAGAGATAGATACGTCGAATAATTATGCGTAGGTCTGTACTGTATAGGTATATCTTGACTAAGCACAAAATTAAATACACAGGTTAAAAATGGTAGGTACCTACATGCATATTGTTCAATTTATATTTATCATCATCATCATCATCAGCCTATATTAGTCCACTGCTGGACATAGCCCTCCCCTAATGAGCGCCATAGCGCCCTGTCTTCAGCTTGTCGCATCCAGCATCTGCCTGCAGTGTTTCGCAGATCGTCACCCACCTGGCCGGAGGGCGTCCTATACTACGTTTGCGGAGTCGCGGTCAAGAACACGTTTACCCCAGCGGTTATCGGTTCTTTGCGAGATATGACCGGCCCACTGCCACTTCAGCTTGCTAATTCATTGAGCTATGTCGATAACTTTGGTTCTCTGAAGGATAGGATTCGTAACGAATACATCCGTCAGAGAACCAAGCATAGCATATCTGAGCATAGCTCTTTCCATAGCTCGCTGAGCGACTTTGAACTGGTGGACCAGCCCTATCGTGAGTGTCCACGTCTCAGCTCCGTAAGTCATGACGGGTAGGACGCACTGATTGAAAACTTTCGTTTTCAAGCATTGCGGTATGGATGATTATATTTATCAATTATTGTTAATTGATATGTACATGCTCACGCCTGTTTCCTGACGGATACCACGGATTTACACTTGCTAAGATCCCTATATATATATATATATATATATATATTTTAAATATAGTTGATTATATATATATATATATATATATATATATATATATATATATAATCAACTATATTTAAAATATATATATATATATATATATATATATATAATCAACTATATTTAAAATATTTTAAATCTGTTATGTTGAAATAGTTGATTTATTTTATTTTCCATAAATTAAATCAATTCATGTTTTAATGTAATAAGGAAACAATTAGTTGTATTATTTTTTAATAATATTTCAACATATAAGTAAATATATGAACCTTTTTAGTAGCAACCTCTCCTTTGCTCTATGAACTCTCACCCCGATGTTCATGCATGCTCACAGACAGATATTAGATAGATCGGTAGATCTTTATTCAACGAGATTGTGCAGTGCGTGTTCTTGACAAATACTCGAATAATTTAGGAACCCTACTAACATAAATAACGTAATTTTATATGTAATAAATGTTATATTGAAACTAATAAAATGTATTTACTTGTCTCGTATAAGAACCAGTGTTTTCTTACAATCTTACAATAAGGTATCCTCTCCATCCAAAGGTTGTTTGGAAGAGATCGCTTCTAAGCGATAAAATGCCACATAAGAATAAAATTTTGTTATTTTGGTTTTTAAATTTATTTTCATTCATTCACTGAATGAAATATGGTAAAATAAATGAAATTTAAAATCTTAGCACGGATACGTGGATTAGGTCCATTGGGCATATTCACAGATGATAAGATAATTATTAATTACCTATTCTTAAGAGTTGCGTAGCGTTTGAGTTTTTATAAAGCACTGAGTTGACTTTGCGAGCTTTTCTTTGTAGTTTAAGGCCATTTGATTTAATTAATTGAAATAACATAATATGTTTAGAAGAGTTATTTTTTAAACTTGGCTTTAGAAATAACTGTTTTTAAACATTATTTAAAATTAGCCTTATCACTGGATTGTTGTTTTGAAAACAATCCAGTTCTAAAATATGACAAAACACTTATTAGTCCATAAGTGAATTTACGGCGTTTTTTCGGAAACTTTTTTTTTACACCGAGTTCAAAAAATGGGAGGTTCTAAATTAGTTTTTTAAAGGTTTTCATTTCTTTAATATCTGGTTGGTATAGGACCATCTCAAGGATAATCTTGAAATTTTAATGGTCCCATAAATGTTTTATTCTTGAGGTACCATTCCCGTAAAACTCCAAAAACATCATCATCTTATGGAATCATATTCAATGAAAACATTGTTTAGAGCTATTTTAATTTTGTATTTTATCCGAAAGAGTGTCACCCCGAGTGAGCAAAATAACGTAAGCATGTGAGGAAGTCGCTTTTTTGACATTTAATGTCCTATATTATTTCCTTATGTAGTAGGTTCCATTCATGTTACATTTATAAATCCCTACATTGTATGAAAACAACCTTCTTTACGATGTAGAGACGTAATAAACAACATCTACTATGGAACGCGTTACCTTTTTCTATTAGATCATCAAAATCACTCGATAATTTTTAAGCTATGCTTTACATGGAAAGGAAATGGTTGTATTTTAACATACAACCATTTCCTTTCCATGTCTCAGAGCTGCTAGTTAATCGTGTGTAAATTTATGTTATAACATACTTATTTATTTATTTATTTAGTAACATATTTACATTGTCATGTGTAATACCAAAGCGACAAAGAAATAAAAAAAAGTGATACAAAATACACTTACTTACTAAACATTAATTTTCATTGGGTGTTTTCTATGTATATTATGTATGTATTTACAAAAAAAAATGTATATATGTAGTATATCAGTCATGTAGTTCCCATAATACAAGCTCTGCTTAGTTTGGGGCTAGATGATGCTGTGTGAAAAATGTCCAGCATTATTTATTATTATTATTATTATTATTAACACTAAAATATAATAACACCCGCAAGCTACAAACTATAACTTTACACATTCCTATGAGTCCTATCCAAATATGTTAAAACCGCATCCCTGAATTTTGGCAAGGACATATAAAACATATCAACATCCTCATCTGCACATAAACTATGAATAGCGCGTAGGGTCCGTGTGAACGGGGACTTGCTCAGGAGGTTAGTTCTCGCCCTCGGAATCGCAAGCAGCCTAGCTCTTCGGCGCGCGTACACATACTTGTTAGGTACGTACATTCCTATGTTCAATAAAACCAGAGGGTTGTGCATCATGCCTCTAATCAGACTAAAAATGTACGTTATTAACATAATTTCCCTTCTAACTTAAAGTTTAAAATACCCTACCATACCTAGAACGAATAAAGTGGGATATATTAGTGGGGAAAATGGGTAAACTCCGTATAACTTTAAATAAAGAAACCTTAAATATTTATTCTGCATTTTCTCCAAACACACTACAAAAAAAGTATATAATTAATATATCAGTCATGTAGTTCCCATAATACAAGCTCTGCTTAGTTTGGGGCTAGATGATGCTGTGTAGAAAAAGGTCCAGCATATTTTTTTTATAATGTGTTGTTTATTTTATTTATATCATAAGGTGTACAATAAAGTATTTTCATCAATTCATTCATTATGTTTATGAATTCCTGTGTTTTTGTATTTCGCTTTGGTGTGCGACAAAGATTTTATTTATGTATCTATCTAACATGTGCAGTAACTGCATGTAAGTTAATCAACGGCGTTTGATTCGTCAGCCTGTTATGAGCCTTAAACAAAGAAGATACTCGTTACTGTATCGAATTTGGGTTTTCACTTGTATAGTACAAAACGAACGGTCTCTCAGTGAATTCAACTTTTTGTCGTCCTTTGTACCGTCACAGTACTTAACCGACTAGAGAATTAATCACAATAAAAACAGCTAGTTCAGTCGATGCAAAATAAAATACATTCAAATGGTAGCGGAAACGTTAGTATCGCAAGCTTCTGAAAGCTAGAATTTTATCTCAACTTTGTAAGTGCCAGACTAATGAGACATCTGAAGATATTTTATAGTTCGAAAATGTTGATAACGTAAACGTAACGTAATATAACTGCAGTGCTCTGTAGAACTACTCTTTGCTCTGTGGACCTCGAGGGCGGCGTCTCAGCAGGATACCCTTGCTTAGGTAGGTAGGTATTGAGACGCAGGGTTTGAACTCACGACTTCAGGATCGGAAGTTGGGGTACCGTCCATTACACAAACACGGCTCTAATTATTATAATTATTTATTTTACACAGAAATATGAATAAAAATATTACGTAAAGTATTTACAAAGGCGAGCTTAACCCTAAAAGAGTTTTCTTCTAGCAAACCTTTTTAGGAGAGAGAGCTAATTGAAGAAGTTGGTAGGTGTGCAAAGACATTAAAGAAGAAACTAAATATTATAATTGATCGTGATTCGAGTGAGCTAGCTGTTAGTGGACAAATGTAACTTTGCTCAGGGATGGGACGTTGCGCCTGGCTACGGATTCAGTTTGAGACTCGGATAATAACATTAAAGTACGGATACATTCTCAAATTATCTTTGAAATGTATTTCCTCTGCTAAAAGTTTTAAGCGTTGTGATGTATTAAAACTGTTAATATTCATACCTTTTTAAACGAGTATGTAGGAATGTAGAAGTCTTTTACGGCGAAAAAAGAAAGTTTATTACAACAAATGAGTAAAGCCTATAGGTACGAAAAAGAGTAGGAAAAATAAATATAGCTTCTTACTTACCAAGCAGAAATTAAAAGTATGCACTCCTCATGAAGTATCTAACCAAGAACACCTCAGATATGCATCATATCCGGTACTAATAAAAACGTTTCCCATCCCTATCGGTATCTACACGCGCCCAAATATCCCCCGCGGGACAATTGTCCAGCATTATTATTATTAACCGTATTGTGAGTTATCCGTTACCAATAAGTACGGATATATATCCCATCCCTATCGGTATCTACGCGCCCCCAACTATCCCCCGCGGGACGATTGATCACGTGGACGGGCACAAAGGTACAGCGATGGACTTGTTACAAGGAAAAATGTGACAAATTGTACCATACTTCCTTTATTCTTTTTTTTTATTTACAGGTTTAGATACTTACGCGCGTAGATTTCATAATGTGAACGTCGAGGCAATTCAGCTCCTTGAAAACAAGGACATGATGAGAAGACTCAAAAGAAACAAACTTTTACTAATTAAAACACGCTCATTTTAACACAATAAAATACGCTCACAAATTCTGTACATTACTAAGTAGGTACGTATATAAGTGAAGTTATTAACTAAGTTTTCGTCAGAGGTACGTCTTCACGTTATTATTTGACACATACCCACGTTTGCATAATAGGTAGTTAGTATTTCATATGACAGGTTGCAAACGTAAGGGCAGGATCTTGTTCTAGAGCAGGATTCCTCACTATATTTGCTTTTACCGTTTTAAGTACATATGCAATAAAAGTGTATGATAAATTGCCAAATTCATTCAAAGATTTATCATACAATTTGTTTAAAAATAAGCTGACGAAATGGTTAGGGGACCAATGTTTCTATGATATGAATTTATGAACCACAAAGTAGACAACAATGATAATTATAACCGATAACTATGAGTATTTTTTTATTAGATTAAGTTGTTTTTTATTATGTAGGTAAATAGTTATTAGGTGTTGACATTTTTAATTCAAACGTTAGGGCATAAGTTCTGACATTTTATAACTATTCTTGTATAAATTGCTTTTCAATCTACCTATTGACATTTGCACACCATTTGGATGGTAGAATATATAGGGCCTATATAATTTTTAACATCATGTATTATTTGACCTATATTCATGCAAATAAATATTTTAATTTCTGATTGATACGAACCTAAATTTTTCGAGTATCTGCCACTAAGAACACATCCCATAAAAGTATCTGCCACTAAGAACACATGCCATAAAAGTATCTGCCACTAAGATCACATCCCATTAAAGTATCTGCCACTAAGAACACATCCCATAAAAGTATCTGCCACTAAGAACACATGCCATAAAAGTATCTGCCACTAAGAACACATGCCATAAAAGTATCTGCCACTAAGAACACATCTCATAAAAGTATCTGCCACTAAGAACACATGCCATAAAAGTATCTGCCACTAAGAACACATGCCATAAAAGTATCTGCCACTAAGAACACATGCCATAAAAGATTGCAAGAATAATAGTTCAGAATATATCAGACATGTAGATATGTAGTTCCCATAACACAAGTTCTGTTTACTTTGGGGCTAGATGATACTGTGTGAAAATATCCGGCTTAATTAATTTTATATATTGGTATCTAATAATATATTATGCACAAAACTAGCCATTAATTTTTCGAAATTTTCTTTTCTATAAAAAGAAAACACATTCTCTAAAGGACTCAAAAAAGGACCTCTTTTAAGGAAGAGTTGTATTGAGTTGCTCTGAAATTATATTAAAATCGGTTAAATTAAATTTCACAAAAGCCAGTGTTATTAAAAAATCTATTAATTTTCCAAAGAAAAACTTTTTAATATGCGTTAATGACGAGTCACCACCGCACAAAACATTTTGAGCGCTTTGTGTATGTACTCCGGGACACACGGGGGTACATCACGACTGACCATCTTCATCATCATCATTATCATCAGCCCACATTAGCCCACTGCTGGGCTTTTCCTAATATGCGCCACTGAGCCCGTTGTTCAACTCTTCCCATCCACTTTCTGCCCGCCGCCTTCCTTAAGTCATCACACCACCTACCCGGAGGGCGCCCACCACTATGTTTGCCAAGACGCGTCGGTTTACCCCAATGGTTGTCGGTTCTTCATAATTATATGACCAGCTCGCTGTTCTACTGAGCTATGTCAATGACTTTCATTCGCTATTAGATAATTTCATTAGGAATTTTATCCTTCAGAGGTACCACGAGCATAGCCCGTTCCATAGCTCTCTGTGCAACCTCAAACTAATAGATTAGTCTTTTGTCAAATTTCAAATTCACGTAGTCATATAGTTTTAAGCTGACGTTTCTATATTATTATGGTTTTTGGGATTTTAATTAATAAAAACCTGTTAATTTCGACTGCCTTTGAATCTGTAATATATTAATACATACATAAATATATACACACTATAAACATCATGTATAAGCTGAAACATGAATATATTCGTACAGATAAATGTTCTTTTTTCTGATTTATACATAATACGCTAGACGGCAAACGTAGTGTAGGACTATGTCCAGCAGTGGACTATGTTGATGATGATGATGAACGCTAGGCGGCCGCCAGAACGTGAAATGTTTGGCCGAATAACCGTGGCCAGCAACCTTATTTGGTCATTTTTTGATTTACATCGCGGTATTCGAGATGTGTCATGGCTGTGTGTCTCAGGGCGTTGCGTCATGACGCACACATTCTCAAACAATACCCTTTTGTGACGCCCCAAGTTCACTGAATGATTACTGAACCTTCGCTGAGCCTACGACAGTGGTAGAGTAAAAAAAAACTAGAAATTTGAAAGTCATTTCATCGGCATAGGCAAATTGTTTTTTATTTATCAGAAACTAGCTACTGTTCACGGCATCACCCGCGTAGTATCCGGATAAAGTTCGTAAGTAACGCATTCCCTCGACCGTTTTTTGTCGTCTGAAAATGTGTGAGCATGTTCTTAGTGTCCACGAGAAGCTCTTTCATTTGAACGGGATAATACATCCCCTCTGAAGGTAAGGAACGGGATAATACATCGGGTGATAAAAATTATAAGTAGTCTCCCTATTCTCTGTTCCTCGTACATCCATATTTACAAACTTACAAACTTTACCTTTTATTATATTTCTAGCTACTGCCCACGGCTTCGCCCACGTACTCGGATAAAAAGTAGCCTGTGTGTTATTTTGATGTATAAGCTATATTACTGTGAACTTTCATCAAAATCCATGCAGTAGTTTTTGCGTGCAAGAGTATCAAACATCCTCACAAACTTTTGCGTTTATAATACTAGCTTCTGCCCACGGCTTCGCCCGCGTGGTATCCAGATAAAAAGAAGCCTATGTGTTATTCTTAAGTACAAGCTATATTTCTGTAAAATTTCATCAAAATCCATTCAGTAGTTTTTGCGTGAAAGAGTAACAAACATCCTCACAAACTTTCGCGTTTATAATACTAGCTTATGCCCACGGCTTCGCCCGCGTGGTATCCAGATAAAAAGAAGCCTATGTGTTATTCTTAAGTACAAGCTATATTTCTGTAAAATTTCATCAAAATCCATTCAGTAGTTTTTGCGTGAAAGAGTAACAAACATCCTCACAAACTTTCGCGTTTATAATACTAGCTTATGCCCACGGCTTCGCCCGCGTGGTATCCAGATAAAAAGAAGCCTATGTGTTATTCTTAAGTACAAGCTATATTTCTGTAAAATTTCATCAAAATCCATTCAGTAGTTTTTGTGTGAAAGAGTAACAAACATCCTCACAAACTTTCGCGTTTATAATATTAGTAGGATTAGTAAGAAGGATGGTGCTTACAAATAAAAGCTAGCTTACAAATTATTGTTTTGTGTCTACCACCCATCAGATTATTTAAAAAGCTACCTGAATCTAAATTTCAATTATAAAAACATGCTTATTCACCTCTGTAAACGATGTATAGTACAAGGACAGTATCGAGTCATTAATCACAGAACATTGTGCCGTGGAACAATGTACAGTGAGACATTGTAAACGTGACATGACTAAAATTACTTCATTATTATATTAATAAATATAAATATAATGGAAACTGTCGTGAAGTTGTGAAGAAAACTAAACATTTGGACGTTAATCAAAACAATGTATAAACTGCAACCAATTTTCTTAAAAATATTTTAGTGAGTGGTTTCTAATATCGTCAAAGTTAAAGTAAAATTAAGTTTTTATCCATTGAAATCACAAGATCATATTTAAACTTATAAACTACTTTGAATATGTAAAGTGAATTTACGCCGATTAAACTCTCTCAAAACAACCTCTAGGTTGATTTCACAGAGCGACCAGTCAGGTGGGAACATTTTTCATTCAAATGAATGAACAGTTTTATCAAATTGAACGGAAAAGTTCACTCCTTTCACTGGACTGAGTGATTTTTCACTATGACTGGCCGCAATGTGACCAACAAGGTCCACAGAACAACAATACACAAGAGATAAGGTCTCGTAATTTTTTTGATTACGTAAGTATTTAGCAAAAATAACATTTTTACCTTTTCAACCTATTATAGGTATCAACATATTTTTAACTTTTTAGAATATTAATACTACTTTATTATTTTCCTACTGACGTTTCAATGACCGTTTAGAGGTCTTTCCTCATGAGCATCGTCCATAAACTACGCATTTAGCATGTTTTGCGAGTTTTCGCTCCACTTTCTCATTCTTTTTCGCTCCTCTTTCTCATTCTTTTATTGTAAACGATACGACACATAATACATGAAACTATGCTATAATATCGGGAAACATTAAAACGCACAGATCACGGTAAATATCATTTTTTTGCCCTAATAATATTTATCTACACTGCGCAGTCTAAACAGGCGCCTAACCATCAAGTCTTATTGCGATTCCATCCAGACAAAAATATCAAAGATACAAGATCCCGCCTTGCGATTGACGATTGTACGAGAAGGTATGAAAAAATACCATAGCGTATTCAACTGCAAAGCAGAATACGTCATCTCTGCCTAAATTAAATCATAATTAGATTTGATGGCTAGGCCCCTCATATGGCTAATGTTAGCGTTGAAACTTTTTAAGAAGATACTAATGTCATTTTGAAATATGACGTTACCAAGTTAACCTTGTTACCTTGTTATTCTAGAGGTCAAAGGTAAACAAATGTATATTTTATTAAGTATTTTGTTCAGGAGTCTGTGTCACACACAATGAGAATAAGCCTTTTAGCGTCGGTGACGTGCGGCCAGAATGCTAGCGGGAACAATGTTGGGGTTAGGTTAATATTTTCCCCAAAAAGTTAGCCTAGTAGGCTGTACCCAGACTTTCGATCAATCGAAAGATCGTGCAAAATGGACTATTAAATTTATGTGCGCTTAAATGTGTTAAGCTCAAAACGTGGAAGGAAAAGATCACGAGGAAACTGGCATGCCCTGAAACCAAAAATTCAAAGCCATATCTCATCGGTTAGTGTTCCAATAAGCGACGATAGGCTTGCAACCTGTCACGTGGAATGTCTACCACTTACTAAACGAGGGAATTTGCCAAATATAATGTTTGACGTGTCTTTGACTACCCCCTACTTAGTATCCTAACAAATATGTGTATTAAGTATGGAGCTGAGGATTTCCATCCATTGCCAGCTGCGATCCTGAAGGTGCGGGGTCGATTCCTATTGCGGGACAAATGTTTTTATGTCCTGCAGATATTTGTTTCGGGACTGGATATTGTGGTACCACGGTACTCGTAGTGTCTGATACTCACGACACAGGGTATCACAGTGTAGGATCAGGATGCCATATTTGTCTATCAGTTATTTATTTATTTTTATTCCCATTAAATTTTTATTTTACACCCTACCAGACTTATTGTAATAATATACCATATTAAAATATATTGGACATTCTTATGTATAGTGTTTTACAATAAATATATAAAATTACTTAATATATTTATCGCTATCAGTATGACCGCAATCGCGCCTCGGTGGTTTAAAGACAATTCAATTTCGACAATCTCGACAGCGCTCTCAGCTCCTTAAAGCGCTTTATTTTTAATCTCAGCGCTGCTGCGGGGTCAAAATACTAAGCCATCCTCTACATTTTCACTTTAAATTCTGCTGCAAAGAGGTGACATTATTTCAAAAGAATCTGTTGGTAAATTCTTACTGTGCGACGCGTTCCGCCGGTGCTACGAGGTGCTACGAAGTGCTACGGAGCCGCTACGATATGCTACGATGTTTATACAGGCCTTGAATTCTCTAAATTACTCAATAATTTGTTCGGATTTTCGGAAGTTATTCTGATGTATAAGCTATATTACTGAAAAGTTCTATCAAAATCCGTTCAGTAGTTTTTGCGTGAAAGAGTAACAAACATTCATCCTCACAAACTTTCGCGTTAATAATAGTAATAAGATTTACAAAAAAAAAAAAAGTAGATGATGCTGTGTCAAAAATGTCCAGCATTATAATTACCGGTTTGAGAATGGTTTTAAACCTAAAATTGAATTTAAAAGAAACAACTAATTTGGAGAGTATAGTAAAATGTCGTCTGTAAGTTCACCCGCGGGTCACACACGATTCCAATCATACTTTTCGCTGATCAAATTATTGTGCCCCTGCAAGGGAATTGAAGCCGTGACCAGCTGTTTTTGCAATCACTTGGTGATAAAGTTTTTCAATAACTTACTGCTGGACTCAGCTGCTTTTTTATCAGTATATTGAATAAACTAACCTAAAGATTGAAGCAATTTCAAAGAAGATAGTGTTTAGTTTTTTTTTTTTAATTTAATGTGCTCTAGTATGTTTCACATACAAGTGACAATACATTATGGGTACCTATCTATAAGTAGGACTCGTCAAAACGAATCATATGACACAAACTCGAGGGATTTAATAAATTGTACATTACTAACCTCTCTCCACGGCTTCGCCCGCGTGGTACCCAGATATGTGTTATTTTGATGTATAAGCTATATAACTGTAAAATGCATCAAAATTCATTCATTAGTTTTTGCGTGAAAGAGTAACAAACATCCATCCATCCTCACAAACTTTCGTTTATAATAATCTAAACTACATAATTATACATAAAAAGTTTTATACGACACGACAATAAGAAGCAGGATAAAATTGACTTCCAAGATTTGGTTACATTGTTTGTTCGTTAGTTTCAAGTGGTACTTCATAGTACTTACGTATAAGTGAGACAAGTAGCCAATCGGTATGACGTCATAGATTCCTATGCAAAATACAAATTGTTTCTGCCTCACATGAAAGCAGTAAAATATGGGAATATTCCTGAGCGAACCAATTATTCCAGATCTGAAATTCAATTTCCTACGATAATTCGCCGGTAATTACTGGGAGCGGCGACCTCAACGAAGAGCTGGATAATTATATTCTTGTCGTATGAAGATATTTTTTATGCCAAAAACTATTCATATTGTAAAAACGGGAATTTTCACGTACTGCACTATCGGTGAAGGCACCGACTAAGTTTCGACTCATTCCGAGAGTCTTCACCAGGTTGAGTGGTTGCGACTTTCTCCTTCCGCGTCGCGCCGTGCACTACGCGCTGCCGCACGTTGTGCGCGGTTATAAAGGCGCGCGAGTGGAGGGGTGGGGGGGGCGATTGTGTTCGTAGCGTTGTTGTAACTACTGGTGGTAGGGGTGCTACATCGTCTACGCTACTGCTCACGTCGATGCAATAACCTATTCCTGGAGGAGCCAGACAGGCTACGCTCACTGTGGCAATGTCAGATTCGACTCCCCCGTTATCATGCAGTCCATACAGACATGACTTCCAGGCGGGGGGTAAAGCCCATCCACGGTCTCTGTTAAAGTTTGGTAGACGACCTATCTCGATAGCTTCGCGGATCTTGCGAGGAACGAAAAACTTTTCTCTTGCCAAGACCCGGGCTTTATCAAAACGGATATAGTGCGTCGTACCAGTGACCAGCGAATGCTCTGCTATGGCGGAACTGTTGATATCTAAGTTCTTCACAGCGCGTATGTGTTCGGTGAGCCTTGTAGAAATGTTGCGTTTTGTCTCGCCGATGTAGCATTTACCGCAGTCACAAGGAATCTTGTAGACACCGGGGACACCTAATGGGTCTCTATTCTTGGGAGAACGTAGCAATTGTGTCAGGGGTCGGAATATCGTTTTTATGCTGTACTTTCGACGTAAGACGTGCCCGATTTTATTTGTTATTCCCTTAACAAATGGTAAGTATGCTACAGCTCTCTCTACCGATGCCTTGCGTGATCTCATAGACGTGTTTGCGATCCGAAAACTTTGTCTCCAACCATAGCCGTTTCTCTCTAACACCTCTTTCACATGTGACAGTTCATCCACGTATTGTGGGTCACACAACCGAAGAGCTCTATTTATTAGAGTGCGTGGTACAGAAGCGAGGTGTGCTGGGTGGTGGTGAGAGTCAGCTCTGAGGTATCTGTCTGTATGTGTTGGTTTGCGGTATATCGAATGGGAGAAGCGTCCTGAAGTTTCTCGCTTGACCAACACATCTAGAAAAGGCAGAGTTTTGTTTTGTTCACGCTCCACAGTGAAACTGATTTTAGGGTGTCTGGTGTTCAAATGTGTAAGTAACGGTGTGATGTTATCTTTATGTATTATGGCAAACACGTCGTCTACATACCGCCACCAGTGTCTTGGCTTAAAAGGTACATTTTCCAGCGTTGTGGACTCAAACCACTCCATAAAAATGTTTGCGACTACCGCAGCTATAGGAGACCCCATCACTACACCCTCCATTTGCAGAAAATAATCACACCGCCACATAAAATAGCCACTAGACAGAAGAAACTCAATCACCTTCATGTACTCGATAGGTATTGAAGTAGGTAGCAATAATTCCTGAATTATAGTAATGGTGTCCGCTATCGGTACATTGGTGAACAGAGAAGTTACGTCGAAACTCACCATACATTCATCTTCCTGTATTACTATTCCATCCAACAGTTATTAAACATTCTAAAATTTTAGATATTTTATGCGATAAAGTCGTTTTCCACTTGCTACGATCTTGGCATACCTCTTTCTCACGTTCACATCTTCATCACGTTCTTCTTACAAGCTCTTCAGTTAAGGGTGTTTTTGACTTGGTCTTTATAACCCAACATAGTATGCATTTGCCATGATGTTTGTAGTTGAAATGGCCTAGCAGATTTTAATGTGATTTCTTGCAACCACACTGTTTTTTTTGTATGAAAATCAAGATTTGAATCACATATTTAAACCAAGACTTACTACAAAACAACTAATTGTTGAAAGAGTATTGCTATATCATTAATAAATTTTTAATGTCTTATAATTTTGACTCAGATATTTTTAAAATGAATTTTATTTTATGTTTTAATTGCAAGTGTTTATTAAGAAATTTTAATACGATTGTTACAATTACAATGAATAAATTAAATTAAATATGTCATTAAAAACAACAGGGGTTTTAATTTATTTAGCATGTATTGACTACACTATTGCATTAGGGACAAACTATAAAAAACAAAATAAATAGATAGATAGATAGATAGATAAAAGACTTTATTTGAACTTCAGATACACACATACAAAATAAAACAATTATAAAGTAGTAAAAATAAACAAAAACTAAATACAGTTAACTATTTTCAATAATATAATTATAATCTAGGTATAATGTCTATGTGTGATGCAGTACGTCATAAAGGCCTTGGCTCAGCGTGATATTTTGCTTTAGAAGCAAAAAACCCTGATTTTCAACCAACACCTATTGAGAGCAAGCAAGAACACATTGAGTTTCAAGTCAATGTGTTATATGTACCTAGCTACTAAATGTTTCTGTTTTACATAAAAAAAACTTGTGTTTGAAAAGTATTGCCATTTCCGCTCACAGAGTCAAAAACTTATTTCATACCGGTCGTGTCTGCACTCACCAGTTTTCCCATATCGCGTTGCCAAGAAGGTCCCAGGTTCGATGTAAATTTCTGTAAACTTTCATCGAACACGAAGCAAGTATCCGAGCGTGATTGCGCTCAGCCGCCGCAGGGACGGAGCCGGGGCCGGGACGGGATGGGGACGTCGTCGATGGACGCACAAAAAACCAACCGAAAGTTTGTTGCAAGTTGCAAGCTTTGTCCGACGCAGCTGTGCTCAGGACACAGTGGAGCTGAAACAGAAGGACTTACCCACAGGTGACGGTTATTTGGTTTTTGCGTTTGTTTGTTTGTGATCATTAATTTTCGAAACTATTAATAATTAATTGTAAGGTGGTTATTTTGCAATAAATCTGTATGTTTTAAATGATGGTTTATATGTCTACTAAAATCGACTGTATGTTTAAGAGAGGTAGAACTTTTGTGAAGTGGCTCAGGGAAGTGCTACCACCATGCTTTTTTCAGCTGCCAAACTAATGCTCTCATTGATGTGTTCCAGTTTGAATGTTATGGTAACCGGCAAAATTACAGGTACATGAGATCTTTCATTTTGATGTCTCAGGGAGGCAACGCGTGAGTGATGCCTCTGGTTACGGTAACCGCTTACCAACAGTTGGGCCGTTTGTTTGATTACCGCTTTAGTAGTAATAAATAATGCTGCTGAACATTTTCCACACAGCATCATCTAGCCCCAAAGTAAGCAAAGCTTGTGTTATGGGATCTACATGACTTATATACACTTTTTTTTGTAAATACATACTATACATAGAAAACACCCAGACCCGAGACAAATATTTGCAAATACAAACATTTGTCCCGCGGCGGGAATCGAACCCGCAACCTTCTGCGTCTCAGGCGAGCCTTCACCCACTGCGCCACAGAGGTCGAGGAGAGGAGTAGTATAAAAAAAATGTCTTTAAGGATGGATTGATTGATCGGATCACTAAGACTTATTTTATTAAATAACCTACTGATTTTTCTACGCTTCACTCTGCTACATGTTACGTCTGCGGTTTCAATGCGAGTGCGATATTGTAGAGAACTTCCTCGAAGGCGCCTGTTCTCGACCACAGAGTAACCATACACAAAGCACCGCACTATGAGACGAGGAACAATGTTCGCACTATTGTACGTTCTAGATAACTCGATAGGGTGTTATCAAAGAAACTGTTTATATAAGGTAGAGTGTGTTTTCGTAACTCTGAGCTTCTTATGCTAGTCTGCATTATCCTTAGGGAAAGACTTACAGTGTTTTAAAAATGTGTTGATGCCTTAATTACCAGAAAAGCATAAAAATAAATGAGTTCATCGTTGATGAAGACCTTGGTTGACTTTTTTACTCGTCTAATTACTTAAAAATTACATTAATTTTACCTCTATATACGTAATTTTAATTTTGTATGCTACCATGGTGGTAGAATATATAGGAGCTACCACCTATGTATTAATATTATTATTCTCAAAATAAATTCGATTTGATTTGTTTGACAGGCACATTATGTTCTAGACAGATTTCTATGAAAAATAACACTCTTAAGGGCTTTTGTTAAACTAAATATTCATAGTAACTTGTTGTTCAGTATCAAAACTAGATGTCGCTGCTAAATCTGACAAAATGCTAGATCGCGCTGACGAAAACGCACGGCAGTAGATATAGTGTGAGGCTAAATTTTGTATCGAAACTGAATTCCCCTGCCAAGGGCATTAAATCTGAAACTGATTGAAGTCTTGGTCCCGTCTCGTGACCCTGTCTGTACGAAAGTCGTACATCCTTAGTAATAAGGTATTTTAAGTTGTTTTCTTTTAATGAAGTTGAAATGCCACGTAAAACATTAGGACTATCGTAATATTAACCAAACCGTGTTGATCCAATTTATTTGTTCACGAGGAATTGATGTAAATTCAAACAGCTGAGAAACAAAGGATTTGATTTAGGTGTGAGTCAAATTTTAGATCTGAAAATCATTGCACCAAATTTGAATTTTATGGTATTACTGCACTCGTAGTTTCTGATACCCATGACCCAGGGGATCTTTTAGAGCCTGGAAATTATCTTATTATTATGAAATAAAGAAAAATCTTGTAATTTTTCTAAATTCCTCACAACCACTACAAAAGACTCTTCACTGACTGCCCTAAATTGGTTTTAAGCCTCAAATAATGCTTGGAATTATTTTTGTTTAAAAACCTCTTTAGCCTTAAAAACATAGCAAAATAGTTAAGGAGTTAAAAAATGTTCCATTCTGTTGGGTTTTAAAAATGTCGAGAACTTTTTATGAGTTTTTAAACGAACCCGAGGTTATAGAAAACTTCTTACAGTTAAAATGTAAATGCTTTGTGAAATTAGTTGCTTATTTGTCTGTTCGTAATTTCGCTTATACGAAGCTCTAGACAATGTGAGGTTTTATTTTTACGGTTCAAGATTGTTAGTCATGGCACTCTTTGGTGGTGATGTACAGTAGACTTCTTAAAGTTGTGTGAATATGAATAAAATAAAATCAAATATGATTTATTTCAGAATACAATGATCCATACTTATTAGTATGAAGAGACACAAAAAATAAAATAATTAAGTTCTATGATAGTAGACAAAAATGGGTGCTGGGTATGATGTACGTGGTCCTGCACTAAGAATCATCAAATGTAAAAGAAAAAATATATATTATGATGATGGCTGGGAAGGAAGGGATTCTGTTATAGTCATCTCATTATTCTAAAATACTAAACCTCAATAATCAAACCTGCTACCTAGATTCTTAGCTATTTGATCCGAATATTGACAGCCAACCTGTTACGTGGAATGTAAAACGTGGGCATGTGCCAAATATAATATTTGAACGTGCCTTTGACTATCCCTTACTTGGTTTCATCAAAGATCGACACACTGAGTATCGATGTATCTGAACATTTACATGAGGGGATTGCAGTTGTGAACGTGTTTGTTTTTGCTTTTGTACACAAAACTAGGTATATAATATACAGATTTTTTCTAGGAATTCTGGGGCTTAAATCTAAACAATTATAGTTATGAGAAAATAATCTTCAAAAAATTTGCGACAACTATGTGATATGCATTTAAAATAAATTCTCTTAAAAACAACAAGTTTTTTTTAATGCAAATGATATCCATATTAAAAATTAATTTAAAAACGAGCCCAAAGTTTCTAAAGTTCATGTTCCTATTAGTATATTAGTTTAGATTTTAGACTCAGAGGTCCTTGAAAAAAATTTCACATAATCACAAAAAAAAATTGCTATGTTTTATTAAAAAAAATCTATATTTTCAAACAATATGATCCGATTGAAATAGAGCTGTCATGAAAATAGATAATTTGAATCAAGTAGGTATTATGGCTGTCCATTCTTGTACGTACTGACACTGACACAGGTGGGACAATACAGGTCCTTGGAGCGGACATATTTACATAAACTAATTGACTTTAGTTAGGGATGTGACTGTATTGGCCGAAAAACAAAGAGTAAAAATAATAAATATAAATAAATAAATAATGCTGGACATTTTCACACAGCATCATCTAGCCCCAAACTAAGCAGAGCTTGTATTATGGGAACTACATGACTGATATACTACTTATATACATTTTTCTTGTAAATACATACATTTTATACATAGAAAACACCCAGACCCGAGACAAATATTTGCAGATACAAACATTTGTCCCGTGGCAGGAATTGAACCCGCAACCTTCTGCGTCTCAGGCGGGCCTTCGCCCACTGCGCCACAGAGGTCGTCAGTCAAAGTCATAAATAAAAACAGTAACAAAATAAAAACAGTCAAAGTCACATACATAGTCCTGATCCCACACAAACATTCGTTCCCACACAAATATTCACACACACGAACACAGACTTTCGCATTTATTATATTTGAAGGATGTAGGATAGGATGGACATATTCCACATTGGGCACCCGCTTATAAGGCACCTGACGTATTCCACATACGGCGCCTACCGATATTTCTCGCAGATGCAATAAGTGAAATCATTTATTATTTAAAATGTTATTTCACATTGGGCACCTACGTCGTAGGATGTTAGGTGTTTTATTTCATCTTATTTTCTAATTTAAAAGAGCCGCGTATTAAAAATCTTCAAACCGAAATAAATGCTATTTTTATTTTATTTCTTTTTTATTTATTAAAAATCTACAAAGCACATCCCTAGTCCCTACCTATCAAAATGTATTCGATCGAACATCAAACAATGTTATTGGTGGCTTGTGGCCCAATCCATCTATACTTATAAAATCATTAACATACTTTTACGTTAAAACATAAGCTTGTGCTTAGAAAAGATTTTTGGAAATACATGAAGGTGGGGATAGGCCCCCGCCCCCCCCCCCCCCACCCCTTCCCCGAATGGACAAATCACGAACAGGCGTAAATTCACTTTTAGATTTGAAATTTATGTATTTTATAAGTTGATGTTTCAATTTAAAAAAAATAAATTACTTTGACCAATAATTACTAAAATGTAACAATACTAGTCGGAGCATATATTGTCGTTGTAGAGGGAGTTTTATTGGAGGAGTCTCACTGTCCGTTTTGTATCTATTGACCCCTGTATCTCTATACACCACATCCTACAATATGTATTTGTTGTCAAATCAGGAAACTTAGTCAGATAATATTAGTTTTGTGTCGTGTGAGATGACATTTGGTGTTTTGAGGTGAGTAGACCAAACACCTAAACACAAAGGCACGGAACAAGGAACTCTTGACTCGAACCTATTGTTTTGTAAAAGGATCATTAAAAAGAATAACCAGCCTTGTTTTCTTGCCTTTCTTTCCTGGCTTGGTCGCGGAGGAACAGGCACCTAGATAAAAACCGACGTTTCAAAGTGGTCCTTGTGATTTTATTGAATAAATGAATTTTGACTTTGACTTTGACTTGACTTTGACTTCTAACACGTTTTGGTCATTTTATATTACATAAATATTTACAGATACTTTGAGAAGTATGAGTGGTGTAACTTTGAGTGATAGAGTGAGGAACAGTGTGTTAAAAGAGCAGTGTGGAGTTAATGAAGATGTAGTAACGAGAGTTAAGAAAAGTATCTTGAGATAGTTTGGGCATGTAGAAAGGTTGGATGAAAGAAGATTAACAAAACAAGTATACAAGGCGAGCGCGAACGTAGGTCAGAAGTAGGTACAGAACTATACAAACGTCTAAATAAATAGATAGTATACATAGATAATATAGGTACTGACAAAAAAGGTCCGTATTCAGCATACTGCGGTGAACTGCAGCGCTTTTTTTCAGTACGGACCTCAATTGAAGCACGGACGAAGCACAAAAAGCACAAAACGTAATATTAAGTAGTTTGACAAAAGAAAAATGGGAATGAATGAAAGTCTACCATGTATAAGTTGTTTCAACCATATATTCAAGTAATAAAATATATTTATTGCTAAAAAAAATATATGATGTTTGGTAAGTTTTTCTATAAACTGTAAAACTCTTTTAGAAATTTCATGTGTAAAAAGTTATTTTGAAGTTGGTGCTTTATGAACGGTATTTTAGTAATTTAAGAATTGATTGTCATAATTATAAGGTTCAATCTCATGTTAATTCATATAAATAAATAAATAATGCTGGACATTTTCACACAGCATCATCTAGCCCCAAACTAAGCAGAGCTTATATTATGGGAACTACATGACTGATATACTACTTATATACATTTTTTTTGTAAATACATACATAATATACATAGAAAACACCCAGACCTGAGACAAATATTTGCAGATACAAACATTTGTCCCGTGGCGGGAATTGAACCCGCAACCTTCTGCGTCTCAGGCGGGCCTTCGCCCACTGCGCCACAGAGGTCGTCATATATTTAAGCTTTGTATTTAGTGTTCCAATAAGCGGCACTGGGCCCCGTAAACTGGGCACCCGTATACAAAAAAATGCTGGACATTTTTCAGACAGCATCATCTAGCCCCAAACCAAGTAGAACTTGTATTATGGGAACTACATGACTGATATACTACTTATATACTTTTTTTATATACATACATATTATACATAGAAAACACCCTCACATCACATTAATGCTAACTACTTGAAGAAACGCATCTAGCATGTGTTAAATATGTATAATATTTGGACGTACCTCAGACTACTACCCTACTTGCTATCCTAAAAGATCTACGCAATAAGATAAGTATGTATCTGAAGGTTTCCATCATGAGAGATACAGCCGTGAGCAAACTTTTCCAAGTAGTTTTCATGTGATAATTTGATGTGAATATGGACTTTTTTGAATCTGAAGATGAAATGAGGGTAGTTGCGGCTGCTGACTTCATTTCTCGGCGATAGTTCCATACTCAGGTCAACCTGTGACCACGCCCAACGCAACACAGCTGAAACGTCGGGAACATAATAAAAAAGGGAAAAATGCGTGTCGGGCCACGCGCAGTGTAGGGTTCCGTTGTTGCTCATAAACTTACCTGTTTCACACAATAACAACTTAATCAAAGTAAGTTTCAATTGAATTTATATGAAAATATCCTTTTTACTTATCCAAGTAAACTTTATTTGTTGGTCGACTAATAGTGATAGATTTTCTTTTAACTTCGTTATATATACTAATCTGTGATATATATATAACGAAGCACTTGACTATATAAAAAAGTAGCACTTTAAAGCTTAATATTTCGCAAACGAATCCCTGAATCGGAAAAAGTTTATTGGTACCTATACAACGTCATCCCAAACAAAGAAATGAGAGAAACAAAATCACCCGTGTTACGTTTAGGGGATTTTTTCTTTTATATTTTTATTTTACCACTTTTTCGGCTTGATTAATATGTATATCCATGCCAAAATACAGCTTTCTAATACTAAGAGTTTCTGAGCTAAGCCGCGGGCAGACAGACAGATAGACAGACGGACGGACATGCCGAAACTATAAGGGTTTCTTGTTGACTACGGAACCCTTAAAAGGTAAAAATCATAAGGACCCGTATACAATTTATAATTATGAGAGCGTGATTGTCTGTGTTTATTAAACAGTAATTAATTGTGTAATTTAAAACAATCAAGTCTATCTCTAAAACAGTTATTTACACATTTGCCTGAGGGTAATTAAATTGTTTATTGATTCGTTATAGTTGGGGTGTTCCCTCAGGAGTGTTATTGAAACAGGGAACAGCAGCCATGAGTGCGATCTAAATTAATTACAGAATGACGACTACTACTGAATTCCTCAACATAAAATGTTAGTTGTTTCAGTTTGTCCCATAATACAAGGTCTGCTTACACGGCACGGGCTAAATTGCTCTGATAAATAATATCATTGAAATAATTTATTCGCAATACCAATACAGCAAGGCCTAACACTTGGAGTACCTAAATAAAATGAATGAATGAATGAATGAATGAATGAATGAATGAATGAATGAATGAATGAATGAATGAATGAATGAATGAATGAATGAATGAATGAATGAATGAATGAATGAATGAATGAATGAATGAATGAATGAATGAATGAATGAATGAATGAATGAATGAATGAATGAATGAAAATACTTTATTGTGCACCACAAAAAAACAAAATAAACAAAAACTTAATATAACTAAATGTACAATGGGCGGTCTTATAGATTAAAAGTGATCTCTTCCAAACACCTTGGGATGGAGCGGAATGTATGCAATTGTAAGAATGGTTGGCGGTGAACGTAATAATATACATATACAAGAAGAGAGTGCAATGCGATATGAAACTATTAGATAAAGATAATTACATATACCTACATACACAGTAATAAACTATACACTATAAAAATAAAAATATATAGATATATATATATATAAATATATAGTCATAATAAATAATACTAATATACACCTACCATAATAAAAGTGGAATTCAAATCGTAGCATTTTCTATATGTTCTAAAGCCAGGTTTTTCTTAATGTTACAGGGAGGGGTGATTTTAATGATGGAGACCACGCTGAATTAATTGGTTTGACGTAAAGTTGGGAATCACATTCCAACTTTAATTTGAGTCCGTATTTTTAGGACACCAATGGGTATTTTTATGTTCCTTCTTAATCTAGAAGAGTTAAGATATTTTTGGGCCTAGTTTTCTAATAGTTTCTAGGCCTAGTTTTAGCTCTTAGTGATACTGCAGCCTATATTATCAACACAGCTTAGTTTTGTTATGTAAAGTGAGTTTGTAATTCTGGTGCACCTTTGCAAAAAATAATTATATAATTGTATTTAATTAATTATATATGTGTTTAATTTCATCATGGGCTTTAGTAAGCAAATAAACTCTATAGAGATTTAATAGTTCTGTCCTTGAATGTGACACGAAACGTCAATTCGACAACCATAGAGGAAGTAACCACTACGTTCGACAACTAAAATGTCAGTTTGTATGGGGGAAAGAAACAAAAGATATTACATAAACCGGGCAATTTTTCAAATTTTTATTACTTTTTAAACCTAATTTGGACTATTTGAATGGCGTTCACATGTTGAAGGTTTGTGTCTCAAATTAAACCAAAAATCCTACGCTCTGTACATTCTCTAAAGTTGCAAACACATCGACAGTATCACTGCCTATCATGGTCATGCTGCATCAATCATGAGGTATGGTATTATATTCTGGGATAGTTCGACTGGAAAGGAAACTGCACAAAAGAAACGTGTGAATGTAAATTAAGACTGGCTGACAGCTGGCAGTAGTTAATTAAGACTGACCGACAGCTGGCAGTAGTTAATTAAGACTGACTGACAGCTGGCAGTAGTTAATCAAGACTGACCGACAGCTGGCAGTAGTTAATTAAGACTGACTGACAGCTGGCAGTAGTTAATTAAGACTGACTGACAGCTGGCAGCAAATTTTCGTATACTTAGGTATCCTAACATTACTCTCAATGGTATAAAGATGATTTATACTACGAAATAAATGCTATCCGTTTCGCCTTTGAGACTACTATCTTTAAAATACTCTAACATCTGAAATCCCTTGAAAAGTATGTGAAATGTTGTTTTTTTAATAACTGATCTTCTACAAATATTTAAGTTCTCAACTTTGATTCCGCATCCACAACAAAATGTACAGTTGTACAATGAACTCAGCAGTCAGCTTTGTGCTTTAATCCCGTGTTTGCAGACGATCCTTTGGCGAAATAAAACGGATCCGTAGCGGGGCGACCTACTTACAGACCTTTGAGGAACTCTTATTCCGGATTTATGATGTTGAACGGATCAACAATGGACCCTAACTCACTCACTTATTGTCTTGTATATACTTACTTCAGGGCTGAGATCCCATTTTTAGAGTTGCTTAACTAATAAAGAGTTCTTTGAAATATAAAAGGCTTTCAATTCAATATTTTTATTTTGGACAAATTCGTTCATAATTTTTGTTAGTAAGTAGTACAGGAAATAATGTTAGTGATACATAATACATAGTAGATTGTTCAACAAGGGACTTAAATAAGACATATCGTACGACAGCGAGGGAGCCTGCAGAATCGAGTATAAAATGGTTTAAGTCCCAAGTTAAACACTCTACTTTCCACTTCGATTGCGAGTATATAAAATAAACTATGTAGAACAGTAAACGTTCCAGAGATTTTGCGGCAGCACCAACTTTAAAATAAAAACTTCTTGCTGTCAAACGTACTGACACATACATCTAACGATCGCCCATAATCTATCGCTTTCAGATCCATATAAAAAAAATCTTTATATATTTTTTCTAAGAAATTATTTCAAAAGTGGAACATTGAAAAGCTGAGACTTTATGAAAGATCTCATTAAATAGTAGTCTGTTGATAATAACGTCTTATATTAATAAAAAAATGATTACTTAAGTCTGCCTACGCTGTGCTTAAATGACGCATTTAGAGCATGAGCAGTGAAAAAAACAATTTATAGACATACCTACACTAGAATTTTATGTATTGGACAATCCCACCTTTGAAAAATATAGTGTTTTGTAATCAAATACATTCTGTTATCTGACGAAACCAGTTCGCAGATTCTGCAGTCACAGTGGGATGGTCAATATATGCGGAAAAAACCGACAACCGTTGTGGTGTTGTGGTAAATAAGTTCTTGGAGACCGCGTCTTTGCAAACGAAGTGTGCGCTCCCCGGCTAGATGGAGCGATAACATAGGAAAGGTGGTAAATAGATCTGAACTTCGGGACCAGTGTCACTTATAGGGAGAGGCCTATATCCAGCAGACTAATGTGAACTGATAATGATGATAATTTGTAGCCTTTGAGACCCATGAACTGTACGATGTCTACCTAAAACTAAGAGTTTTCACCTCTTATTTATTCATCACTCAATAACTTTATCCCGCCTCCATAGCTTTTAACGTAGCTTGGAATAGACGCTAAGTTGATTTAAGCAGAAAAGCGTTTTTTCTTATGTAGTTATTTATATACAAGCTTTTATTTAACTTTCAATGTTTGTACGTTAGTTTTTTTATTTAGGCCAAATCTTGCGAGCTGAGTTAGATCGACTTCTTATCCTACGCAGTTGATTTTTTAGTTGTTGGTTCAGTTCCGATGACAACGTATTTTTATGGTAAGCATGACCTGAATGGACATCCAGGATTAGCTCCAGATAAAGGAACTCTACAACGAAATTTTATGTACGGATTTTATTAGGATAGCAAATTATTACCATTGTCATTGTTTGTGCGAAATAAAGGTTTATTTTATTATGTTCTATTGTATTCGTAACCACGAAAAACAAATACTTCTAAAAAAAAAATAACATGTGGTACCGATTGTAAAGCCGTAAGCAGAGGCTAGTCTCTCATAAATACTGTGATGCAGTAAATAACGTCTGCATACTCTAAAGTACAGATTAATCGAGCGAGTTTAACTCTAATTGCTTGCGCAGAGTGAAGCAATTAAAGATCTTCTGGCAGCCACGTACAAACTACCCGCCACAATACTTGACAAGCTCGGTGGCGGTGGCGGTGGTGGGCGGGCGAGTCGGGTGAAACGCAAGAGGTGTCAGTGTCTGAGTGTTTTGATGTTCCCGATACCCACGACACGGAAATTTAGTATAGAGATAGGACTATTTTGTCTGTTGGGTGTTTTTTATGATGTCTTGATGAGGATATAATCTAAATATGTATAGGAACTCGATTTCTACCTATAGTCGACTATTATTACAGGTAGAAAACAGATAAAAAACAGATATAGTTGAATTTATTTTTAACTGTTCTAAAAGTGTTTGTATTAATCTGTCTGAAAAAAAGTTTCACTAGAAGTAAACTCGATTGTAGGAACATTTCTTGATAGATTTATTTTTTGATATTGGTTCTACGACATTCTATTTGAAGTCCACCCTTCAAATCCAGATATTATTCACGGGTATTTTTTATGTTATTTCGTAGGCAACATATCACGTAAATTACTCGTAAATAAGAAATTCACTTTTGTTTTAATGTTACTGTTTATACTTCTTAATCATTTTATTTAGGTTTTTCGCAATCATGTCATTGCCACCATGGCCTAAACAAAGACAAATTACTCATAATTGTTACACACACACACACACACACATACACACATAAATCCTGCTAAATTATGTATTATGTATAATGTATCTTTAACATTAACATAGTCATTATCCGCGATAATGACTGAGTATGGATCTGAGGATTAAAAAATAAAGATATTCATTACGGAATGACATAACATCATTGCCATCATAGCATTGATATTTCATAATTTCATAATTTCATAATTTCATAATTTCATAATTTCATAATTTCATAATTTCATAATTTCATAATTTCATAATTTCATAATTTCATAATTTCATAATTTCATAATTTCATAATTTCATAATTTCATAATTTCATAATTTCATAATTTCATAATTTCATAATTTCATAATTTCATAATTTCATAATTTCATAATTTCATAATTTCATAATTTCATAATTTCATAATTTCATAATTTCATAATTTTGTAATTTCATAATTTCATAATTTCGTAATTTCATAATTTCATAATTTCATAATTTCATAATTTCATAATTTCATTTATTCATGCTTAATGTCCTACATACAATGGTTAAGCTTAGGTCTAGTGTAGCTCCAAGTAGGTTGGTAGGTACATCGGCTCTGTCAATATTATCGTGGTAAGGTACCATTTTAGGATATCATTAAGATAATATCACGTCATTTTGCTACTGACGTGATATAATAAATAAATAAATAAATAATGCTGGACATTTTCACACAGCATCATCTAGCCCCAAACTAAGCAGAGCTTGTATTATGGGAACTACATGACTGATATACATTTTTTTTGTAAATATATACATAAACATAGAAAACACCCAGACCTGAGACAAATATTTGCAGATACAAACATTTGTCCCGTGGCGGGAATTGAACCCGCAACCTTCTGCGTGCCAGGCAAATATAATCGTTATTACATCCTTAAACATTGCCATCATAACAAAAACAATGACTTTAACAATGTATTTTTAATAATGCATGTTTTTTTTTTTAATCTTTCCTTAATTTCTTATGCCAATTCGTAGACAACAGGACTTTTTCTACTTTAAAAAAGAAGCAAATGATAGACGTTGGTAATTGTTGAGTAATATAATTATGTGTTGCCCTAAATAAATAAAAAAAATAGACATGACTCATGATTGCTCATGGCTTATTCATGACGGAATGACATGAAGATAATTACCATAACAACGAGAGATGACTCATGACTCATGGCTCATTCGTGATGGAAATCAAGATTCCAGAAGTTAGGTTACTGTTTCCTAATATTTTGTTGTAACGTGACCTCCCCTCTCCCCTCTCTACTCCCCCCCGTTGAGCAATTAAACCGCACGAGACTTATTTCTAGTTCTTCACTTAATGACGACGGAAACACAAGTAGCTCATTAAATGGCCTGTGTTTATGGAAGCTTAAGGCTCAGAATTTATAATAAACTGCTAGATTAATATATATTTTTTAAAATTAAATAACCTATTGATAAACACCTTAAAATTAAAATACATTTAATTTTAAGGTGTTTATCAATAGGACCCTGTTTTTTACGTGAACTTTACCGTGCTGCTTGTAATAAATGTTTTTCTTTATTACAAGCAGACGACTTGGGCATGACGACTTTTTTCGGGACTCGAAGTTGCCACATATCTGCTAAAGTTACGAGTGTTATTGGAAATCCATGTTACCAAATTCCATTGACAGTTTAGGTCGATGCCCGAGAAAATTATTATTATTTTTTCATATTTGAAAACACGTCATCATTTTCTTTAATGATACATACCTAATTTTTTTTACATGCACTGGTTTTGATACAGACCAATGCTACATTACAAAGAGTTCTAATCAAAACATATCATAGTATCCAGCTCAGTTTGAGGTTAGAAATGCTACGGGATTTATGCTCACATAAAATCTTCGGAACGATCTATAAATAAATATTTCCAATTTCGCAAAGAAATGCCTCTCGAGGCACGCATTTCATAAATAGTCCTTATCATTTTAGCTCCGTTCTGAGCCTCATGAGTATGATAATATATAATCTACTACTTAGATAAAACAAGGGCAGGAGAAAGTCAGACAAATGTATGATGGAGCCCGTAGATATTATTTACTTTAATATTATAATTTTCCCACGAGATTGTTTTCGCTTTGAAATTAAAGTTAGACTGGTTTTTACTTTTTACTAAAAGTAAATTTTTGCAAAATTGTTAACTCCGTACGTATATAACATCTATTCCAGCACCCCCCATGACTTATGGCCCATAAAGAGACAGAAATTGATTAAAAAACAGCATTTCTATGAATAAGTTCGCAAATAAATGCTAACAGACAGAAGAGCTGATGATCTTTAAACTACTGAAAAGAGTATGTTGAATCATAGCTAAGATTACTTTCTATCAAGTCACCTTTCCAAAAAAACTATATCATTTTCGGTTAATCTGTTTGGGAGCTACGATGTCACAGATTTAACACATATAGGTACACAATATATAGGTATACGGGATTTTTTCCATGATTTGTGAGTAAGCATGTCAATAGTGTTGTTTCAAAAGTTACATCGACAATAGTGTTGCTCTGAACGTACGTTGAAATGTACAAAAAACTTTTGTGAACAGGAAACCCCATAGTGTTTTGACTACGGAACCCTAATAACTGAAGCACGATGCTAAATAATGTTAAGTACCCTTATCACTAGCCCTGAATATACGACGCATGTTCGGAGAATCTTTTCGCGTTTAAGTAAACAGTTGCCAAAGCGTTGAAGAAGTGAAGGCGCCTTTACTGACAGTTTTATAAAGTCGTGAACTAAGTCTTTAACAAAAACGAACGACGACGTTCACAATAATATTCCCCATCCTCAGATACATACTCAGTGAGTAGATCTTTGGGGATACCAAGGGGTTAGTCAGAGGCTCGTCCAGATTCACATTATGGTACATGCCCGCGTTTTGCAAGTAGTAAGAATTCCACATATGCCAGAACTGGGCCCCAATTCTCGATATAATATTGTGTCGGTCTACTTCGATCCATTTTTAATCTCTATTTTGATGTTTCTAAGTCTCTGGTCTGTGCTACTTTAAGAAGAGGATTCTGACGTCTTTTTGTCTTAATAGCAGTTTTATTAAAAATATTGTGTGGAATACTAAAATGTTAAAAAATACTGGAAAATAGAGTTTTTTCGAGGCAGGTTAGACCCTTAGGTACACTTAAGTTTGTTACTGCAATGATAGATGTCAAAGTAAAAGTCTAGATTTTATTCATTAATAACACAAGATAGTTCAGAAATATCAACTTAAAAACTACGAGAATTTGAATTAAAGTGAATTTACGCGCGATCAAGTTTATAAAAATCAGAGAGCAGACTCTGCTTGGTTTTTTTTTTGTTGTGAACGTCACAAAATACCAATAGAGGAGATTGGTAAAAAAGAATGAAAACACCGTTTATACCAATATATTTCGGGCTGATATGACAATAAGAATGGGATAATATAGAGACTATTTCTATCCTGAAGGTTCATTCTAAATATTGGTGAAAATGATTTTCGGAGATTATCCCCTACATACATTCAAACTTACAAACTTTACCTCTTTATAATATTAGTATAGATAATCACGTGATATTAGACTATCCACTAGCAAACTGTCCTACTGCGCTATCCCAGAATGTGCCACTGTATTGGAAACTCGCTACAAGCCACTTTTTGCAGTTGTCCCAGGAGATAAAGGCGAAAGAATGGACCGACACAGTGTGATTGAACAGAAGGTTATCTCTAAATATAGATTTAAGATTAGTGTTACATTTAAAATAAATTTAACACTAGCCATAAATAAAAAAAAATAGTTTGAGTATCGGAAGCTCTGATACCCAAACGCGTTTCAAATGCAGTTGCTGAATAATTACTAATTTTAAAGTGAAAAAAAAACATTTGACAAGAAATGGTGGCGATCAAAGAGAAATGGTTGTCAAAGGTCGCGAAGTCAAAGTCAAAATTCATTTATTCATTCAAATCACATGGATCACTTTGAAACGTCAGTTTTATCTATTGCCTGTTCCTCCGCGACCAAGCTCGTTATGTTCAAAAAAAAAATTCTTAAAAAAAACAAGGATTACCTGAAAAAGTCTATATTTATTGCCTGTTCCTTCGCGACCAAGCCAAAGAATGGACGTAAGGAGCTTATTTATGCGTTTTTCGTAAACACATATAGCTACAGTTGGCTCTTGTGGACACCACCGTATTCTTAGGTATCACCCTAGATAATAAGCTTCAATGGGGTCCTCATATTGATGGGTTATCGAAGAGACTTAGTTCTGCGGCATATGCAGTCAAAAAGATCCGTCTTTATACAGACGTTGACACAGCTAGACTAGTTTACTTCAGCTACTTCCACAGCATTATGTCGTACGGTATACTGCTGTGGGGGAGTGCTGCTGATATCAATACCATTTTTGTGCTGCAGAAGAGGGCTGTTCGAGCAATTTATAATATGGGCCCCAGAGAATCACTTCGCGAAAAGTTTAAAGAAATAAATATAATGACATTCCATTGTCAATACATTTATGAAAATCTGATGTATGTTCACAAAAATATTAATTTGTTTAAGAAAAAAAGCGAAACTCACAATGTTAATACTAGAAATAAAGATAAACTCGCTGTTGCCACTTGTAGACTCCATAAAGTTGGTAAATCGTTTAAAGGGCACGGTGTACGCTTTTATAACAAACTCCCAAGAGATATACAAAAATTATCAATTAACAAATTTAAAAACGTAATTAAACAAAAGCTTTATAAAAAGGCATACTATAAAATATCTGATTATTTAGATGACAAAAACTCTTGGGATTGAAAATGCTCCAACTCGAACCTATTGTTTTGTAAAAGGATCATTAAAAAGAATAACCAGCCTTGTTTTCTTGCCTTTCTTTCCTGGCTTGGTCGCGGAGGAACAGGCACCTAGATAAAAACCGACGTTTCAAAGTGGTCCTTGTGATTTTATTGAATAAATGAATTTTGACTTTGACTTTGACTATATGTATGAGTATTTTTGACCCGGCTTATCCGATTGAAATTTGTTTTTTGCTATAGATTTGTATAACTGTTACAGACGATGTAAAACACATCGATAGATCTAAAATTTCACAAAACATATGTTCTCATGAAGATGATGGAATATAATTGGAGTAGGTGGTTCTGCATTATTTTCACTGTGACACTGAGTATTGACAAGCTCCACAGAGCGGATTATACCTTGCAGCTGTTTCCCCCCTCCACCCCTAACTCACCTGCAACCGAGTAATTCATTTATTGCAATTCTTTCTTGCGCTTCGCACAGAACAATCGAGGTTACGAGCTGGAACACTATTTGTCTATCAATGTTTTTTTCTATGTCACCATCAAAGATAAACACCTAGATACCTATAAGCAAGGGCTTATAGGTATCTAGGTGTTTATCTTGACTTTGACTTTGACTTTGGCTGTCAAGTAATCAAAGACGGGTTTGTAGTTCTGCGTTAGCTTATTAACCTAATAATATCGCCATTAAATGTACTAAATGACTTCTGAAGGCTTTCAACATCAAGGTATCATTCAATTATCTTACTCCGCGTTTTGTTCACACAAACACACTCTCTCTCTCACACACACACACACACACACACACACACACACACACACACGCCCACATTTTTAAATTCAATGCGCATGCATACCCACACCCTCACACTTTGCAACACACCCAATCAATTCACGACAATACAAAACCCTCTCCCATAAACACATACTAAATATATAGGTATGCATAAAAATCTACTCTGTTTAAGTATATTAATGTGAAACAAATTGAAATTGCTATGTGAACAATGTACATAATTATAATGATAAAAATGGAAAAGCACTAATTACCAAGACACAAATTGTTTTTAATTTAGTTTGGTAAGCAGGGCTATTAAAAAACATGTAATGTACTTTTTTATTCCAAAAACTATCGTGAACTTGACTATTCATATTGTAAAAACGGGAATTTTCACGTACTGCACTATCGGTGAAGGCACCGACTAAGTTTCGACTCATTCCGAGAGTCTTCATCAGGGAACATGATGAACTTCATGGTAGTGCACGGCGCGACGCGGAAGGAGAAAGTCGCAACCACTCACCCTGATGAAGACTCTCGGAATGAGTCGAAACTTAGTCGGTGCCTTCACCGATAGTGCAGTACGTGAAAATTCCCGTTTTTACAATATGAATGTAATGTACTGTAGTGAAATAAAGTTTTTTTAAAGTTGTTGCCGGCTGTTATCAGTTCTGCGAGTTGTCTTGCCTGTAGCCAGCTACCGAAATCTAAATAACTTTGTAGACGTCTCGTAAAGATTTGGTCGAGTTATTTATTTTGCTTATATATGCCCAATATCATTGTTACCAGGCTAAGGTTGTAAATTTTGCTAAGCTTTGAAGGAGACGTTTAAACTCAAGTGGAAACTCAACTCAACTAAAATTGTGTATTATATATAATAACGAATAATTTGTAATAATATTAATTAGGTATTCATACTTATTGTGACCTGTGACATGGGTTATTAATAAATGCTCAAAAAAGCTCTTATTAGGACTAAGCTCACCTTTGTACCTACATGTCCTATATGTATCTGTTGGTCTTATTCTCTGTGTGTATAGTTAATATTAATAATTTCATTTAATTTGATTTTATTTGCCTAAATCAAATCAATAGTAGATTAATTTCAAACATCAAAAATAACTCTCGTTATCTTAGCTGTTATTCCAAGTTATCTAAAATCCCCACAAAGTTCTAATCCCAATCTCGAGCTAAGTTCTAGATAAATAATGTGTTGGTTCTAAACCCGGGCGTGAGTAAGCTTGCTGCAGGTAGGTGCGAGGCGTGGCCACGCTCGCAGCGGGACGAGACACGAGAATGAAGAATGACCATAAAGACACACGTTTAATCTTCTTTTCTGAGACGCAGAAGATTGCGGGTTCGATTCCCGGCGCGGGAAAAATGTTTGTATCTGCAAATATTTGTCTTGGGTCTGGGTTTTTTCTATGTATAAATATGTATATATTTAAAAAAAAATTATATGAGTAGTATATCAGTCATGTAGTTCCCGTAATATAAGCTCTGCTTAGTTTGGGGCTAGATGATGCTGTGTGAAAATGTCCTGCATTATTTACTTATTCTTTAATAAATAGAAAAACTTGGCAATCGCATACGGCAATAGGATCTACCTTATATAAGCGCTCTGGGCGCTTTATTTATATTTGTGTATGCCTAAATTTGGCCCATTAAGTATATTAAATTTGAAATAGTAGATATTTTTTATATGATTATGTTGCCGTGCGATTGTCAAGTTATTATACCTCTATATATTAAATAAATAAAGATGTCTAATATTGGTACCGTCACTATAAATGTTATTATATAAATTAATAAATAAAGATGTCTAATATTGGTACGGTCACTATAAATGTTATTATATATATTAAATAAATAAAGATGTCTAATATTGGTACCGTCACTATAAATGTTATTATATATATTAAATAAATAAAGATGTCTAATATTGGTACGGTCACTATAAATGTTATTATATATATTAAATAAATAAAGATGTCTAATATTGGTACCGTCACTATAAATGTTATTATATATATTAAATAAATAAAGATGTCTAATATTGGTACGGTCACTATAAATGTTATTATATATATTAAATAAATAAAGATGTCTAATATTGGTACCGTCACTATAAATGTTATTATATATATTAAATAAATAAAGATGTCTGATATTGGTACGGTCACTATAAATGTTATTATATATATTAAATAAATAAAGATGTCTGATATTGGTACCGTCACTATAAATGTTATTATATATATTAAATAAATAAAGATGTCTGATATTGGTACGGTCACTATAAATGTTATTATATATATTAAATAAATAAAGATGTCTAATATTGGTACGGTCACTATAAATGTTATTATATATATTAAATAAATAAAGATGTCTAATATTGGTACCGTCACTATAAATGTTATTATATATATTAAATAAATAAAGATGTCTGATATTGGTACGGTCACTATAAATGTTATTATATATATTAAATAAATAAAGATGTCTGATATTGGTACCGTCACTATAAATGTTATTATATATATTAAATAAATAAAGATGTCTAATATTGGTACGGTCACTATAAATGTTGTTAATTAACTACAAGTAATTAAGTAAGAGTTTATGACAAGAACTGCGTTGTGAGACTTGTTTTTTTTTTACATGGTATGTTTTTAATGGGATAAGATTTACACCGTGTAACTTCATCATTTACAGCTCCAAAAGTGAAAAAAGTGAAAGTTTGTGAGGATGTTTGTTACTCTTCCACGCAAAAACTACTAAACGGATTTAGATGAAACTTTACAGTAATATGGCCCACACATCAGAATAACACATAGGCTACTTTTTATCCGGGTACCACGCGGGCGAAGCCGTGGGCAGAAGCTAGTAGTAAATATTCTAATACAGCAATTTATTGCTAGCATTGCGATAAGCGGGCGTGTGTCAAAAGTGCACGAGTTTCTTGTTGACTACGGAAACCTATAACGCGGGCATCGTGCCATGTTGCAATGTTTGGATGTGCCTCTGACAACCCCCTACTTAGTATCGTCAGAGATCTACGCATTGAGTATGTATCTAAAGACGCCCAACATGGTCAATACATTCTTGAACTTGTTTGTTTTATTTTTAAATCCTACTATACCTCTATATAATATAATAAATGCGAAAGTATGTGTGTGTGTGAATGTTCGTTACCACGTATCTCCGTAACTACTAAACCGGTTTTGATGAAATTTGGAATGTAGATAGTTTAGGTTCTGGAATAACACATAAGCTAATCTAATTTTCGAAAATCAACCCTTAAGGGGGTTAAACAGGCTGGTAAAGTTTTTATGAAAAAAATAATATTTTGTTTGAATCGCTCAAAACTGTACAAATAAACTTTAAAGTAAATAATGAAACACAAAACTACCCTTTGGGGGTGTGCAATTGAGTTCTAAACTTTGTATAAATTGTAATCCTTGGTTCGATTCATTCAAAAGTTGGTGGACATAGTTTAAAGCATTTTATCAACATACCACGCGGGCGAAGCCGTGGGCAACAACTAGTAATGAATAATTATTCTACTAGAATGATGTTCATGCTCTCAGTGGCACCGTATCTCAGAGCAAATAATTATTCTACTAGAATGATGTTCATGCTCTCAGTGGCACCGTATCTCAGAGCAAATAATTATTCTACTAGAATGATGTTCATGCTCTCAGTGGCACCGTATCTCAGAGCAAATAATTATTCTACTAGAATGATGTTCATGCTCTCAGTGGCACCGTATCTCAGAGCAAATAATTATTCTACTAGAATGATGTTCATGCTCTCAGTGGCACCGTATCTCAGAGCAAATAATTATTCTACTAGAATGATGTTCATGCTCTCAGTGGCACCGTATCTCAGAGCAAATAATTATTCTACTAGAATGATGTTCATGCTCTCAGTGGCACCGTATCTCAGAGCAAATAACTATTCTACTAGAATGATGTTCATGTTCTCAGTGGCACCGTATCTCAGAGCAAATAATTATTCTACTAGAATGATGTTCATGATCTCAGTGGCACCGTATCTCAGAGCAAATAATTATTCTACTAGAATGATGTTCATGCTCTCAGTGGCACCGTATCTCAGAGCAAATATGTTCAGGCGGGGTATGTTGACGTAGCCATCGCTCCGCAAACATCACGACTCTTGCCGTTTCGCGCCGCCCCGCCAGCCTCCACTTCACACGCACTTGCCACCGCCTCTACGAGCAGCCACGCCTCAGAAGCAAAGCCTTATTTAAAGTTAAATCGGAAGGATCTTTAAATAAAATAAATAAATAAATGTGTGAATGTGTGGAGTTACAAGAATAGACTATAAAAAATTATGAGCCATTGCAGTAGAAGAATGTATACATGTATATTAATACTTATATGTTTATTTATTTTTTATAGTATTGTTATAGTATAAGTATTATTTTCTTTCTGTACACGTTCCTACCTCTCTCTAGCTCAAGGTTTGCTGGAAGAAAACTCTTTTTAGGGTTAAGCTCGCCTTTGTATATGTCATTTAATTCTGCCTTTTTGTAATTGTTTATTTGTGTGTACAATAAAGAATGTGTCAGTCTAAGACACTGCGTTACCGAGTAAACGCCATGCACCTCAATTAAACTATGACTTATATAATATACTAGCTTCTGCCCACGGATTCGCCCACGTGGTATCCGGATAAAAAGTAATCCATGTGTTATTTTGATGTATAAGCTATATCACGGCACAAATGGGACTAATTAGCACATAAATCTACTCCTTGTCACTATGTTTTTGTTAAAATCTTAGGTATTTATAGTGTCTATTTATCTATTTTTTAGTGTGCACGTATCTGTCCTTTTTGTGCTTTGTTGTTGCCAAATAAATAACTTTCTTTCCTCACAAACTTTCACGTTTATAATAGTGGTAGGATTCAGAGCATGAGTTGAGAAAAATAATAAGTATCTACCTATCCTTTTTAAGAATCTATCTAAGAAGTAAACACTCTTGCTGAATTATCACATTGTTTAGATCTGGGCTATTGAACTTCCCTACTGGGAGGGATATCGAAATTAAACGAATGCAACCTTGAACTTTGTAGCTTTTTTTATTCTGAATGGACTTTAATGCTGCAGGGCCGCAGATGGCCTTGGTCAGCGTCACCGGACTACGGCGAGCGCAGAAGGCGCTCAGCCTGTAAAAAGTTAGGATGGGGCAACTAGCACAAGGGCACCACTTAGGTACGGACCTCGGCTTGGGCCGTTGCCAGAGGGGGTGGAATAGGAGAGAAACGCCCCGGTACATATCTGTACCGTGAGTAAGCGGAAGTGGGGACTCGTCGAGCCCGCCGGCGGGCTCGGTGTATCTGTGGTGTTTGCTCTGTCGGGGCTTGATGACGTCACCACCGCGTTAGCGGTGCTGATGGGGTCATCGGGGTCACCAAGAACGTGTCTTGGTCTACGGAGGGGTTTTTTTTTTAATCAAAATAACGCAAGTAATATAGGCAAGACGGCAAAACACTTCGATAGCGCGTTCTACGATTTGGTCACTTTTACTAGCGCCATCTAGTTTTAATACACGTCATTAAAACCGTGCCTTCAAAGAGAACACAAAGAGAACATTTTCAACATTATAGCAGCCCGTTTTCCAAAAGAGTTGAAAACTACATCGGCATAGCATTTTACATTTGCAAGCTAAACGCCGCCCAGCTGAAATTATTTGATGCTTAGTGCTATTTCCTGCTCTTTGAGCGAAGGCGCGGGATTTACATAACTTTCAGCTTTCAAAAAGAAATTTGGCGTAACTGGGCGGTTCCATGTATGTTTTATTCCAGGCTGTTCTAGAAAATAATTGAAAGCGCATTCATGCGCCGATTGGTATTTTTATAATAATGGATTCTTCTCTCTGTCAATGATATACATTATGTAATAATTAAGTTCATTTGAGAGACTTTATTTTACTGTAGATATTCATAACTAGTTTGTTTACGCAAAACCTCGGCCTGACTATCTATCTGTTACTATACCCTTAGACAGGGTTCATGTGAGATAATTACCTATAAACACCATCTATGCACCTTCCATGTGTATTGAAAAATTTAATAACCGTCGACAATCAGGCGAGTTTATGGCCAATTTAATATGTTCTTAATTTTTTCAAGTGGAATCCATATGATATATGACCGGATTCCAACCCAAGACCTTCGGATCGGAGATCAAGATACCAACCGCTAAGCCAACACTCTAAAAATATCATCACATTTAAGCCACATGAAATACCTACTTGTGCCTGATTGTACCCAATTAGCTGATCACCCGATATAATTATTATTTGCTTTTAATATTCTTACACACATCTATCAAAAGCATCTATCACACGGATGTTCCAGTAAAATAAACCTAATTCTCTTACAAACATACATCCTAGTCAAAATAGATAAAGCTAAATTTTAAACCTTTTCATTTTACAGCAAAGTTCAAAATTCATTGAGACCGTTTTGTTGCGGACTGTAAGAAGTTGAAGTTATGAACCTTATGCCGTCGGAGTAGAATCTCTAGTTTATCGATATTTTTTTCAACCTTTCTTATCCTACAGGAGTGTGAGTCCTATCTCCTTGGCATAGGGTTCAGGTGGGTGAAGTTACGTCAGAATTCCCGAAGCTGTTCAAAGCAAAAATACCGGATTACAAGAGATTCTCAATACGTTAGCTGTTTGAGAAACGACACTTAGTACCTACTTGAGATGAATAAAGCTATTTTGGCCAAATTAAACGATATCAAACCTTTCGTTAAAGGAAAGTGGTGTTTTATCTATGAATTTATTAGAACTAAAAAATTGTCATGAAATTGGTCATGGGAACGTATTTTCACGTACTGCACTATTGGTAGTGCACGACGGGACGCGGAGGGAGAAAGTCGCGATCAATCACCCTGATGAAGACTCTCGGAATGAGTCGAAACTTAGTCGGTGCCTTCACCGATAGTGCAGAACGTGAAAATTCCCATTTTTACAATATGAATAGTAAAGTTCACGATAGTTTTTGGAATAAAATCACTGATCATATTGAAATCATTGATGAGAAGGTCACAAATGACTTTACCTCATTTTTGAAAGTCATAAGTTTCTTAGGTAAGTAAATTGTTTTTTTTTTATATCAGTATCAAATAGCCACGTAGTGATTTCAAAAAGAGTGATATGATTTTTGTGCGCGCTTCTATTTAAGTACATGTAAAATGGGAGAAGATTTGTTTTATTATTCCCCCGTGTATTTAATGAGTGATAATATTAAAAATATCTCAAAAAAGTTCTTTGCAGTTTCCATAACCGTTATTAGTTTCAAGACCTCGTCCAGTTTTTATAAGGCTTTAAAGTAGCAAAATGTGTTTAGTCACAATATGTATAAGTTAGAGGGGGGGTCTTACTTTTGCAACTTGAATCCTGAAAGTAAAAAGTTTATCGAGTAGCGTTTTGATAGCGATTAGGAACTAACTACGAAAATCGATTTTAACGAGTTGCAATGATAACTTAGGCAACTAACAGGCATACGATGATACATACTGATTGTGCGCGGTTACCGTAACCTATTGACATGTGCTACGCAGCATTTCTGCTACTTTGCCTGCTCTGAAGGAATCTTTGAACATTTTATTCATAGCGGGTCATTTAATAGTTCAGCTGTAACATCTCAGATGGCAGCTCATTCTACAGCTTACAAAGTCAAAGTCAAAGTCAAAATTCATTTATTCAATAAAATCACAAGGATCACTTTGAAACGTCGATTTTTATCTACTGCCTGTTCTTCCGCGACCAAGCCAGGAAAGAAAGGCAAGAAAACAAGGCTGGTTATTCTTTTTAATGATCCTTTTACAAAACAATAGGTTCGAGTTGGAGCATTTTCAATCCCAAGAGTTTTTGTCATCTAAATAATCAGATATTTTATAGTATGCCTTTTTATGAAGTTTTTGTTTAATTACGTTTTTAAATTTGTTCATTGATAATTTTTCTATATCTCTTGGGAGTTTGTTATACACCCTGCCCTTTAAACGATTTACTAACTTTATGGAGTGTACAAGTGGCAACAGCGAGTTTATCTTTATTTCTAGAATTAACATTGTGATTATCGCTTTTCTCTTAAACAAATTAATGTGTTTGTGAACATACATCAGATATTCATAGATGTATTGACAAGGGAATGTCATTATATTAATTTCTTGAAACTTTTCGCGAAGTGATTCTCTGGGGGCCATATTATAAATTGCTCGAACAGCCCTCTTCTCCAGCACAAAAACAGTATGTAACGGTGCAGAAATTCTAGTTCAAACATCTCTAGACCATCCCTAGGCCGTTCAAACTAGGTTAATGCACTGTTTGGAAACATTTATTTATTTCTTTGGTAACTTTCAGGTTAAACTCGGTCGTTCAGCAGGGTCATCATTTGGTGCCACATCACACAAAGTGCTGTTTGGATGAATTTCAGTCACAGGTGATCCATGGCAGTTGAAACTCCTGTGGTGATTTATGAGCAGTTTAGACAAAGACTAAAATCTCAGGTGAATTCTTTCCTAATTATTTGATACAGCTTCATGGACAAGCATCGGACGTCCCCACATCAATTCATGGTTAAATATATGGGTGTATAGGTATATAGGTTCAATATTGTGAGCTATTAGTAGAATTTTGGAGAGAGAATAGTTCAGAGGCAAGGTTTATTCTTTATTTGATTTAGTAGGTTTCACAGGTACCCAACGTACATAATAAGCATATAATATTAGTTAAAAGGTATTAATTGTAGATGGAACTCTGTTGTTAGTGTGTGTTCTGTATAATCTATTTGAATCACTTCAAACGGTGTAAGATAAAAGTTGCATTGTGGTCACCGAGCCTCACTCAGTCAGACTAGCACCATTTAAGTTAGGTCAACTCTCTTTGTGAGCAGAATTTATTGGGGTGACTAATTACTAAGCATTTTTGTTAAGTCTCTTCAAGGCTACTTCATTTTTCGGTGGATAAATTGTTTAGGGTTAGCTTCGCCACACAAATACTAATATAGTTTTAAGTTTGCATGATAAGTTTAGTTTACTAACATAGCAGTTAAGTTAGGGCAAATTCTTTTTGTGAGCTACATTTACTGAGCTTTCCATTTACTAAGATTTTGTCAAGTCTCTTCAAGACCACCTCACACCTTCAGATATAATTTATTTTCCTCGGTAATTTTAACTAGATGTAAACATAAAATTTAAATAAATTGTTGATGTTAACCATAAACACACTTTTCATTTGTGCTACAGGACTTTTCGAGTTTCAGTCCTCCAACTAAACCAAAACTCGTGGCGCCCTCTTCTGAGCCCACTTTCTACATCCCACGGCTAGCTTAGGGCATATCACCTCTTGATAACCAAAAAGATATCTCAATAGGTTATCAGCAGCACTCCCCCACTGCAGTATACCGTACGACATAATGCTGTGGAAGTAGCTGAAGTAAACTAGTCTAGCTGTTTCTACGTCTGTATATGTACGGAGAAGAAAGGATCTCGTAAAGCGTATAGAGAAACGAGAGATCCACGTATCATTCATTTGTGGTCATTTGATTTATAGTCTAGTCTAGTTGTTGCTCTGAGAGATACAACACTCTATACACTAATCTATAGCCATGACTATATAGCCGCTTGTGGGCGCGCGGTGAATACAAATAGACAATTTGCCAGAATCACTGGTTCTCGTAAGCTTCGGGCTATGATTTAGCGCGCCTTGTATCGGTTTATAAGTGAATACTTTATGTAGAGTTCGTGGTCTGTTTCGAGATTTTATTAAACTGCATGTATAAGCTATTTTTGTTTTAGAAGGAAATTCCTTTTTTATACTATTAAGGCATTCAGCTCTTTTTTACAACAAGCGGTTGTTAAGCGCTTGGACGCTAGCAACAACAGAGGCATAACACGCGCTTTGCAAAAAGTTTAAAAAAAAATTCAAAACTCTTTGTCTAGAACCTCGTACTGTCGTAATTTACGACATCGATGATGTAACGGGCTAGTAGCCAGCTGCAAAGCAAGAGGTGTGGATTTGATTCCAACCAAAAAACGGTCGAGCGAATGCATTCTTCACGAATGCTGCCTTAACGCTGCTACTTTTCATCGGCTACTTTTTAACCGGGTATCACGCGGGCGAAGCCATGGGCAGTAGCTAGTACATAAATAAACTTATGAGGACAGTGGCTTTCTCTTCGAGGCAAGTCGATCCGCGCCATACAACTTCCCCTAACTCGCAAAAACTAATGATCCTTTATAAGCAACTAGTCGCATAAAAATACTAAATCAATTCCCCCTTACACAGAATAAGCTACATTTTGTTTCCAACTCAATTATAAGTTGCCGCGCAACAGTCGGCCGACATAAGTTTGTATGACTTTAATGGCACTTCTTGTTGTTTCTATTGAAATGATGACGTATTCATTGAAACCAATCAGATCGAGAGATTGTCGAAGAAGTTATGTTTAGAAAGTCCCCGGATCGATTAGTCCCGATTATAAGTTTAATATTTTCTGGTATAGATCGCTAATAAGTCATAAGACCGCCCATTGTAAAAAAAATACAAGACTTTGGTTTGTACAAGTCGAGAATCGTCAGAGAGACGTATGACGTAATTGTGGGCGAGTTTTTGGTATATGCCTGAATGAAAACATATACGAGAAGATCATTATAAAATATATAATGATCTTTCCGTAACAATTAATGTTCAAAATATGTTTCCACGATTAGTTTCGTTTGAAACATTTTGTTTCACACTTTTCAATAAGCAATACTAGGCACACCTGCTCCGTAACCCGGTTGCGAAAGAACACAATATCCTAAAAGTTTTTACCTGGTTACCAAACCGCCTTGTTGCGTAACTTACCTTATAATTAACCGTCATTTTCTCACACCGTGGACATTTTATGCAAAACAAACGAAAGTTCCTATCATGTCGCATGTTTTTCAAACATAACATACGAGTAACATGGTTTTAAGACATACCGACTTTCTAGAATATTCCGATGTTTGATAGAATTGCGAACTTTTTTTCTGAACAAGAATTGTACCTTCTTTTGGCCATTACCCACCTGACATTAAAATTTTATTTACACTTAATATTTTTCGTGTGGATAAGTTCATTGGTGCACGCTGGGATTCAAACTCAAGACCTTTAGATCGAAAATTGAGGGTCAAGCCACACTACTAGTGCTCTCTCTATTGATTATTTCTTATTCAGTCATTTAGATAATTTAGTGCACAAACTTCTTGTAAATCAATAACTTGTAATAATAAATTAATATACCTTTGTGGACTTCTGACGACCTCTGTGGCGCAGTGGGCGAAGGCCAGCCCGAAACGCAGAAGGTTGCAGGTTCGATTCCCACCGCAGGATAGATGTTTGTATGATCTGCAAATATTTGTCTCGGGTCTGGGTGTTTTCTATATATAGAGGTAATGTATATTAAGTATTAACAAAAAAAAAGTATATAAGAAGTATATCAGTCATGTAGTTCCCATAATACAAGCTCTGCTTAGTTTGGGGTTAGATGATGCTGTGTGAAAATGTCCAGCATTATTATTTATTTAATTGATGTGTTCCAGTTTGAAGGGTGCCGGTGAAATTACACATAAGACTTTGCAAGTGCTCATAGGTTACGGTAACCGCTTACTAACAGTAGGTTCTAAAAAAGGAACTAAAACATTGTCAAAAAAACCTTCCTAATCCGTTGCGTAAACATTATGTTTAAAGGGAGAAATAAAAAAAGGCTTTCCTCAGCAAATATGTGATCTGGAATTTGAATATATGAATAGTTTGGGTGTGCAACATCACATACTGATTCATTGTTATGTAACAGCTAATAATACTAGTATGTAGAACTGGCACGTGCTGAAAATGGTGAAGGAAAACATCGTGAGGTAACTGGCATGGCCGTAGAACCGAAAATTCGAAGACAAGTGTTCCAATAATGGAGATCGGTTTACCCAATGTAATGTTTGGATATGACTATGATTTGGTATTCTCAAAGATTTATGCATTGATTAAAGATAAAATAGTCTAGAAAGTGTTTATTTTTGTATAGAACTGAAACTCATACCTACGACAAAATACAATTCATATACATCGACTGTAACGATAGTCTTACAATGTACGAGTATCTATCAGTATATAAGATTTAGTTAAGAATAATTGTGTCAATTAATTAAGATAAAGTTTTGGTTTTGTCCAGATTTGGAAACCTTATGTTTTTGTGCTTGAATATAACCTGAACGATTGCATATATAATTATATATCTTTGAATATAAAATCCTACTATATCCTATTAATATTATAAACGCGAAAGTTTGTGAGGATGGATGTTTGTTACTCTTTCACGCAAAAACTACTGAACGGATTTTGATGAAACTTTACAGTAATATAGCTTATACATATGTACATCAGAATAAACACATAGGCTTTTTATCCGGGTACTACGCGGGCGAAGCCGTGGGCAGCAGTTAGTAATATTATAAAGACGTAAAGTTTGTATGTAGGAGGTAATCTCCGAAACTATTCATCTAATTGCAAAAAATCTTTCAGCGATATTTAGAATGAACTTTCAGGGTGGCAGGGACAGGCACATTTGAGACGCATCACCACGACAAGTGCTGTCAAGAAACTTCCAAAGAAATATTCATAATTCATATTTTTATTGCAATATTGAGGCTTATTCCACAAATCCCCTGGGACAATCCCCTGCGAAGGGGATACATATCAGCGGCTGGTCTTAGTTTAATTAAGTTATGGTAAGTGTCATTCATTCAATTCATTTAGGGCAGGTAATAGTGTATGAGGAATCGTCGTAAATTCACTTTCAATTTTTTTTATTTTTTTTTTATATTGCTGGACATTTTCACACAACATCATCTAGCCGCAAACTAAGCAGAACTTGTATTATGGAAATTACATGACTGATATACTACTTATATACATTTTTTTTTGTAAATACATACATAATATACATAGAAAACACCCAGACCTGACACAAATATTTGCAGATACAAACATTCGTCCCGTGGCGGGAATTAAACCCGCAATTATGCGTCTCAGGCGGGCCTTCGCACACTGCGCCACAGAGGTCGAAAAGTTGACGTTTCTATATGATCCTTGTGATTTCAATTAATAAAAACCTATTGACTTTGACTTTGTATAATATATTCCTGTAAGTGTGGAAGACAATGTGGAATTTCTCCACCATTTTGCCTGTGTCTAAGTTACTCGATCGTCACAGACTACATACATAATCTCAAGATCACGCTCTGAATAAACCAACTATCAGAGAGTGCTGATTTACATCTCATCAAGAGATGAGATCCGATATCATCAATAGAAATGCCGACACCGCCGCTAGCTACCTACTATTGGTTGTAGAGATAGATCAAAACAGCTAATTTTCATTAGCCGTTAAAAAAGAATAAATATTACGCAAATTTACACAAAATGTATACCCACATTTTTATTTCATTTTATTTTAGTTTACTAAAAGGTAGTGTACGGCGTGACGCGGAGGGAGCAAGTCGCGTTCATTCACCCTGATGAAGACTCTCGGAATGAGTCGAAACTTAGTCGGTGTCTTCACCGATAGTGCAGTACGTGAAAATTCTCACTTTACAATATGAACAGTCAAGTTCACGATATTTTTTGGAATAAAATTACCAAAAGGTGTTTACAATGAACTTTCTTAAAAATTACAAGCGTCTGATATATGTATATACAAAAATATAGATGAAACAGCTAGCTATCTAAAAACCGTTGCAAACGATCTACAGATAGATCCAAATTACGGAAATGGATGCGTTCCCAAAATGCTGACTGCATTGCCATACTAAATGGCAATGCTAATGCGTTGACACAGATAAGAGCCAGCTCTCTGGTCACAACCAGTTATAGGAAGACACTGCGTTATAAAGAATAAGTTTAGAGAAACAATACTTAGGTACTTATAAAAAAAAACCGTTACTAAAAAAAATCACCACCTACAAGCAAGGTGTTAAGTACATAGGCTTCTTAGATTTGCATAAGAAGACAAAATAAGTTTTCCAGTTTTTTACAAAAGTAATGTTACTCATACATTTGAGTGAATGAATGAATGAATGATAATACTTTCATGTACCTTATGAGATAAAGAAAATAAACAATAACATATTAAGCTTAAAGGTACAATGGGCGGCCTTATCGCTTTTAAGGACAGACAACATTAGGATGGAGAAGATTCTATGTGATTTTGAAGTTATTTGTAGCTTTCGTGTTATTTTGCATAATATTTTATACTATAATGTGATCGTAATCGTCAGTAGTAGTAGTGTTTAGTAGAATACATAACCTTTTTTATTTGTATTTATTTTCTTCAATGACATGTGATAAACATTCCAAGTTGGCCGTGTTTTCAACAACTTGTCGAAGCGAAAATTGCTTTTAGTTTACAACTAGGTACAATATATCAAAGTTTTTAATAAAAATGTTTTAGTGGCGAAATAAAAAGTTATAGCTCACCGCCGCACGTCGGTGAGCTCACTGTTCTATAGTTTTATATCGACCCAGCGTCATCTTTGATAGCTGGTTCACTTTATACCGATTACAGAACTTAAAATTAGTGTTTAGTTCTGCAACTTGAGTAGATGTGTGTAATGGACTATGTAAAACACATAGGTTTAAAACAATATTATTATTAATTTATTTAATTCCAACCTAATTGAGTCATTAAGGCATGTCGTTATATGACCGAAAGAGTAGACAATTTTGTCAAGTCGAAATCCATTTCAAAGGATAGGTATTTTTTACCTAATTGCTTAAATTCATGAAAACACGTATCTGATTATAGCTTCGCTACATGGTCTGTCCAGGGGGGCTAGACAAATGCCACTTTCTGTTGACAATAACGCCTGCGGAAAGATAAAACTGTATGGAAATGTCACGTGACATTTCCGCAGCAAATGTCATTGCCATACAATTTTATCATTCCGCAGGCGTTAACGTCAACCGAAAGTGGTATTTGTCTAGCCCCCTGGATACTAGTTTTAGGTAATCACTTTGTAGCGCCATCTCTCGCCACATTATTGAACTATGTTACATCACATCGTTGCAGAGGAAAAAGAAACGAATTATTGATTTACGAAACATGACGTAGCTACAAGCTACCACATAAAAGTCAATAGATGGCGCTTAAAAGGGGTTAGATTGAATCACATTTTCATTTCAGTTTTAACATTTTATAATACCTCCTAACCCAAATTGTCGATCCTAAGAACCTAAGAAAGTGGATCAGATGAAGATTTTCTAATTTAGGTACATGTTGGATTATTTATTCGTTCGCGATCAGATTTGTCAGTAATTTTAAGAAGTACCGTAAACGGCCACCGATAAAAAGCATAGACAACTAGAAAACTAAACATGCGTTTAAGCCGAGATTACAATATTCAGCGCAGTGCTGATGCTGCGAAAACGTTTAATTCATGTAGTATAGAGACATGAAATGTAATTAAGCTGTACCTTCTTTAGTCTGTGGCGCGAGCCGAGAGAAAAATAAGAGTCGAAATTGGAACAGTCATTTGCCTAACTCTAAATATGTGAGTCGGCGAATTTTCACGAAGTTAAAAACACAATTAGCTCTCCAGTTACTTGCTAAGTGCTTTGCTGACTTGACATAAGTGCAGATAATTTATAGTTCCCTATTTGACTACGTAGATTAATAGGTAAATGTGAACAATACAGGGAGTCCAATAAATCCCACATTCCAATGTAGCCAATGTCTAGTTATAGACTTTAAAATATTTTTTTCATTGTCTAGATTATATTTTTATACTTAAAAAAATTAATGTATCCTAGTTATATTACAATCTAGCCTTTGTTAGGCTAATTAGTAGAATTGTTTAATATTGACCTAGTTTTATGAAATAAAGTATAGCTAAGAATGTGTCCATTAACACCTTTCTTCCTGTCTTTATTTATGGGGAAGACATTGTTCATATGTCTTTAATAGATAGCACTGACACGAATTTCACTACATAAAAGTATTTTTTACACTAAACTAACTCAAAAGGTTTAGTACTTTGGAGTCTTCTCACTATGTCCGTGTTGTCCAACTTTAAATATGGCAGTACCTAACTTATTTCCACTTACTGGTTTCAAAACTTTTGTTTGCTGATTAACCCGGCTCCACCCTTCGGTAATAACAGATAAGTATTATGAATCCTCTCAATTTCGATTCAAGTTATCTTGTTTATTCAGATCGTCTTGTTAGCAAGCACATTGCAAACATAATGTTCTACAAACTGCTGTAACATTGATATCTGACACATCATATAGCCCGTCTCCACACAATGTTGGGTACAGGGGTATTTAATTCAGGTAAAGATGTCAGATCCTGCTTTTCAGTTGAGGACGCTAGAGCGTTGTCATAAAGTCGTCAATAGCAAAGCGGGATTTGATATCTTTGCTTGTAATGAATCGTGATAAGACTTCGTGAGGGTCCGACCTCTGGGGCTCTAGACAAATACCTCACGCTTACTTTTCCTTTCACGTTAACGCGAATTTGCCAAGGTATAACTTGGCAGCAGTTACGTGACATTTCCACAGCTAATGTTATTTCCATACAATTAAATCTATCTATTTTTATTGTATTTGTCTAGACATCCAGGTCTCCTCTTTAAAACGCCATTAATTCAACTCCCTTGCAATTTTCATCAACTCATTCTTGGCTACGCCAACGATGTCGATCGATAATAAGGTATTTAGTCCATTTGAATCAATAAGCTTTAGAGTAAAGTAAAAAAGCGCTTTCCTACGAGCAATAAAGTTAAATAATTGTCCTTCAACATCTAAATGAACATTACAACGTTAAAAATATTCACAAACCTATAAGCTTTTATACAAGGGTAGACCAGCCTCCGTAGACCCCCAATTTGCCCACAGTAGCCTGTGTTTGTTCTGCATTTGGAAGGAATGCAAAAGGGTAAAGTATCAATCGGTTGTGGTGGCAATTCTACGGGAAACCACCTTAGAGTTGGGAAAGTTCTTATAATTTGTATTAATGCATTATTTTTCGCTTCCTATCCGCGAAGCTTAACTGATGATCATGGAAATATACTGACTGATTTATTCATTCATTCATATTTTATTGCTGTCATGTACACAGTTTAGTATAGGTGTTTAAACAATACATAAGAAAGTAGGTAGGTACATGAACCCCGTTAGGGCGCTGCAACTTTGAGTTCGATTGTGTATGTTGATAAGTAACTGTTTTTTTTAAATCTGTTATTAAGAATGAAATATAATTTAATAGGTTGAAGAAATCATAAAAGTCACTTATAAAAACATATGTAATCAAATTCAATAACAATCTAGTCAACAATGAAATACATAATTAGCAAATAAAATTTCAATTTATCTGTATTGGTTTATTGATCTTCAGTATTCATGAATGATATCAGAGATCAGAACATTTATTTGCGATTATATCTACGATTATAATATGATGTAAAAAAAAAATAGGTTCTATTGCACCATTATTATTTTGACGACCGATGTGGCGCGGTGGGCGAAGGTCCGCCTGCGACACAGGAGGTTGCGGGTTCGATTCCCGCCCTGGGACAAATGTTTGTACGATCTGCAAATATTTGTTCCGGGTGTTCTGGGTATTTTCTATGTATAATAAAAAAATATCTATATATGTAATGTATTGTATTAAGTATATCAGTCATCTAGTACCCATAACACAAGCTCTGCTTAGCTTGGGGCTAGATGATGCTGTGTGGATGGTCCAGCATTATTTATTTATTTATTTATTTATTTATTATTAAATGGAAATGCTGATAGACACGAATATATGCCAGCATTAATAATAATAATCAGCGAGTCTTTTTACTTTTGTTTTTGTCTTTTTACGACCCCAAAGTCAACGATTTTCTTGATAAGGTATTTTCATAAAAGAGTTAGTTTTGAAGATCTATGGATAACCTATGCATGAAAACCTGAAATAAATAAAGTTTTTAAAATAAACTTTCTGATTTCTTGAAATTTCTGTCCGTTATTTAAATACCTACTATTATTTCTCCGACCTCTGTGGCGCAGTGGACGAAGGTCTGCCTGGGACGCAGAAGGTTGCGGGTTCAATTCCCGCCACGGGACAATGTTTGTATCTGCAAATATTTGTCTCAGGTCTGGGTGTTTTCTTCGTATATTATGTATGAATTTACAAAAAAATATGTATTTAAGTAGTGTATCAGTCATGAAGTTCCCATAATACAAGCTCTGCTTAGTTTGGGGCTAGATGATGCTGTGTGAAAATGTTCAGCATTTTTTATTTTTTTATTTCTCGGAAAAATACTGTTACTTGTTAAGGAGTAACTGAATATATCTACTCTATCTACAGCTAAACCGTTAAAGCGTGATAAGTCGTATACTTCCACCTTCCTGGGCCCATCCCTATTCAAGGTCCGGGACGCGCCATTTGCAATAACTTATTGCCTTTTATTCGCACCCTCCCCGCGCTCCTCAACCCTATAGATATAGCCAGAAGGAGACAGCTAGCTATTTCGTACTAATGACAAACTGACTGATATGTTTCCGTTTAAGGTAATTTCACACATATCAACTCGGAACTGGGTCGGCATCGCCTCAACTCGACTCGTTATTTTTTCTTAATAAAGATAAAATAGATCATTAGCGCCACCTGGCACCGGACCAGCACCGCCACGTCTCGTGCTGTATTCTTATGATCTCTGTAGCGTCACCGGATAGACCCGCTCGCAAGCTGTCCACGCGCGGATGTTGAGTCAACCACTAGTGAACATCACTGACGGACTACTCATCAATATGTGGACGTCACTCGTTGACCACGCAGGACCCTGCGTTGTCAACGAGTTACTTATCAGTGGACTACCTTTCGACAACAAGTGGACGCCGGTGCAGGCGGTGCTGGGGGCATCGCCTTGTTTTAACACAAACTAATGAACGGCTAGCTGTTAGTGGTCAGATAGTCGTCACCGCGCTTATGCCTTACCGTCTCATTACCGAGGCAATTTTATAAAAATATTTTTTTTTAAATAGCCTTCAACGAGTTGTCAAACAGCGGTCCTCTAGGCGTAGCTGCGCTGATACCACGCAGGTGCTGGCGAAGCGATGTCGTTCCGCAATATGTGTGTGGCAACCTTTAGTTGTAGTGGTGAACCAAAACTTCATCTTTCAGCCAAAACTTCCCATTCATCTTCATCTGCAGGACTCTCACCATTAAATAATTGAAATTTACATTACGACAAGATTCCAACTTCTCGACTCTCATGTAGCTGCCAGGTTTGTTCAGCTTAGATCAGGCTTACTGTGAGGAACATTGAAAAATTGAAGCAGCTTTTCTTTGGCAAAATTTGTAGTGATCCAGCTGTTTATATTGGTATGTGCCAGCACGCGCCGATCAAACCATAATTTAACCTAACGCGGATAACTCGAGGACTTAATGTTTATTCAATACAGGAGCGGATGTTTTGCGACCGAATGTACGAGTGGAGGATGTACCGCCGTTAAACCGCCGCTTCAAGAGTCAGCATTTCAAGGAATACATTATTATTCTTATAATAGAAATGAGATTTTCTTTTCATTCGCCTGAGAAGTTAAACTTTTTAGATTGGTTGGTTTAATATAAGGTTGGTACTTAGATATTAAAAATCATAACAGAATCAATAATGTTGACTTCGATGACGCGGCGGGCGAGTAGGCAACTGCGATGCATGAGGTGCGGGTTCGATTCCCGGACGGAACAATATTTGCATGTTCTGCAGATATTTTTCAGGGTTTGGGTGTTGTGGTACCAAGGTACTCGTAGTTCCTGAAATCCATGACACAGGGAATGTTAGTGTGGGATCAAGACTATATCATGTGTATGTTGGATGTTTTTATATATATTAACTAGCCCACGGCTTTACTTGTGTGGTACTTGGATAAAAAGTAGTCTATGTGTTATTCTGATCTATAAGCTAAATTACTGTAAAGTTTCATCAAAATCCGTTCAGTAGTTTTTGCGTGATAGAGTAACAAACATCCATCCTCACAAACTTTCGCGTTTATAATATTAGTAGGATATCTGAATTTTTACCTGTGTTCTGTAAAAATATATTATCTGAATCAGTTAGTGTCCCAAGAATCGGCGATGGGATTGAAACCAGTCACGTGGAATACTAAGTACTTGAAAAGCCCGGGCATTTGTATACAAGTATCTACCTGAAATATTTATTTCCAAAGAAATAATTATCTCAAGTTGACCAACGGCTGAAAATCACAAACATGGATATAATGTAGCTTTCTATACAAGCCCCGTCTTAGAGCCGCAAAAATAAAAACCAAATTAAGTTTCTCTGAAAAGATAATATTTTATTAAGCAATGCTTTACATATTTCTCTTTTAGATTATGTACGTTTAATGAAACTAATTACAAATCTTACTTGAAAAGAGAAACAACATTTAATTTTTAATTGTTTCAAATATTTTTTACTGATAATATTTTAACGTTTTCTTTGTAGTACCTACACTCGTCTGACCACAGATTACAAAAACCTCAAACCTCTGTGACCATCCATTCATACATCTACTTACTCCACAGCTTATACATAAAACGAATTTAAGTGAATGCGCGGTAAATTAAAATTAAATGTCACCAACTTCATTTACATGGATTTACTCTGATGCAATCTATAAACCTCTTTGAAATAAATTACTACTGAGAGATGTTATTTTTGTTTGTAATTAATGGGCTTTACTTTGCATCCTTTCATTTCGGTCCATCGTAGGGCGATTAATTACCGGCCGTTCCATAATATTTTCATATGAAAATTGTGCGGTGGTATATTAAATAATTTCATTGGCACATTAAGAGAACATAACGAAATCGGGAGATATTGGATTACCTCTATTAGATAACTGTTCTTTTTGAATATTTTGTGTATAAACCTTTACTTATTATATGTTAATAAAAATATGCCTACCCTATTTTATTAAATAAAAATTACAGGTGTTGCGTTGGCCGTGGTCACGAGTTGACTGAAGTATATACCTTGAGTTACAGTCAAGAAATAAAAGCATTACGCAACTACCCTCATTTCATCTGCAGATTCAGATAATTCCATGTTAACATAATAAAATATAATAAAAATATAAACACGACAAAGACCATCGTAAAACTTATTATTATGTAAACTGATCACGAAAGTTTGAAAAAATATAAAATTACCTTCAATTAGGTACTTATTATTTGAATATTTTTCATGTTTGTTGATATTTAAACATGAAAGTTACAGTAGTCTTTCCAAAGTACAAGAGCGCTTAATACATTAATTTTGTTTAGTGGAAATCTTGGCTTCGAACTTGACGTTGACTTTGAGACAAAAGTGATTCCGGGACAAAGTTGACAAAGTTCGCATCATCATTCTCACTATACAAATACTCGTGACCATCGCCACCACCTCAACCGCGCCAATTTCTCAATTTCACTGTCAGATTTGTCAAAAAAACCATTAAAAAACACAAACCACAGACTAAAAAGCCGTTAAAATTGTGTGGATAATGCGCCATCTGGCGTCAAGTAACGTCAAAGTAAATAGAATTAATTGGTGATTTTTAAATGTCTGAAAAAATAAGCTTGTTATTGACTGTATTTAGTTCGATTTAATAACATAATTACTTTTTAAGATTTCATAACTTAATTTTATGAAGTTTTATACAAGTCTGTTAAAGTCAGTAAATAGCAGAATCGCACCATTATCCAGTTAAAACACTCTGCGCACTCCAGTCAAATAAAACGAGTATAATTCGCACTGAATGCGAAATGTTACATTTGCGAGAGTTTGAGTAAAGTGATATAGAATGTAAATGAATATTTGGTAATTTATCGCGCGAATTTATGCAAATTATGATACCCAAAATCAACACATTATGATTATGTGTTGATTTTGAAAACAGTTCTCATAAAAGTACAATGCGCTGACATCGGACATACAGGAGGAGGCACCCTGGTGTATGCTGTTTGCCGACGACATTGTTCTTGTTGGAGAAAATGCACTTGAGGTACAGAGTAGGCTGGTAAAATGGCAGGAAAAATTGGAGACTGTCGGTCTGAAGATCAGCAGAACGAAAACTGAACATCTGTTCTGCGACTTCGGTGGTCCCTCCAATTTCACTCATATTGACTCAGATAGTGTAGAGGTATTTAGTTTGCTTCGACTTTCGGTACCTCGATTCATTAATCCAGAATAAAGGCGAGATAGACCGGGATGTGAGGAACAGAATAAATGCGGGATGGATGAAATGGCGACACGTTACAGGAACTGTGATCCACGAATGCCCCGTTAGGCTCAAAGGAAAAATTTACAAAAGGATCATTAGACCTATCATATTGTATGGATCTGAGTGTTGGGCAACCAAAGGGATTGATGAAAGAAGAGTGCACGCAGCTGAAATGCGAATGTTGAGATGGATGTGTGGAGTTACTAGAATGGACAAAATAAGGTATGAGTATATCAGGGGAAGTTTGTAAGTAGCACCCGTGACAGGAAAGTTGAGGAGTAATAGGTTAGCATGGTATGGGCATGTCATGAGGAGGGAAGAATGTCATATTACGAGAAGAAAGTTAATTATGAATGTGGATGGAAATAAAAATAGAGGTAGGCCAAAGAAAAGATGGATGGATTGTGTGAAGAATGAGATGGTTAAGAAAGGAGTGAGTACTGAGATGACGGCTGATAGAGGAGAGTGGAAGAAGAAAACATGTTGTGCCGACCCCACGTCATGTGGGATAAGGACAAGAAGATGTTGATCTCATAAAAGTACAACATCAATATCTATACCAAAAATAAAGCTGAAGTCTTTGTTTTAGGGTTCCGTAACTCAAAAGAAAAAAACGGAACCCATATCCTATATGGGTTCCGTTCACTTTGTTGTTCGTCTGTCTGTCTGTCTGTCAAGACCCTTTATATCGGGAACGAGTGGAGGTATCGAGTTGAAATTAAAACCATATACTCAGGTCTGCAGTCCTTGAAACTACCAGATATAACAAAATTGGGCAACCTCGGAAGCGCGACGGGTGATTAGCCAGCTGCGATGCAAGAGGTGCGTTATCGATTCCCGTGGTGGGACAAATGTTTGCATGTTTAGCTATTTCATAAGCACCAACTTTAGCGGAAATAATCCACGACCACCCGTTTGGTGCGTGGGTTCAGTCACAGCCTTGTATTTTTATATAACACAGTGGTGTATTTAGAATAATTTAATTTACATAATAATATATGTTTACTATCATAGATTGACGACCTCTGTGGCGCCTGAGACGTAAAAGATTGCGGGTTCGATTCCCGCCGCGGGACATAAGCATGATCTGCAAATATTTGTTTTGGGTCTGGGTATTTTCTTTGTATAATGATGTATGTATGTACAAAAATAAATGTAATAATTTTAGTTCATATAACACGAGCTCCGCTTACTTTGGGGGTAGATGATGCTGTGTGGAAAATGTCCAGCATTATTTATTATTATATGCACAAATCTCCAAAGTTAACCAATTACCATACATACATACATAAACTCACGCCTGTTTCCCGGAGGTGTAGGCAGAGACAACGGATTTCCACTACCATACTCATTACCATACTCACATTATTAAAGTATGCTAACATTGTCCGCATTTTGTTAACAAAAACATGCCACTTTAGTAAAACTTGTATCGCTCATTTCGTAGCTCGTAGCGCCTCTACGTATAATATCTGTGCTACGGCGTAGCACACAACACCTGGTGGCACAGTATAGATGGAAACCAGTAACTCTGTTTCAGATAACGTATCTGAATTAGTTAGTACTACTTCGTCGATTGTAAAATAAAAATCTTAGTTTAAAAGAATCTATCAAAAGAGTAGCACTTTATGTATTTTTTCATATTATATTTATTTATTTATTTAGTTACCTAATATAGTTTTATATTCTGCTGTGTTAAGTATAATAATGATGTGTACACATGTTTTGAAATATTGTTTAGGTCGAAATTGCTGTTTTTAATTTATTTCAATTTTGTATTTGACCATATTATTCTGTTATATGTGCCATATTAAACAAATAAATATAAAAACAAATAATATGACAACCTCTGTGGCGCAGTGGGCGAAGATCCGCCTGAGACGCAGAAGGTTGCGGGTTCGATTCCCGCTGCGGGACAAATGTTTGTATGATCTGCATTCATTTGTCTCGGGTCTGGGATGTATATAAGTAGTATATAAGTCATGTAGTTCCCATAACACAAGCTCTGCTTTGGGGCTAGATGATGCTGTGTGAAAATGTCCAGCATTATAAAAAAAAAGCGTGGGTATAATGCAAAACATTCTATTACCAAAATTATTGAAGTAGTCAGTTGAGCTCGTTCGACGTAATGGAGCTCGCGATAGCAAGAATTCAATGAAGCGTGGAGTCTGTATGCCGGGAACCATTCAATTCTGACGCACATAGACGCACAAAAATCACAACTTGATTTTTGGCTTAAAAACATAACTAATTATCTATGTTTGTCCGCCTGTCCGCATGACAGCGCGGGAGGTGAGTCTGACATTGCCACAGCGAACGTGGCCTGTCTGGCTCCTCCAGGTATAAGTTATGAAGACGTGAACAGCAGCGAAGACGATGTAGCACCACCACCACCAGCAGTTACGACAACACGGAAAACACAAACCCCTCCACTCACACCCATAGAAAACCGCGAACAACGAGCGGTAGCGAATAGTACACGACACAATGCAATAACTCATCCTGGTGAAGACTCTCGGAATGAGTCGAAACTTAGTCGGTGCCTTCACCGATAGTAGATACCCGTTTTACAATAATGAATTATTGATGTTGCTAACTGGTTCGCGTGCACTGTGTCTGCGCGCACGCTCTGCAGTTTCCGTGGAGTGCACTCGTATTGATGTTGCTAACTGGTTCGCGTGCACTGTGTCTGCCCGCACGCTCTGCAGTTTCCGTGGAGTGCACTCGTATTGATGTTGCTAACTGGTTCGCGTGCACTGTGTCTGCCCGCACGCTCTGCAGTTTCCGTGGAGTGCACTCGTATTGATGTTGCTAACTGGTTCGCGTGCACTGTGTCTGCCCGCACGCTCTGCAGTTTCCGTGGACTGCACTCGTATTGATGTTGCTAACTGGTTCGCGTGCACTGTGTCTGCCCGCACGCTCTGCAGTTTCCGTGGACTGCACTCGTATTGATGTTGCTAACTGGTTCGCGTGCACTGTGTCTGCGCGCACGCTCTGCAGTTTCCGTGGACTGCACTCGTATTGATGTTGCTAACTGGTTCGCGTGCACTGTGTCTGCGCGCACGCTCTGCAGTTTCCGTGGACTGCACTCGTATTGATGTTGCTAACTAGTTCGCGTGCACTGTGTCTGCCCGCACGCTCTGCAGTTTCCGTGGACTGCACTCGTATTGATGTTGCTAACTGGTTCGCGTGCACTGTGTCTGCGCGCACGCTCTGCAGTTTCCGTGGACTGCACTCGTATTGATGTTGCTAACTAGTTCGCGTGCACTGTGTCTGCCCGCACGCTCTGCAGTTTCCGTGGACTGCACTCGTATTGATGTTGCTAACTGGTTCGCGTGCACTGTGTCTGCGCGCACGCTCTGCAGTTTCCGTGGACTGCACTCGTATTGATGTTGCTAACTAGTTCGCGTGCACTGTGTCTGCCCGCACGCTCTGCAGTTTCCGTGGACTGCACTCGTATTGATGTTGCTAACTGGTTCGCGTGCACTGTGTCTGCGCGCACGCTCTGCAGTTTCCGTGGACTGCACTCGTATTGATGTTGCTAACTAGTTCGCGTGCACTGTGTCTGCCCGCACGCTCTGCAGTTTCCGTGGACTGCACTCGTATTGATGTTGCTAACTGGTTCGCGTGCACTGTGTCTGCCCGCACGCTCTGCAGTTTCCGTGGACTGCACTCGTATTGATGTTGCTAACTAGTTCGCGTGCACTGTGTCTGCCCGCACGCTCTGCAGTTTCCGTGGACTGCACTCGTATTGATGTTGCTAACTGGTTCGCGTGCACTGTGTCTGCGCGCACGCTCTGCAGTTTCCGTGGAGTGCACTCGTATCGGTGAATATCGCGAATGAAACGAGCGCGAGTTATTCACACTTTACTGAGAATTTTATGAAATGAGTAAACGTGTGGTTCATTCAGAGATGAGTGCTTTCATATTACGAATCCTACTATATTTTTATTCACGACGTCAGCAGTTTGTATATGCGTTTGCCATAATAGTTATTGTGTGTTTGATTTGTTTTTTTTGTTTTGATTTGTTGTTATTTTATCTTGTAACTTGTGTTTATATCACCACAAGTTATTAGGGATTGATTTAAAAAAAAAACAATACTTGTAATATTATAAAAGCTAACGTTTTAAACATTAACCCACGACTTAAAGTTAAAATTATTTATTCATAAAACGATGTTTTTAATGAATATTAATAATGATGATCTGGACAGAGGAGGCTGGCAGAAAAGAAAGGAGGCCAATACCCAGCAGTGGGTGATTCCGATCTGAGATAGCTCATATATGTGGCAACTTACGTATATATAATTTGGGACCACTACATACCTAATACATAGCTGACAACTGCACAGTTGTGACTAATGTAAAGTCATACTTTATGAGTGATTTTTTTCAAGTTATTTCATTACAAAGTAAGCTTTCACCCACGTAAGTTTCGGTTTTATACTCGTGATAACTTTGAAATTAAATGTCCGAAAAGCTGCTATTGTGACTTAACTATGATAGTTAGATATATTTCCTCGAGGACTTTTTTGTAGGTAATAATGAGTTCTTTAATCATGTATTACATAATCTTTATGTATCATCAATAGTTTTCTCAGCGCACGCCAAATAATGAATTTTTGTAGGCAAAATTTTGCTACTTTGAGTTACATTATTGCAACTTTCTTAAGGATCTCTAATTTTTCGAAAATAAATAAGCCTATGTTACTTCCTGATGATTTAGCTTTCTACTAGTGAAAAAATTATTAAAATCGGTCTATTAGTTTCGGAGCTAATTTGGTTCAAACAAACAAAAAATCTTTCCTCTTCATAATATTAGTATAGAGGTAGACTGTAGCTAGGATGGACAGCCAACGGGCTAGATGAGACGTTGAAAGAATACTGAACATTGCTTATTACTGACAGCGTCCATTTTCATCGAAGGGAGAAAAGAGGGTGAGGGGAGGGGGAGAGTTTGTAATCAAACTTCGCGATACAAACCAATACCCGTGCTTATTACTTTTAAATAACTTTACCGGGATCCGTTTGAGGGAAATGAGATGTTTGAGACGTGCTCGAGAAAGACTTTGAAGATTGGAAATAGGATCCGTCTAGACATCAGCTGGTTATCAGATGAATCCATTCCATTGATTCAGAGGTCAAAGAATCAATGGAAATATTTTCGGCACATAAAGCTGGAAAATCTGCCTTAGATGCTCCTAAATTAAGCCCGAAAATTGATCAAGTGAGCGAAGCGAGCAATGATCTTTGTCAAGATTTGCAAGTCGGAAAAATAAGCATTTTATCTTTTTAAGTATGTTTCATGAAATTTTATTAAGCACAGATAACCTTACACAGTTATATAATTGTACTCTGATGTCTGTATGAAATTCGATGACATCAACGTGCGGTGGGCGAGCTCTGACCTGGGTTCAATTCCCATTGCGGGCCAAAATGTTTGCATATTCTGCAGATATTTATCCAGATCTGTGTGTTGTGTACCTAGGTACTCGTAGTTTCTGATACCCACGATACAGGTGATTCTAGTTTGGGGTCAGAACACATAGTTCTGTGCATTGTGTGCTTCCTTTTTCCTTTGTCATTATCAACTTTGAATGTCATTCAGAAACTAATTTGAAGTTGCCTGAGAAAATGTATATTTTCATAGAACTAAAGCTGTTTGAAAGCCGCACGTTTTGCATTTTAAATGCGATCGGTGGCACCTCATCAGAAAGCTAACAGAAACAAACTATTTCAAATTACGACCACCGGTGCCATCGTAAATATCATAACCAGTATCGCAACAAGATTTTTTTTATCAATTTCTAGCAATGCAAATAATTTGTTAACTAAGGTAGATTATGAAATTGAAATTATCGTGGTTTCATTACAATTAGTCAGGAGAATATTACTGTAAAGTACGTGGTATAGTCGTAATAGATCCTTTATTTATTAAAATTATTATGTTTTGGATCTGGAACCCAATTATAGGTCAATAAACTCATCATGTACAATAAAAGTGCTCGGACATAATGTGCGTTAAATACCAAATTCCAAGATCTCTATTTACTATACTATTTTCTTGATGAATGAATCGGTTATTTGATATTCAATAAGCTGTATACCGATTATCGATTCGTTTTCAAATATTTGTTTTTCAATAGACTATTTTCGACTTCATCAACAGGTTATCTATTTTTGCAATTCTGTGGCTTAGATGACTTAGAGGACGTCAATATTCTTCAAATACTTTGTCCGCAACACTAACGTATAACATTGTTTCAAATATACTTGTCAGTTAAAATATTGTACTTGGTTGGCCTGCAAATGTCAAATATTTATTAATTTATTATATTAAAAAAAGGGTTAACTAACACATCCGGAACTCACAAGTCGGTGCCTTCACCGATAGTGCAGTACGTGAAAATTCCCATTTTTATAATATGAATAGTCAAGTTCACGATAGTTTTTGGAATAAAATTAAATAATTCATTATTTATGTGAGAGATAGAGCGAAAGAGAGACAACAAGAGCGTACTATTTTTATTGTTTCGGTTAAACATGAACTAAGGATGTTTTAATGAAGTTGCTTTACCGCCCAAATGTTTACTCTGCCCGCAGCTCGGGAGCTCTGTTTTTCAGCCCAATTTAGTTGCAAAACGTCCTCCAGTGCGAATTAGCACTTCAAACATCCACTTTCAAGTAGTTGGTTTTCTATTAGCGTGTTGGTACTTCCAAGCTGATCCTCAAACAACTCTCCTAGTATTGAAATGCATTCACCGCAAAAATCTTTTGGTAGTAAAAAAAATTAACAGGCTACGAGATTTATCAGCAGTTATCCAAGCCTGTTCAGTTACTAAAATTAAATAAATAAATAATAATGGTCAATATTTCACTCAGGATCATCTAAGGCCAAGGTAAGCAGAGCTTGTGTTATGGGAACTACATGACTGATATACTACTTAAATGTTTTTTTGTTGTAAATACATACTTATTACATACATAGAACTCATTTAATACGTTAACAAATATAGGTACTGACGTTGATTTGTTTACTACCTCAACAAGCAAGCTTAGACGCTTACTTGTGGACAAATTCTTTTTAGACAGTTAATTTTTTTTTTTTTTTGCTTTGTAAACTATATAACACCTTATCTTTTTGTTTCTCTGTGATCCGTTGTCCACTTAACTGCAGTATTAGCATATTATTTTTTGTTTACCTATAAATGGAAACTTTTAATTGGCCCTCAGCCTACCTACATGCAGTTTGCATGTAAGTATTTAATTAAGTAATTTCTTGTGTACTTAGCTGTAAGTTTTCTTAAAATTCAAAAATAAAATAAAATAGAAAACACTCAGACCTTAGACAAATATTTGCAGATTGTCAGTGTCTGAGACGTTACATTTAGGGTGTCGCTGCGATTTTTATCTCCACTCCGCTCCCTCAATAGCTTGTCAAATGTCAAATTATTTGTAATAATTATAGTTTTTAATATTAGGTTAATAATTATCATAATAAAACGTATCGTGTGTTGATACTTTTTCATGATGATGTCATGAGGAGGGAAGAATGTCATATTACGAGAAGAATGCTAAATATGAATGTGGATGGAAATAAAAACAGAGGTAGGCCAAAGAAAAGATGGATGGATTGTGTGAAGAATGACATGATTAAGAAAGGAGTGAGTACTGAGATGACGGCTGATAGAGGAGAGTGGAAGAAGAAAACATGTTGTGCCGACCCCACGTAATATGGGATAAGGACAAGAAGATGATGATGATCGTGTGTTGATACTTTTTGACTTTATTTAATTCTTTAAGGAGCACTCTTTTTCTAAATAAATGAGTTTACCTTGTTCGATTTGGCACCACACTACAGCTGAATGAAGGATCACCAAAAACCAAGCAGAATTTGTTGCCGGATTCTTTTTGGCTTGGACGTGCATGAGGTCATCGTAAATTCACATTAATTTTTAAATTACATTTCATTTTAAATTCACATAGTTTTTATTCTGACGATTCTATGATCCTTGTGATTTCAATGAATAAATTATTATTCATTTATTTAAGATAAATATCCATAATTAACATTATAAACACAGAAAAATTACATACAAAATAAATTATCAAATCAAAATTAAAATTAAATTAGATGGAGCCCATCATGCGGTCATGATGTGATAAGAACGCTGGGCCCTCTCTTAGAACTAGAGAGGGCCCAGCGTACTTTAATAAAGGTCATGTTTTTTAAGCCATATAGATTTCCTACAGAAAACCTTTATCTATCATCTGGTCTGCTAACTGTAAGAAAGCTATATGTGCTTCAAATATTTCTAAAAAAACATAAATCTCTCTTTTTTGTAAAAGATCAGACCAAGAATAGAAGAAAGAAAAATGCTGCCCCTAAGACCACGGTTAAAACATCCTTTGCAAAAAGACAGTACATATCTTAATCATCTCAAATTTATAATATTATAGATAATAGTTTAGACCTTTATGCACAAACAATTTATAACTGCAAAAAGACCCTTACAAACTGGCTGAAGACCAAAAGCTATAACGAAATAGAGGACATCGTACACAGTGGAATGATCCCCTTCATCACCCACACTCTTAAGAGACTGGAGATTTTCAAGCAAGCCGATCACACAAAGACACTCCACACACACACACACAGAGAGAGACACACCCACACACACACATACAATGCGCATTTAAGTTTTAGTTTAATTAATTAGTTTGTTAGGTACAACTTATAAGATGATTTATAAAATATTAAAGAAGAGCGGGTTTTCCTAATACAAGCATATAATTGCTTAAAAGGAGACTTCACACCCTGTAAGCACTAACCTATAAGTAACAGAAATAAATATTTTGTATTTTTGTATCCACCGGTTTTGTATAGGACAGTCTGGTCGCGCAACAATCATCTGTAGGATGCCGTTGCTACTGACTCGCGCACGCTGGAGTAGGGAAGATACTTTTTAACGCATAATCGCATGAAAGCCGTCTGTGCGCGCCTCCGCCAACATCCCTGATGCACTGCAAAAGCGAGAAAGCCGCATCAGCATTCTAAAAATGTTGTTATTCTGGACTCGCAGAGAGCTGGCAGCCCGCTGGCTGTGATTTAGCCATAGGCTGCTCGAGTAAAAACCTTTTGACTTTGACTTTCCAGTTTTTACTTTTGAATTTTAAATTCGCGTAGTTTATAAGTTTTCTGTTTAATATAATCCACTTGGATTATATTCACTTTAGTACATCTACTATATAATTTTTTATTTGATGTTTGAACGTCTATCATGCTCAGTACTTGTTGACAGAAAGGTACCTATACTCGAATCAATACCATACTTTAGTATTGCGAGACAAGATATTATATTCATATCGTCTGGGTCACATAAGCGAAAGAATCTTAAACACTATGTTGATGAAATTGGAAATAAGTCTTGATTTTTCATTTTATTTATTTGGAAAACATTTTGCTAATTGGTGTTCAGCATATTATAATCGCTAAACAAATTTGTCATAAATAAAATAGTATAATAGAGTAAAGTCAATAGAAAAGTCCAAGCACTTTGAAACGTATATTTATAATGAGCTTTGTAACTAATTACTGTTCATAATTTATGGGAAAAACGATTCGTATTTTAGTCGACTACAGACTGTTTTGATGAACTTAAGAAGCCTGCGTTACGTTTGTATGGGATGAATTGCCCATACAAACGTAATACCATAGTCATTTGTAATTAGAGCATATTTCCACCATATTATGTTATTATTTGCATTTGAATAGTATTTATCTACGTACCTTAATATATATTTTTTCAAAATACTTACCTGAAATGAAATGTAAACGAATCGCATTTTGGATATTTTTACGTCATACATGACATGTTTTCTTCTTATTTCTTTCGTTTTAAAAACAACAATACCTTACGTATCCTTTGGTTAGGTACATAGATTATATTGTCTAGTTACAGAATAACAACACAATGTGAAAAAATAAAACAAGTTTTCATTCATCTTTTTTGGTATTACGGAACACCACCAAATTTATAAAAATTCTGAACGGCTAATATTGCTATCGCACAAGCACGGGCGGGCCTGACTCAGTCAATAAGAGATATCTATGTTTTTGGACGCGCTTCGAATTTATTTTATGAGCGCTGTCCGCCGGATCCTTAAATTATCTTTTCCAGTAATCACGTAAGGCTTATGTTGATTTAAATTGAAAATGTTGCATCATAATGACGATGCTTTAAAAGGCAGTGAAGTGAACTTTCAGTGAAAATTTTGTGAGGGTAATTTATGAATTAAATATGCGATCATTTTCGAGTGACTCGTAGCCATTTACATGAAATGTGAAAACGGGACCCTATTCGTAGAAAAGTTTTTCTACGATTCTCGACCAATTCGCACAAAAACAAAACAAACGCAGGCATAGTAGGCGGTACACCGACTTCCAATCAGGAGGTCGTGAGTTCAAACCCGGTCGTTTACCAATGGATTTTCCCATCAGAAAAAAAAATGTGCGCATTAGCATGTGCTCGAAACGATGAAGGAAAACTTCGTGTGGAAATCAGCATGTGCCATCGCTTAGTGTTCCAACAAGCGGTGATGGGCTTGCAACCTGTCACGGAGTATACTAACAAGTACTTGCAAAACGTGTAAGCGACGTGTCCCTGACTACCCCCACTTGGTACCCTCAAAAATCTACTAACCGAGTATGTATATGAGGATGGCTATCATAGGGACGACCTCTGTGGCGCAGTGGGCGAAGGTCCGCCTGAGACGCAGAAGGTTGCGGACACCTTGTATTGTATGTATTTACAAAAAAAAAATATCAGTCATGTAGTTCCCATAATACAAGCTAATAGCATCATACAAAGTTTAGAACTCAATTGCACACCCCAAAGGGTAGTTATGAAAAAATTAAAAATACGTGTTCCATTATTTACTTTAAGGTTCATTTGTACAGAGTTTTGAGCAAATTATTATTTTTTTCATAGGAAACCACCCTGTTGAATTTTTCGATTTTCGCAAATAAGATATGCCTATGTGTTATTCCAGAACCTAAACTATCTACATTCCAAATTTCATCAAAATCGGTTTAGCAGTGACGGAGATACGTGGTAACAAACATTTACACACACACACACACACACACACAGACTTTCGCATTTATTATATAAGTAGGAAGTAGGATGAACAGTCGTGAGCGTGCTTGTTTTTATTTTTTCGAGTATAAATTAATTTCCCGACTTTTCTATCGCAGTTAAAAATTTCAACATTCACAGAGCCTCATTAAAATCATATCTCGCATACATGAAATATTAATAGACAAGCAGTACTTTTTACCCGAACGAAGAGAGAGGAGTAATGCTTTTTGCCCTAATAATCCTGCTTTGCAAACGTCGCATCGTTCCCAAAAAGATGCCGCACTCTGCCGGCGTTGCTTCTTTTATTCGTGTTTTACCAACCGTGGGGGCAGAGAGGGACTCAGGATAAACGCAGATACAATGTGATTCAAGAAGAAGTGATGTCGTATTGGTGTTTCTGTTTCCGGAACGATATCTGCTATGACTTCAGTACCACACGAGATTCGGACGAGCGCCGAGCGAACGGAAAATTACTAATTTGTTTACTAAAAATAGCGAAAATCACAATATTAATACAAGAAATAAAGATAAAAACGCTGTTGCCACTTATTGTAGATTCCATAAAGTTAGTAAATCGTTTAAAGGGCATGGTGTACGTTTTTATAACAGACTCCCAAGAGATACACAAAAAAATACATATAAAAATTTTTAAAACGTAATTGAACAAAAAACTTTATAAAAAGGAATACTATAATTATAGATATTTATAGATGATAAAAACTCTTGGGATTGAAAATGCTCCCACTCGATAAAAATGTAGGTATCTATTGTCCTACTTCTATTAAAACGTGAAAGTTTGTGAGGATGGATGTATTACTGTTTCACGCAAAAACTACTGAACGGATTTTGATGAAACTTTACAGTAATATAGCTTACATCAGAATAACACATAGGCTACTTTTTATCCGGGTACCATGCGGGCGAAACCGTGACCGATCGTCCGTTTGACCGGACCCTGAGACGTGTTGCCTCGAAGACGATAGAGAGCAGGGGCCCAACCATCAAGTCTTATTGCGATTCAATTCAGGCAAAGATGTCAAATCCCGCTTTGCGAATGACAAAGCTTTAGCGTCTTCAATCGCAAAGCGGAAAGTCACATCTTTGCCTGAACTGAATTGCTGTAAGACATCATGGTTAGGCCCAGGAGAGCAGAAAGTCAAAGCCAAATTTATTTTATTTATTAAAATTACAAGGATCACTTTGGAATGTCGGTTTTATTTTTCTAAGTAGCTGCCCGAAATAATGTGGACCGTACATTATTTCCGACAACGATTAAAATAATTTTATTTTCAAATTAATATTGCTATTTTGATTTTGTCAGAAGTATCGTTATTTGTATAGGAATATTCTAATAAATTAATGATCATAATTAACCGTCTTTTTTTCGTTCGGAAGATAGACGAAGATTGCCGATGCTAACTCTTTGAATGCTTCGGCAATCTTCGTCTTTCTTCGGAAATGGGAAACGGAGGGCGATAAAAACTGAAACTCATCTATTTGCGTTTTGTTATCGTTGACGGTTGCAGTGTATCCTCAAAGATATACGCATTGAGTATGGATCTGAGGTTGTCCATCATGCGAAAACAGTCGTATTTGTTTCTTGTAATTAGTCAATAGAACATAACAATATGAATAACAACATTCAATTGTAATGTTCAATTACTAACGTTAATTTGGAAATGTAGAATTTGTGGCGCGAACTGATATTTATGGCCGTGGTTTTCAATTTATTCCACGCGGGGTGAATTAATACATAAATGCAATCACCTTCTGTTTACTTTATTGAGGTAATTAATATACCAATGCTTTTTAACTCCCTCGGGTTTTGATAATACTGAAATTAGAAATGCGTAAGTTTTAATGGATTGGACGTTTGTTGTTAACAACGGTTAAAAATATGTAGATGACATTTGAAGCAGGTATAGTTCAAGAGACAGGCTACTTTTTATTTGGGTACCTAACGGACAAATCTATCTACTAATAGTAGATAAGCAACATAATGGTGGAGACTAAGATCCAGAGGCTGGAACACCGTCGTAAAGTTACTTGCTTCAGAGTCAAAGTCAAAATTCGTTCATAAGGATCACTTTAAAACGTCGGTTTTATCTACTGCCTGTTTCTCCACGACCAAGCCAGGAAAGAAAGGCAAGAAAACAAGGCTGGTTATTCTTTTTTATTATCCTTTTACAAAACAATAGGTAGCTATAGGTCTGTATCTATATTCTGCAGGCTACATTTAGGGGGATGTGCCCAGGGGCTACATGATCTGAGCGCACCATCTCCTTTCCACCTGAGGACAAGCAAACGCACAGCTCAGTACCATCCGCATCATCTGATCTTTTTGCTCTTAAAGTTTCGGTTCCACGTCTTTATTGACAACGGCGAAGGAATGTAATCACACTTCCATCATTGTCTTTCCTGTAAAATACAATCTGGGTCTCTTCATGGTAAGAGTGAATATTTATTTTCTAGATTTTTAAGCTCCACCGTCGGCCATATTATCTCTTACCAGTAATTAATATTAAGGCCGAACAAAAGTTGAAATTATGGCTATTCATATTTTTTTAATAAGTTAGTTTGGCTTCACAAATAAAAGATAAAGATGGCCCTTCCTTTAATCGTAATTTTTTTCTAATTGCCAAATGTAATTTCTGAACCAACAAATTTTCAAATATCTAATCCTGAGTACGTCCATGATGCATGTCAGGATTCACACTTTAAAGCCCGCGGTAAAACCTCTCAAAGGATCGTTCGTTTTGTAGATGGTGCCGCTCGGATTGAGCCCTCCCCGCACCGCTCGGACTGAGCCCTCCCCGCGCCGTCCGGTAGAACGTGAATTCTATCGGAGCTTGAGCAGGTGGAAATGCATTACTCAATTTATAGGTTACCGGTTTTCTAGATAATTTTGTCATTTTAGCGTTTGGTACCATTTGGTTTTGGCGAAATTGTTTGGAAGAGACTCTTCAAGTCGCTATGGGGCCGGTCAAACTGACGCGGTGGCGGTGGCTGCGGCGGTGGCCGATCAATACATTCACGTGAACTTTCACAACTATTTCCTTTTGATCGTTTCCGCCACCACTTGGCACTCTAACTCAGAGAAAAGCCAAAAGTAAAAATTCATTTATTCATTAAATCACAAGGATCACTTTGAAACGTCGGTTTTTTCCACTGCCTGTTCCTCCGCGACCAAGCCAGGAAAGAAAGGCAAGAAAACTAGATAGGCCAAAGATTATTTGCTAGCCTTGAGAGTTATCTGATAATCTCATCGTTTTATTAATGTACCAGAGATAAGCTGAAAAACATTTTATTTTTTCCTTTTCAGAAATAAGGCGATTGGTTTAAGAGTTCTTTAATGTGAAGAATTATTTTTCAGAGGCCCTGAGAGGGTATTTAAGATCTTTTTAATCTTAAACGTCTTCATAGGGTTACTGGCTTCAGAATCAAGGATTAAATTGAAATATGTATATTTAAAAAAAATCTAATAAATAATATATCTGTCGTCAGCAGCGGTCGCGATAACAGAATTCTTGGTTTAGAAAAAACAGAAAAAAGCAGGTTTATATATACGCATACATACATACATTTATAAAGCCACGTCTGTCTCCCGGAGGGGTAGGCAGTGACCATGGATTTCCAATTGCTGCGATCCTGGCTCCTCCGAAAAATGCATATACGGGCTCACTGCATCGCGGCTAAAAAGCTGCCAAAGACATGTCGAGACACACTAAAAAGTTATCAATTTTCGTTGGAAGTTCCCAACGAACACTAGCTAAGCTTTGTTTTATATTTTTAGGGTGTTAAAAAGTAAGAGGGGCAGGGATATAACCTTCACATTAGTAAAAAATCATGTTTTATTTCTTGGACGAGACTAAAATTATACGGTGAAGGAAATCATCGTGAGGAAACTGGCAAATAACGAAGGCATGAGGCATGTGCCATCAAAACCTATTCACCTAATAAGAGGCCTTGCAATATGTCACGTGGAACGCTAATTACTTACAAAACGTCCGTGCCCAAAATTGACTGGGACTGTGACTTTTACCACACATAATGTTTGGCCTCTGTCTCAGTAGACAAATTATAAAGTACACTCCAGGCTACTTCAAAATCACATAGAATCCTCTGCACCCAAAGATTATCTGGAATAGACTTTAAGCGATAAGACCGCTCATTGTACCTTGAAGCTTAGTATGTTATTGTTTATCTAATAAGCTGTACAATAAAGTATTTTCATTCATTCATTTATTTATCTTTTTGAGGATGCCAAGTAGGGAGGGGTCTACTTGGCATCCTCAAAATGATCTACTCACTGAGTATGTATCTGAGGATATCCAACATGGAGAAAATCATCGTGGATTATTTTGTTGTTCAGACCATTTCAATTATTACTTTTTGTGGTTTTATGGTAGGTAACAGTATCTAGGAAAATACTAAAACGGCATGTTTTCTCTCAATCTGTACTGAAGAATTCGTTTCTTTTTTATTTAAATACGCTAACTTTGATAGCCTTATTATTGAGGAAGGCTATAGACTATATAACCTCACGCTACGTCCACGAAAAAAGCTGAGCAAACGAAGCAATAGCGGGCGAGGGGCGATGCGACGTGGTGGGTCGCGGGTCAAGAGCGGCCGTGGCAGTTAATAACGATATAAATGTAAAACTTGTCATCAAACCATCCAATACTAACCAAAACCTTCCATCGATCATGGACATGCTGTTATGACATCGATTTCATCTGCCGACCTCGTGCTACCAAGACATGCGATCCTCAACCTTGTGGCATGGTGATAAGAGGGCGGTGAACGTTGGTTTTGTGTTAGTATTGTGAATGGTACACTAGGATTAGCCTAGGATTATCGCGGCGTTGTTGACAGAGCCACAGTCCGGTTCAGGTTAGCTGGTACATTCATGTGCAATTGATGTTGTAAAATTGACGTTTCAAAGTGATCCTTGTGATGTTATTGAATAAATGAATGTTGATTTTGACACTTAACAACACGTGTTGTGTTATCGTATATCACGGGTAATGCTGCATATATTTGAAAAAATAAAGTGTTTATTTATGGACATGTTGTTTAAAGACTGTTCATCATCATCATCATATCATCAGCCTATATTAGTCCACTGCTGGACATAGGCCTCCCCTAATGAGCGTCATAGCGCCCTGTCTTCAGCTTGTCGCATCCAGCATCTGCCTGCAGTGTTTCGCAGATCGTCATCCCACCTGGCCGGAGGGCGTCGTACACTACGTTTGCGGAGTCGCGGTCTCCACTCAAGAACACGTTTACCCCAGCGGTTGTCGGTTCTTCGTGAGATATGACCGGCCCACTGCCACTTCAGCTTGCTAATTCGTTTAGCTATGTCGATAACTTTGGTTCTCTGACGGATGTTTTCGTTACGAATCCTATCCTTCAGAGAGACTCCGAGCATAGCTCTTTCCATAGCTCGCTGAGCGACTTTGAACTGGTGGACCAGCCCTATCGTGAGTGTCCACGTCTCAGCTCCGTAGGTCATGACGGGTAGGATGCACTGATTGAAAACTTTCTAAAGACTGTTCATTTAATATCATTAAATAAATAGAAAATGAAAATGGCGGAAATATTGCCAAAACCAAAACGACGGCGCTTGAAATGTTTATACTCGTATCATTAAAACGCCGGAAAAAAATATACCTGCAAACTGTTGAAACTTGGATTTTATAACGGTTTTGATAGAGTGTTTCAGACTTTTGAGCGCGGATGTGATATCCGCTATGGTTTTGCAAATGCTGTTTAAACCTAATTTCAATGAAATTTGAGATTTGTGTTGCTACTTTCCGTGTGTTAATTTAGCCCTAGCTATAAATTACTAAACAAATAAACTCATTTTGATGAGGTGAGCGTGCGAGCGGTCCTGCGGACACTGTGTCGTTATTGACGGAGTTGCGCTACTGTTGGTATAATCTGTGTGCGACGCAGTTACCGAGATGACGTCGCAAATATTTGGAGCGCGCGTTCGAACCAGCGCTAGTACCAGGAGCTTATTTACAATTGCTAATCTATAAAGCACAGGAGTATATATCAATCTATGGACCTCTGTGGCGCAGTGGGCGAAGGCACGTCTGAGACGCAGAAGGTTGCGGGTTCAATTCCTGCCACGGGACTAATGTTTGTATCTGCTGAAGGGTTTCTAGGGTCAATTTAGATAATAAAAGTAATTTATTATGTACTTGTTTTTCTTTATTGCAAAGCCACCCACAGAAGCCATCGACAGAGAGAGCGAACCGAAAAACACCTCTCACTGACAGTGACATATTGTATGAGGTTAGAGTAGGGCACCTACGTTCCAACACTAGGCCTTAAACTAATACAATAGTATTTAACCTATGCTATCTACTAGGCCTTAAACTAAGATACATTGATAAATACCTATTCATCTATTTGTATCTAGGTACTTGTTGAATTAGACAAATGCACAATATTGGATACCTATTTGTTTCAATAACCAGCTAATTAGCTATTTTCATTATCTTAGATACAAACTTATAGTGTTTTTCACACGATAATGGCTTTGTAAGCACATCAGCCAACATTTCTTCAGTACAGAGATAACATAAATTAATGAGCTTCTTATTTATTAGTTCTCTAACATAATGATGTCTGATATCAATATGTTTTGTTCTTGAATGTGATATACAATTTGCACACAGTTTTTGTGCAGACTGATTATCATTAAACAGTTTAATTTTACATATTACACCAATACATTCTTCTAGAAATGTTTGAAGAAACATAGCTTCTTTGCAAGAGTCAGATATGGCCATGTACTCAGCCTCAGTGCTGGAGAGCGCTACAGTACGTTGCTTGCGACTTTCCCAGGATACTACTGAATTACCAAGACAAAAGACATACCCCGTGTAGGATCTACGATCTATCTGGTCTCCACCCCAGTCAGCATCAGTAAAACCTGTAATTTCCAAATTACCTTTTTGAAAAATTAGACAGTACTCTGAAGTTCCTTTAAGGTACCTCAATACCCTTTTTGCAGCTTTCCAATGGCTTTCACCGTAGCAGTTATTGAATTGGCTTAAATAGCTGACGCTATGAGCAATATCAGGTCTGGAACACACTGCTAAATACATTATACACCCTATGAGACTCCTGTAATCAAAGTTACAATTCACATTTTCTTCCCTTTGTAACTTTAATCCAACTTCCATAGGAGTTTTTGCTTCTTTACAATCTGTCATTTTAAATTTATTCAATATTTTCTTTATGTAGCTAGTTTGGTCCAAAATGTAGCTTCCATCAGGCAATCTATTAATTTTCATTCCCAAAATTTGATATGCTGGTCCCAAATCCTTCATTTCAAATTGATTCATCAACTTTTCTTTGATAATTTTCCTTTGCTGAGATGATTTTGAAGAAAATAGTATTATGTCATCTACATACAATGCTATGAACATAATTTCATCATCTTTGTTATAAATATATACACATGGTTCTGAAGATAGCCTCTTAAAATGCAATTTATTGGTTAATACATCATTTATTCTCTGATACCATGCTTTAGCTGATTGTTTCAAGCCATAAATTGCTTTTTGTAGCTTATAAACTTTATTTTTGTTTTTGTCCATTATAAAACCTTCCGGTTGTTCCATGTAAACATTTTCTGTCAGAATGCCATTCAGAAATGCTGTTTTAACATCAAGATGCTCAATCATCATATCATTCTGAGCAGCTAAGGCTAACAATATTCTTATTGTTGAGTATCGGACTACTGGTGAAAATGTTTCATGATAGTCTATGCCATATCTTTGGGTAAAGCCTTTAGCTACTAATCGAGCCTTGTATTTTAATAATTCACCATTTAGGCCTCTCTTTTTACTAAAAACCCATTTACATTTAACTGGCCTATGTCCGTTAGGCAAATCTACTAGAGTCCAACATTTGTTGGTTATGAATGAATCATACTCATCATGTATTGCTTCTTTCCATTGTCCTGATTCACTGCTTCTCAGTGCCTCCTCCACTGTTCTTGGCAAATCCTCATCACCAATATCTGCTAGCCCAGCAAATTCAGGTGCTTGAGCATCTTCAAAAAATAAGCAGGAGTTCTCGGAGTCCAAGCTTGATCTATCTGGAATGTAAGTAGAATCAGCAGGATCATCTGTGATATCTAAATCCTCAGTTTCATTCAGACTAAAAATGGTTTGTCTGCGAGCATTTATTGTGTCATCAGATAGTGAATCATCATCTATTGAGATAACAGACTGTGGGGATGAAGCAATGTCTGTAGGTGATTGTACTAAATCATGCTGTACAATAGTATCCACAACATCTGTTGTACAAGATGAATCAAAGATTACTTTTGTGTCTTCATTTTTATGATCATTTGACACAATTTTATTCATAAATTGTTTTTCCATGAAAAAAACATGCCGTGCTTTAATGCATTTCTTTGGATCACACGGATCTATGAGCCTATAGCCTTTGCTATCTTCACAATATCCTACAAAAATATACATTTTGCTCCTTGTATCCAATTTCTTAGAATTCTCATTAATGGCATATACTACACAACCAAAAACACGTAAGTTATCTACATTCACCTTTTGTGAAGTCCATAGTTCTTCTGGTGTTGCTCCCATTACAGCCTTTGTAGGGGATCGGTTCTTTAGGTAAATAGCTGTGTTAGCAGCTTCAGCCCAATACCGATTCTCCAATCCAGCCTCTTGGAGCATACAGCGGGCCTTCTCCATGATGGTTCTATTTGCCCTTTCTGCTACACCATTTTGGGCACTACAATGTGGAATCGTAGTCTGATTTTTGATTCCATACTTTTTCAAGTAGTCCTGAAACATGACAGAAATATATTCTCCTCCATTATCACTTCTCAAAACTTTTATTTTCCTGTTGGTCTCATTTTCTGCAAAAGTTTTGAATAATTTAAATTTATCAAATACTTCACTCTTTCTTTGCATAAAATAAATAAAAGTTTTTCTAGTGAAGTCATCTATAAATGTGACAAAATATCGTGCCCCACTAAATGAATATGACTGCATAGGACCACACACATCTGTGTGTACCAGCCCTAAAATTTCAGTAGACCTACTAAAACTTTTCTTTGGAAATGGTAATCTTGTTTGTTTACCTTTCACACAAGCTGTACAAGGATTAAAATTAGTATTTTTATAATCCATACCTGTTACTAGGCCGTTTTTCATGAGATTCATGCTTCGTGCGTTCAGATGGCCAAGTCGCTTATGCCACAGCTCCTGTGAATTAGGGTTCTGCGCAGACACTAATGCAGTATCCTGGGTTACGCCTGGTACCTCACTAACACTACTCTCCTCACAGACTGAGTTCATGACCAATACTGACTTCTGCTTACTACTACACTTACTGTTTACAGTCTGAAGCATATCTAGCTCATATACACCATTATTACATGTTCCAGTTGCTATAATTTCATTATTATCTATGATTTTACAACCTGAAGTACTAAAAATGACACTATAACCTTTCCTATTCAATTCACTGACTGATAATAAGTTTACAGAAAGCTTAGGAATATAGTACACATCACTTATAGTCTTTAAACCATTTTTCAAAAGTACCTGAACCTTGCCATGTCCCTCGGTTGTCACCTTGTCACCATTTGCAACGTTTACCTCAAGAGATTTTGAACACTGAAAGTCAGTCATTAGTTCCTTGTTGTTGCACATGTGGTGGGTCGCACCAGAGTCTATGTACCACACATTGTTCCGCAAGTTCACACACAACGCAGTCAATAATGACTTTTCTTGAGTTCCCTTTTCAGAGTGTACTTGTGTTGAGTTTTTCTTGAGTGTAGTCTTCACATTACTAGTACAATCCTTTTTCAAATGACCAGTTTTTTTGCATTTGAAGCAAACCACTTTTGAATAATTTCTGGCCAATAACGCATTGACCCCACTCTGATCCTTGTCATCTCGCCTTTGCTGCTCCTGAAGTAACTTAGATTTGACCATATCACTTGTCAGTTTCTGATTAGAATTTTCCAATGCCATGATCAAGGGGTCAAAATCCAAGGTTAATCCACTGAGCATAATAACTGCCAAGAATTCATCATCAAGAGCGGATCCAATATCTGATAACTGTTGCCCAAGCTCTGTAATTTTAGATAAATAGCTCTGCATATTCTCTGTCTCACACAGCTTCACACCAAACAGCGATCTCAGTAATCCTAGTCTCCTGCACAATCCCTTGTCTTCGTATGCGCGCTGAAGATTGGTCCAGGCCTCGTACGGCGTCTTTGCATTGCGAACATGTGGCAGTGCAGATGGACCAACTGACAAACAAATTTTCGCCAAAGCCTTTTGTCTTTTCTTTTCATCTTTGCAGCAGCCTTTGTCTGTATCCTCCAAAACGCAATCGTAGAGATCTTCGTGCATCAGGATCATTTTCAGCATGAATTTCCATTGGTTGTAATCCTCTAAGCCCTTTAGTTTCTCGACAGGAATTCCGATCGGCATGGTTGTAGCCATTGTAGTTTGCCACGCTTCACTTCGCCGCCGGCGCCTGCCAATTTTTAGGTTATACTTGCTTTTTGTACTTTGGAAAGGTTCTTCAAATCAACTGAAATGCTATGATTATTCGTGGAGCACAGCGTATCCCTGGGCCCATAACCTGAAGGGTTTCTAGGGTCAATTTAGATAATAAAAGTAATTTATTATGTACTTGTTTTTCTTTATTGCAAAGCCACCCACAGAAGCCATCGACAGAGAGAGCGAACCGAAAAACACCTCTCACTGACAGTGACATATTGTATGAGGTTAGAGTAGGGCACCTACGTTCCAACATCTGCAAATATTTGTCTCGGGTCTGGGTGTTTTCTATGTATAATATGTATGTATTTACAAAAAAAATGTATATAAATAGTATATTAGTCATGTAGTTCCCATATAAAAGCTCTGCTTACTTTGGGGCTAGATGATGCTGTGTGAAAATGTCCAGCATTATTGATTTATTTATTATGGAATATATATTAGTCCTCTTATACATAATCACTCAATAACTTTAGCAGGTCCATAACTGTAGACGTGTCGTCGTTTATAATAAATAATTGATAGAAGGATACAAATTTTAAGCTGATAAAGTTATGGTGTGATTATGAATAAGTCTGTAGGTATTTTACATTGTAAAGTCACTCATGCACTGTCATTGTTGAATTTATTTTTATTTACAGTTAGGTATATTATGTAATATTAAAGCAGACATTCGTGAGTTCGCTAAGTGTTTGGGTGCAATAATGTACACAACAAATGCTGAGTTGGACGCGACGCAAATTTGCTTCGTTGCATGTTGGTAGGTATCGGGAGATACATAAATAGTTTTATTGTTATAGTATATAGGTATTTTTTAGATAAATCCCGTGTATGTATTGTCTGTTTGTTTTCTATAACGTTTGCAAATAAAAGTTTTTTTTCTTTCTTTCTATTTATATGACATTGCCGTTTTGTCGAACTGACCACTTTGAACTGAAATATCTGCGGTTTGATTGACCTTTACAAATTCAAATCAACTTATAAGGTGATGTGCTAATTACCTGAGAAAATAAAGGTCGTGGTCAAGAATAACGTGGGTCATTCCCACTCAGAATGACCCACGCCACGGCCACTCTCAAAACCATATTAAATTCTGCAAAAATTGTTTGCAAGACATCACCTTAAACGATAAAGCCGCCCACTCTACCTTCAATTTTAATATTTTATTGCGTATTCCTTAAAAAAATACCAAAATTCATATTTTCCAAATCGGTTCAGCCTTATTTTATGTTATTTTAAGACAAACAGCCTTTTTTTAAACGGGTTATGTTATAGTTCAGCAATAACCTATTAAAAGGGAGCTCCGCATGCGCCTCTTTGTATCCGGTTACAATACGGGCAAAGCCGTGTGCAGAAGTTAGTCACCTCCATACAGCTCGCGGGAAATCAGTGAATGGGTTAATACCGACTAATGATGATGATGACAGCTCGGCGTTCTTAGCGAACCGGAGCTTTAGTAAAGACCTCATAAAATATTTCATTAAACTTTGGGTCTACCCTGAATTTTCTATACCTGTCAAGGAGGAACTTTGATTAATAATCTGCCATCACAAAGTGCACGCTCACCGCCTTCGAACCTGCGAATAATTATACCATAATTGATACATTCTGTCAGCGCGAGGTCAGCGCTGACTGTACGCCGGCGCCGGTGATAATGCATGCGCCGAGTCATCGCAGTACACTCGCTGCGAACCAGTACCTACACTACATACTAACTTTGGGCGTTTCTTATCGTACAAAAATAAACAAATACGCTCACGACTGTATTCCCCATGATGGACATACTCAGATACATACTCAGTGAGTAGTTCTTTAAGAATACTAGGTAAGGAGTAGTCTGAGGCACGTTCAAACATTAAATTTAGTACATGCCCGCATTCTGCAAGTATTTAACATTCCACGTGACAGGTTGCAGCCCATCGCCGCTTACTAGAACACCATTACGAGCACGTGTTAATGCGCACGTACATTTTTAGAGTGGAAAATCCATTGGTGCACGACCAGATTCGACTTAGCAACCTGTTGTGTTAGCGATTGATTATGAATAAGAGGTTAGGCCTTCGAAGTTTTGATATATCCGAAACAAAAATGCACAGTAAAAACATAAGTCTGTTCTGAATAAGTAGGTACAATGCCTGAAATGAAATGAAATGAAATTTATTGCATAAAATGTGGTAGAAATTGTAGATGTCCGTAGAAAAATTGGTACAGCACATTTCGCTTAAAGACTAGCGTGCAATTTTTAAACATTGGTCAGATCCATTTAAAAACGAAAACAATTAATAAAAAAAAAACATTATATATAATGTCATAAACTATTAGAAACTAAATAATATTATGTTTTATATCCAAAAAACTAATTTTAACTATAAAAACAACCTTTAACTAGCCAATCATATAGTTTATTTTGTAATTTTCGCTCTGAGAGTTCCTTTATGTCGTCAAGTACATGGTTATAATTTTTTATTACCATATGATAACAGTTTTTTGTTCTAAGAGAAACACACACAGTTACACACACACATTCACAGTTATATTCACAGTTTAGTTTTCCTGCTCATTGCAATTACTGTGAGCTTAGATACTGATTCCCCGTGACTCGTGCTAGATACGCTGCGTTGGCGCCCATTGTCCGCGCTAATCATGTTATATTACACAAAGTAAACCAAGGATCGGACCATATTGTGTCTTCATGAATATAAATGAATAATAAACACCCAACCAACATTACATAGTCCTGACTATACACTAAGATTCCCTGTGTCGTGGGTCCTGCTTAGCATGAAGACCCTAGACAACGTTTTGTCTACCGCAGAGAAGACGAAACATATTTTGTTTCTCTCTTTGGTCTTCTCTTTTGTAGACAAAACGTTGTCTTGGGTGCTCGTGTTAAGTGCACTGGTATTCCTGAGAGCAGTGTTTTTCTTCTGGCGTCTGTGATGCATATGGGTATAGTATTGTATGATATGCGCTTACAGTCAGTAAAATATGGCCTACTAATCTAGCATAGTAATATGCTGAGCTGAAATCTTTTTGGCGCGACATTACACTGTCTAGGTGGTTCAGGAATGTGCGTGGGGCATTTCTGTTCACTTCTACTTATAAAAAGGCCAAGTCCCTATTCGTATTTAACTGCCCCAACATTCTGGGTATGTAATCGAATTTGTGTGTATTCTTGTGTCTCAAATAAATGCTTTTTTCATTTCATTTCTAATCAAGGTGAGCGAGGAGAAATCAGAATCGTGAAGTTAGTGTCATCTGCATTTTCAACTCGACTTATGGTCCAGTGCCGGCGTGGCGGGCAAGTAGCCAGCAGCTGGAGATGCGGCTTCGATTCCTGCTGCGGAACAAATTTTTGCAAGTTCTGCAGATATTCTTTCCGGGTCTGGGTAGTGTGGTACCACGGTACTCGTAGTTTCAGATAGCCGCGATACAGGGAACTCTAGGGTGGGGTCAAACTATGTATGCATTAGTTGTGTGTTTATTTCTTTATCCGAATCTCAAAAATGGTTAAGGAAATGTCAATACGATTAAAAGATATATAGAACGGGAGTTGCAATTGAAAAAATCGACTTTCTAAACTATGGGGCTTATGGGGAGTTTTACAAGAGGGTGCAGGTTTCACTATTTGGCTTCGCATCATAAAAATAGGTGGTCATTTTTAAATCAGTGCTGATGCATGCTTCAGATGTGGTCTGACCCTACCCGTTCCTAACATAGCGTGGCTGATTGTTATGCTTTGTGATGTACTGTCAATTAGTGTCTCGTGATTGATACTAATTGTCCGCTCTGATGAGTGAGTTTGGTGATCATCATCAGACAGAAGAATTACCACCGAACGTAGCCATCTCCAAAAGATCATCCACTTTCCAACAAGGCAAAACATGGCAGCAGTCACGTGACATCTCAAAAGGATTTTTTCAAACTTTCGCGATTAGATAAAATAGTTTAGATAAAAGTTTTACGGGTATTTTGAATGTCACGGATGTAATTCCGTGAATAATTATAAAATTAAAACGAAAACTAAAACGTCGTAAGTCTTATTCCAAAAACTATCGTGAACTTGACTATTCATATTGTAAAAACGGGAATTTTCACGTACCGCACTATCGGTGAAGGCATCGACTTAGTTTCGACTCATTCCGAGAGTCTTTGTCTCATTCGCGTCGGAAGGCGGAAGTCGCGACCACTCACCCTGATGAAGACTGCACTATCGGTGCCTTCATCGATAGTGCAGTACGTGAAAATTCCCGTTTTTACAATATGAACGTCTTAAGTCGTCGAAAACGGTCGAACGAATTAGATTCTCACAAACGCTGCCTTTATGGTAAGAAATACTTTTCTTCGGCTACTTTTATCGCCGTGAAACCGTGGTACTGACCACGGCTTCACGGCGATAAAAGTAAACAATAAAGAAATGATTAATTTTCGGTAGTTGTATCACAATGAGAACATAGACTCGGCATTTGAGTCGAGAGCGACATGCACCGTGCTAGCATTCCATTCACGTGTAACGTAGCACGTAGTGTGACATGCACCGTGCTAGCATTCCATTCACGAATACGTACTCGTACGTGTCACTATTGTGCACCTCCGTATGTGCTGATAAGAACATCTCATTTGGATGCTAATTTTCTACACTACAACTTACCGAATCACATCCCCTTCCAACTAAAAATTTCATAGTCCTCACCCCACAGTTAAGATTCCCTGTATCCATGATTTATGTGCGTAAAACTGTTTTTTTTTAATATGTTCTGAAAGTAGCTACATTATATTTAACTAGAAAACTGCTCCGTAAATGCAATCTGCGCGGTACTAGCCGCAAGTAAATTTGAAAATAGAACGTAGCTCATTACATTCATAAATTATGCGACAATGAAATAAAATCTCCATGAAAAATCCTTATATCTGTTTAAAAATGGAACTGACCACAGTTCCTGCTGTGAAAAAAATAATAAAGGTGGGAAACGACAAACTTCCTTTTTAGCAACAACTTGTTTTGAAATCTGTTTATCGTAATTTAAATAGTAGATTATTCTTATGCGATTATTTTGCAGTTCGATTGCCAAGTCATTATTTATTATAGAATTATAGATCACTCATATTTATACGATCACTATAAATGTTGGTAGGTAACTTATTACATAAGAATATTATGACAAAGTTGTTGAATAGATGCTTCCTAACGAACTGTCGAAATTCAGTGGGACATTCACTAACTAAAAGGTGCTTCCTAACGAACTGTCGAAATTCAGTGGGACATTCACTAACTAAAAGGTGCTTCGTAACGAACTGTCGAAATTCAGTCGGACATTCACTAACTAAAAGGTGCTTCCTAACGAACTGTCGAAATTCAGTCGGACATTCACTAACTAAAAGGTGCTTCCTAACGAACTGTCGAAATTCAGTCGGACATTCACTAACTAAAAAGTGCTTCCTAACGAACTGTCGAAATTCAGTCGGACATTCACTAACTAAAAGGTGCTTCCTAACGAACTGTCGAAATTCAGTCGGACATTCACTAACTAAAAGGTGCTTCCTAACGAACTGTCGAAATTCAGTCGGACATTCAAGGTGCTTCCTAACGAACTGTCGAAATTCAGTCGGACATTCACTAACTAAAAGGTGCTTCCTAACGAACTGTCGAAATTCAGTCGGACATTCACTAACTAAAAGGTGCTTCCTAACGAACTGTCGAAATTCAGTCGGACATTCACTAACTAAAAGGTGCTTCCTAACGAACTGTCGAAATTCAGTCGGACATTCACTAACTAAAAGGTGCTTCCTAACGAACTGTCGAAATTCAGTCGGACATTCACTAACTAAAAGGTGCTTCCTAACGAACTGTCGAAATTCAGTGGGACATTCACTAACTAAAAGGTGCTTCCTAACGAACTGTCGAAATTCAGTCGGACATTCACTAACTAAAAGGTGCTTCCTAACGAACTGTCGAAATTCAGTCGGACATTCACTAACTAAAAGGTGCTTCCTAACGAACTGTCGAAATTCAGTGGGACATTCACTAACTAAAAGGTGCTTCCTAACGAACTGCCGAAATTCAGTGGGACATTCACTAACTAAAAGGTGCTTCCTAACGAACTGTCGAAATTCAGTCAGACATTCACTAACTAAAAAGTGCTTCCTAACGAACTGTCGAAATTCAGTCAGACATTCACTAACTAAAAAGTGCTTCCTAACGAACTGTCGAAATTCAGACGGACATTCACTAACTAAAAGGTGCTTCCTAACGAACTGTCGAAATTCAGTGGGACATTCACTAACTAAAAGGTGCTTCCTAACGAACTGTCGAAATTCAGTCGGACATTCACTAACTAAAAGGTGCTTCCTAACGAACTGTCGAAATTCAGTGGGACATTCACTAACTAAAATAACTGACTTTTTACATTAGATCTCACAACTTTTCGTAGCAGAAGTACTGCGTTGCTAGACTAGACTTTAGCGTCCTCTCTCGTACGCCAAAAGATCTAATCAGTATTTTTTCAATTCAATTTATTCCATTAAGATACAATTATTGTACACTTGGAAAAGTCATTTTAACATTTTTAAGGTGGTGAAGTTATTATAGTTTATAAAATACATTATAGGTACATAATACATTCTAGAGAAGAAAAAAAAAACAAACGAGTATGATTACATACAAAAGTCATCAGCTAAAGCTTCGTCAATGTCATAATATGATTTTGACAAACACCTTATTTTAGAATTAAATTCCTTTAAATCTAAATACCTTACGTCCAAAGGCAATTTATTAAAAAAAAATATGCTTACGCATAAAAAGCTGTTATCAACTTTAGCATGTCTATGTTTTGGAACAACTATATTATGTTTATTGCGTGTATTGTAATTGTGAATGTCACTTTTTAATCTGAAATTGCCAATATGTAATTTAGCATAAATTAAATTTTGATAAATATATTCGCAAGTAAATGTCATGATATCTAAATACTTAAATTTTAGTCTACACGATTCTAATTTGTCCATTTGCAATATGAACCGTATCGCCCGCTTCTAAAAAAAAACTCTATTAGACTGCGATGCATTTCCCCAAGCCAGTATACCATACGTCATCATATTTATTGTATTTTATGTAAAGTGTTTTTTTATTCTAGTATATGCAATCAAGAGTTATCTAATATCTTGTATGTTATTGCTCGATAATAGCCTTTTTATAACTATTGATCCCAGAGTACCTTCATAAATGAAATGTGTCCAGTCGAAAAGCGTGCATGCTTCTACGCCTGATTGAATCGCGGACAATGTAATTTTGTGCATAAAACCGGTTTGCAAATACAATGCCAAACGCGTTTTTAATCCATGCTTATCCATCCAGCTAGTAGAAATACTCTGCAATTATTTACAAGTACGTAGCCCCATCATTCTCTTTGTGCACTGGTTTGTGCCATGGACAAGTTAATTAATATACATAATTAATGTTTACTAAAATAAAAAAAATCGACTTTTTTTTCATCGATTACAGCACTTTGGCAATTATTCCCATCTGTCACCCTGTTCTGTCCCCCTAGGGTGACAGTTGGGAAAAAAAAGTTCGATCTGTCCCCTTTTTTAAATGGGGGACAGACAGAACTATTTATTCCTGCCTGTCCTCTTCTATCTAAGAACCATTCTTGAACATATATAAGTCGATTGAAAAAAACTGCATTTCGTTTCAGAGATCAATAGTAATAATCAAACAACATCTTACGGCAAACGCATATACGGTCTCCTGTCGTCACGGTTAACAAAAATCCCGACTTGTTTGCTATCAAGTATTACTTTTCAGTCACGTTGAAACCTATCTCGGAACTTTCCTTGAAGTAACACAAAACTAAAAAAAGTAGTAAAGTAGTAACAAACAAAACGACTACAAACAAAAAAAACCTACCCTAAACACATACCTGACCTCTGATGACCTCTGTAGCGCAGTGGGCGAAGGCCCGACTGAGACGCAGAAGGTTGCGGGTTCGATTCCCGCCGCGGGACAAATGTTTGTATCTGCAAATATTTGTCTCGGGATCTGGATGTTTTCTATGTATAATAATTATATATTTACAAAAAAATAAATACATAAGTAGTTCCCATAACACAAGCTCTGCTTACTTTGGGGCTAGATGATGCTGTGTGAAAATGTCCTGCATTGTTTATTTATATATTTATTTATTATTTATACCTAGCATTTAGTGTGGAAATGAGGAAAACTGATAGTTTATTGTCAAAGTCAAAGTCAAAGTGAACAAAGATCGCTGCTGGACATATACCTCTCCTCCGTCTTCATCATGCTCTAATCGTAGAAGACAAAAAATCAGATAGTGAAATTCGGATGATACAAATTAATTTACGAATACACTGCTTGTCCAACTTCCTCGCAATATCACCGTGGATGTAGTTAATAATCAATTAATTTGAAGAATAATCAATTTTTTAAGGATTTCAAACCTTTGAAAATCCAATGTGTTTTAATCACGAAATAAAACCAAACAAAACTAGCTTCTAATCAAACCCTCGTTCAATTTGGCGCGCGTCACTAATCCGATACCGAGGTACTTTGCTAGCGTCGATAAATAAAGTGTGAAGTCAACATACGGACTATACAGTTTTTAGGTTGTTTGTTTGCTTGTCTAAATTAAGAATTAATTTTGAACAAAACCCTACACAGCTACGTACAACTTATATAGCGTTTTATTCCAAAAACTATCGTGAACATGACTATTCATATTGTAAAAACGGGAATTTTCACGTACCGCACTATCGGTGAAAGCACCGACTAAGTTTCGACTCATTCCGAGAGTCTTCATCAGGGTGAGTGATTGCGACTTTCTCCTTCCTTTTTTTTTGTTTAGTGCACGGCGCGATGCGGAATGAGTCGAAACTTAGTCGGTGCTTTCACCGATAGTGCAGTACGTGAAAATTCCCGTTATACAATATTAATTATATAGCGTTGTAAGATGGAAATATAACAGAGACAGTAAGTATATGAAAAAAAACAATGAATGCTGGACATTTTCACACAGCATCATCTAGCCCAAAGTAAGCAGAGCTTGTGTTATGGGAACTACATGACTGATATACTATGAGTGAAAGTTTGTGAGGATGGATGTTTGTTACTCTTTCAAGCAAAAACAACTGAACGGATTTTGATTAAACAGTAATATAGCTTATACATCAGAATAACACATAGGCTACTTTTTATCCGTCACCAAACGGGCGAAGCCGTGGGCAGAAGCTAGTTTTTTTATATATTGAGCATAGAATATGTAACGTACCATTTATTTCCGGAATTTAATAGTTTTGTGTGACTTTTATAAAGTTTTCAACGCCACTATGGCGCGATTAAATAAATAAAATAAAATAAAATAATTTATTGATTGTGGATTTAGTTAATTGTAACATCAAGGTGGTAAATTGATGGAGTGTTAATCGGTATATCAATTGTAAAACAGTTTTTTTATTTATGAATTAACTAAAGGTTCTTATATAGGTTTTATTGTCATATAGCTAAGGGGCACTGCAATAGATGATACAATACATGGTTATCATGGGCGAATTAATAAATGAAAAACTGGACAAGTGAGAGTCGGACTCGCCCACCGAGGGTTCCGTACAAATTTGTAGATACATATTATAAATAGTTCAGGAATCTAGTCTTGCAGTTTTTTCCGAGCTTTTCCCGAAATTCAGCTTCCAAAACCATGAACAATTACAAATGTATAGTTATCAGATTTTTTCCTGTATTTGTGGTAAGACGATATTTCTTGCCAAATTTCATAGTTCTAGGTCAACGGAAAGTACACTATAAATTTTTATTCCCTTGAGAGTATCGAAATATACGTTTTTTGCGCCATAAATGGCCGTATCTTTTTTTTTTACGTTCACTTAGAAGTTTGATTTTTTCACAGCTTCAAGGGACTGTAGACTTGAGTATTTAGTTTTAATTTCAACTCGATACCTCCACGCGTTCCCGAGATAAAGGGTATTCATAGACAGACAGACGGACAACAAAGTGATATAAGGATTCCTTTTTTCATTTTGAGGTACGGACCCTAAAAAATGCTTTATCGTGCACCATAACCAATTGAAAATAATAAAAATAACGATAAGACACATATCGTTTATTTTATATCACAAACAGGAGTAAATTAATGTTTGTATGATCTACAAATATTTGTCTATGTATAAAATCTATGTTTAAAAAAAAAAAGTATCTAAGTAGTATATCAATCATGTAGTTCCCATAATACAAGCTCTGCTTAGTTTGGTGGTTTTTTTCCAAGGTGGTTTTAAAAAAGTGTGTCGTCAGCAATGCTGACGCCACTACCATCACCAGCATGCTGGTCACTCATAGCTGGCGACGAAAGTAAACTCCAGGAAATGTTCTTCTAATTTATTCTTCGTTATACAGATGGTTTCTAGGTCTGTACGATCCGACGGCTCGAGCGATTATGAATCGTACTCGGTCCGTCGCCCGTATTTATGCAAAAACACAAACTCAAGCAAGCTACTTGTTCGAACAAGTTTAAATTACTTGCAAGCTTTTGAATTTCTACATTTACAATCATTTAAGTTTACAAATGGTTTTTGATGGTAAACATCAAAAACCATTTGTAACCATTTTTTTTTTAACCATTTGCAAAAACTATCTAAGTGATGATTTGTTAAATAACTCGTGGTTCTGCCCCGATGACTCATTGTAGAAGCATAACGCCCTTGCGCCGACATATACATAAAAATAAAAATAAAACATTACAACTGACTTTATATACGTAAACTTAAATACTATACAACATTAAATGCTTAAAATATATATTTATTTTAGACAACTTGTATCTTAATATGATACTACATATTAAGATACAAGTTGGGTGCTTTGTGACTCTACCACACCATTTCGTGTTTCCGGAAGTTCCGTAAACTTTTCTCCCCAATAGTTCCGCGGAACGAAACACACATTAAAAATTATCATTGTATATTCCCGCTAGTTCCGTACAGTCCTAAACAATGTCAATAAAACAAAATGTAGGTATTTCCATTTATCTTTTCCATGGTAGTCAATAACTATTTGACAAAACCTTTTAACAAATTGTATCGCATACAAACTATCACAGCCCCTATCGGAGCCCAGCGTGCGAGTCATCAATATAATGTCGCTGACGGATCCATATTGAGGTGTCATGGCGACGCGCGACGGAGAGTGATGGCGCGCGGAATAGAACCTGCTACCCGGGGAATGTACAATTTACGAGCATTCTGTTGTTTCGTGTGAAAAGCTAGATAAAAATAATATATGGTGGCTCTTGAGGGATCAAAAACTAGGCTTGGTCGCGCGCAGGGATCGGCGTAAATTCACTTAAACATTTTCAATTCACGTATAGTTTAAAAGTCGCCTTGTCTTTGTCGTGATGGTCTTTGTGATTTCAATGGATGAAAACCCTGACGTTTTTTCTATTGTCTGTTGCAGTTCCCCTTTGTGACTTGAGGATGACCTATTTGAGAAATATCCTTAAAGTCATACCAATAGACTGCAGAAACATTTAAATACATTTAAATCAGATAAGCTGTTTCTGAGATCAACTGTAACAGGAAATAATCAAAGAAAAACACAAACTAACAACCTATAACGTCAAATGGTATACGGCCAACTTTAACTTTGAGTATTCTGTTATATACTGTTCTTAATACTCCTTACAAATACCCTTCAATTTGAGGTTTTTAAAAAATCCAAACTTAATCATTCATTAAATTTAAATGTCTTCTATTCATTATCATCTCCAACAGCAGTAGTTATGCACTGCTGGACATAAGCCTCCCCTAAAGAGTGTAGTGTATAGCCATGACGTATATGATCTCAGGCTATTTCCACCCACCGACTTTTGTATTCTTTGAGATGTCAACGGGCTTTCGAACTGTGCTAATTTTTATGCAAAAAAATATAAGTGAACCTAAGTGAAAGTGAAAATATTTTATTTCCATAAGATTACAAAAATCAAATAGACCGGTCATTATTCTATTATTTATTGGTGTTTTGTTATTTTTAGTTTATTATGGATTTCTTTGTAATACCAATAATTTATTTTGTTTTATTTGTAAGTAGACGTACAACTTCGTCTACGTAAGACATAAGAGAGGTGGGTGGGGGTGGGTGGGGGTGGGTGGACATATTGATATTCTTTAGATAATTGCAGTAAAATGGTAGTTTTTAGGCGTTTTATAATATTTTAACGAGGCAGTTCAAAAACCATGATCACCAAGATCTGATGATGGAGTAGGGATCTCCCTTTCTACCGGTATCGGTAGAAACTGATGATAAGATTCTTAAGTATTAACTTTTTAGATGATTTCTGAATTATGATGAGCAGGACCTGATGATGAGGTCAAATGAAGGTCGACAGAACTCTTCAACTTACAGTAATAAAGTGGTCGCGTGTGTGCTCTTTCAAATCGTTATTTTAACGCGTTTAAAATTTAGGGATTGCTAATATAGAACTATATAAAGGAGTTTGTCATGATAGCCTGACTGACCTATTGACAGATAACGCAGAGTCTAAACCGCTGGTCCTGGAGACTTAAAATGCTTGAATTTACTTTATATTTCAAAATATATGCAACAACTTATATAACTTAATAAACTTGACTTCACAGGTTTGATTTTTTTAAAGAAATACATTTAACGCTTTATGAATCATAACAGACACTAAATTAAAATAAAATCCGGATAATATGTTGAATATGCGTGGAGAGGATTCAGTACGATGGATATGTTATCTACTATGTTTATATGTGGTAGCAATAATAATTTATACCAAGAACAAACTTAACATTATAGTTAAAACGTAATGAAGATAAGTAGGTATTGCGGCGCTATAGATAACACGGACAGTGCGATGCTAGTAAGTGAAAGAGGAAGGGCGGGGGGCGAAGGGCAAAAGGCACTCATATTACCTACCTACGTCAGCGCGGACGAAGTCACGGGCGGGAAACTAGTCTAATATAAAATATTAAATAATAATTAAACTGATTCCTCGCGACCGAAGTTATATAATAAAACTGCAGTTTTAGGATCATGGAAGAAGTAGGTTCGGTCGAGGCCATAATAGTATTATTATGGCCTCGACCATGGATTAGTTCTTGGTAAATGAGATTTGTGTGGGTACTGAAATATCTCACATTCACCTGCTTTTGCGAATAACGAGTTCAAAGTTAAATAGGAATGCGGCGATAACTCTGGGTAATCTACTAACAGAAGCAGAATGGATCGCCCGGTTCAGTTGTCGAAATCAGGCCACAGACTTCGAATATTGTACTAAAGTTCACCGTTTGCTGGCGATCCTATGATCCTGTTTTAATTCTTTTTCTCGTACACGAGAAATCTTTATTTTGCTTTCTGGTATTCTTTTTCCAAAAAATCGTCTTTTGATATTATTAATATTCTTGAAATCAAGTTTGTTAAGTTATATAAGTCGTTATATAGGTAAATTTTGAAATATACAGTTTTTTTCAAAAGGTTTCAACTCCTATTCTCATAATACGAGAAGTCTTTGTGACGCTTTTTTTCATCTGTCAATTTACTTCTTGTAGTTAACTTTGTTAACTAAGTTATTTGTCTTAGTCGGTTTTGAACATTTTCAAATGTCAATTATCTTGACGAATTCTGCGGCGCAGTGGGCGAAGGCCCGCCTGAGATGCAGATGGTTCGATTCCCGTTGTGGGACAAATGTATCTGCAAATATTTGTTTCGGGTCCAGATCCAAATATGTACATATGTATTTACAGTAAAAATGTATATAAGTAGTATATCAGCCATGTAGTTCCCAAAATACAAGCTCTGCATAGTATGGGCTAGATGATGCTGTGTGAAAATGTCCAGCATTTTCCAAAATTGGAAAACTTTCCGACGTGTATTTTCATCATCGATTGCAACGCCCTCTAGCGACTTGTGGCGAAACCCCGCATTATTCAAATTCAATAATCCCTTCATCAACTAAACCACAGATCTACGAACGGCTGAATTTCCTTGAATATGATTCTAATAACACTCTAAACTAAGTCACATTTCAAACAAAGCACTTAATCAAAATCGGTTCATGCGTTTCGGAGCCACGATGCCACGTTAAAATTATAATACTTCTGTTTTGCGTCGTGGGCTACAAATAGTTTTTACTCATAAATGTTTGAGGGCAACAAATACAGGTAACTAACAATAAATTTGGAGCTTACACTTGCGAGCAAAAATTCCGGGTCATCCTAAAAAACCTAAATATCTCGTTAACCATCATGAATGCTAGCTTAGTAAATTTTATTTTATTTAATAGACAATTTAATATCTCTTTAATAAAATTAATAAACTGTATTTACCATTAAGTATTTTATTTATAAGCAATAATTAAGAAAAAAATAACCAATCTTATTTTAAAAGCAAAAAGGAGGCAACATGAAGTACTAAAATTTTCTCAAATTTTAGTATTTTGTGTTGCATCCTCGTGCAACACAAAATATTCTGCCGTCATAAGAAGAAAAGCCGTAACTTACAATTTTGTCAAAAATGAGTTAGATACAGATTCGGAATCAGCAAACAAAAAGCTATCTTATGGCCTCACTCATAAAGCGGTAACTTGAATGAATCAAAAGATACCATAACGATTTTCGTCGTAACTACGTAAAAAATTGAGGTTTTAAAGTCTGAAAAGGCTTAATTTCAAAATTACGGCCTTTTGTTTAAGTATTCACATCTTGCTTGTCTGTATGGCCGTAACTCCCATTTAAGGCCTTTTAGATTGATACAATATAAATATCACTTTAGATTTGCTAAAATGAAAAGCCGTAATTACCAAATGAGGCCTTTCATGGGAGGCCTTTCATCGTTCAGTTGCTAGTTTGGGTCACGCGAGTTACAGCGTTGAGTGCGACTGGCTCAAACAACGACCATAATCAAAATTACCAACAATCGACGAGCACTGGATTTGTTGGTACTCATAATAATTATGAAAATAATTCACAATACTTTGTGAGAACAGCCAATTCATACAGCAGCGATGAAGACTTCAATTCAGTACTTGGTAAAGACTATGTGTCACCAAACACACAACCCGCTCGAGTCTTGATCTCGAGCGTTGATTCGGATTCAGACTTTATACGGAACTCTCACATTCTTCCGGAATTACTGACAGACAATCTAAATTCAGCTCGACAAAACGAAAATGATCTAGATTCTGATTTAATTCCGAACTTACATCATATCCAAACGGAATCTGGATTTGCTGCTGGTTCTAACAACGTCGGAAGTCGGAATAACCAAGAATCGACGAGCTCTAGATTTACTGGTGACAACTATTATAGAAGTAACCCACATAACATTGCGAGAACAGCAAATTCACACAGCAGCGACGAAGACTTTGATTCAGATGATTCAGTACTTGATAAAGACTATGTGCCACCAAACACACACCCCGCTCCAATTTTAGAAAGTGATACAGATTGTAACTCCATTATTTCGAACTCACAACCGCACCAGATATATAAGAGAATCACCGCCAGAATTGCCGCCAGAACAGAATAAATTGACTAAAAAAGGGACTATACGCAAAATTGTACATTTCAAGCCATCTTGTTACTTAAGCAATGAAACAGGAGAGAGAATACCAGTCTGCAAAGTTTTCTTTCTTACGACGCTTGGCTACATTAAGACCAACGACAAGGCTGTCAGAAATGTTTTGAACAACCATGACGCGAAAATTATTGACAGAAGAGGTAATAACAAACAAGAAAGTAGTTATAAACCGTGATGTAATCAGAATCCATATTGAAACTTTTAAACCGAACATTTCACACTACAGGAACCGAACATTTCACAGTCATGCGCCTAATAGAAGATTATCGATTAAATTGATGTACAACGACTATAATGAGAAATATCCTAGCAATTCACCCATTTCTTATGAAGTGTACAGAAAATATATAAAGAAAATGAATATTTATTTTATCAGGCTTGGCCATGAAGAGTGTGAAATTTGCAAGCAATTCGAAATTCACAATCCAAACTCTAAAGAATTGCGTCACAGAAACTGTGACATCTGAAAAAACTTTGACAAATATCATGAACGTTACATCTTGACAAGACAAACATATGACATTGACCGCGAAACTGCTACAATCTGGTGCAGCAGCTGATGTGTCAGATATTATGACATTTGTTGCTATATGGCATGAAGTTATTTCTGGCAGGAAGAAGGATGACATCATTTGTGCGTTTAAAGCCTTTTTGGAGCACTTCAGAGACTTTAAAAAGATAACTTTGTGGCTCGATAATTGTGCAGCACAAAATAAGAACTGGGCATTATTTTCTTTTATGATTTACTTCATAAACTCTCACGAGACTACCATCAACACCATCGTGTTAAAATATTTCGAAACGGGACATACTTTTATGTCCGCAGACGAGTTCCATCATCAAGTAGAGGATGACTTAAAGAAAAAGAAAAAAAAAATACTTTAACGATTTCGCAGACGCAGTTTCTTCAACAAATAAAAGAAAAACTATTGTAAAACAGATGGTTGTTACTGATTTTTTCAATATTGCCGATGATACCTCCAATGTCAGAATTCAAAAATCCAATCCACGAACATATTTACGTGATATGTGTGAGATATGCTTTCAAAAAGGAAGCTTTTCAATGTTTTACAAAAACGATTTCAACAGCCAAGATTGTATACAGTTAGAATATTTGAAAAAAACTGTCGAGAAGAAAGGTTTTTCTGCTCACGTACAAATACAGAACCAAGAGGAATAACGAGTGAACGCAAAAATACTATCTTGCAAAAATTAGGCCCATTGATGCCAGCAAACCGATTTTTTTTTTGGGAAAATATGCATACATACAATGCAAAAATGCAAATGCAACAAACCTACTGGTAGACTATGAAGACTGATCATCAAATAATAATGAAAACTATAACATATTAGAAAGAGATATTTTTGTTACATTAGAATTGTTTTTGTTTTATAATAAGTCAAATGTGATTTTCGGTAATGTTCCTACCTACCTAATTAGATAAGTTTCAACTAAGTATTGACTGTTTTTGTATTTTTCCATCAAAATAATATTTGAGGAGGTTTTTTTGTTTATTATCATAATAATATTGTTTTTTTTAGATTATAATAATAAGTAAAAAGTGTAGTGAAAATGTTAAAGTCTGATTGATTTAATAAAGAATTATTACGTAGGTATGTATGCTTTCGTTTTAGAAGTCTTTTAGTGACTAGCGTCTTATTTTCTTTACCTGACTACAAATCTATGCTTGAGTTTTTGATTTTATTACTGATATAATTTTATAAATAATGAAAGGCTTGAGTTCCTGATTTTCAGTGCTTTCACTTTAAAATACAAGCCTTAAAAACTTTGTTAAAGTTAGTTTCCTGGCGAGAAAAGTCATAACTGCACCATGCTTGTGGTCACAAAGGTCGACTTCCTTCCATGAAAAGCCGTAATTACATCCTATGAAATTAGGCCTTTTTAGTGAAGTATTGCTTATTAAATATGATTTTTATGCTTAATTAAAAAGGAAAAAATGAGATAAAGAAGTGAACGAATCTAAAAATCAAAACAATATAGGATTCAAAAGAAAGCTAATTTTTTTTTACGTATTATAAAATAAAGTTCAATAACAAAAAACATTTAGTAAATCGCCGGCCGTCATTTTGGACAAAACTTCAATTATCTCGAAATCAACTTTGACTAAGTTACGGCTTTTCTTTTTATGACGGCAGTATTTGTGTTGTAGTATTTGTAAATACAATACTACAAAAGTAGTTTTGGTAAATACTGCGGTCATGCGGTTTGGTATGCTGTACATCAAGTTTCTTATCCAATGTTGGGGAATATTTTCCTATTTCTCCATCAACACAAATGTAGCACTCGAAGTGTATCGGAGAGGGATTCCGTTGTCTCACACATCGTCCGAGCTCGTCCCAGGCGTGCTAAATTCGGTTCAGGTCGGGACTGCGTGCTGGTCACTATATCTTCACTATCACCATCCAACCAGTATGAGGTGGGGCATTGTCATGCATTAAAACAGAATTAAAATACATAAATAATGCTGGACATTTTCACACAGCATCATCTAGTCCCAAACTAAGCAGAGCTTGTATTATGGGAACTACATGACTGGTATACTACTTATATACATTTTTTTTGTAAATACATACATATTATACATAGAAAACACCCAGACCCGAGACAAATATTTGCAGATACAAACATTCTCACCCAAGTTGACCTTAAATGGGCCAACGTGATCATTTAGGATTTCTTCTACGTATCTCAGGCTGGTTAAAGAGCCGTTTTTTATAAAAAAGAACTCTGTGCGACTCTCCGAAAAAACACAAGTACAGATCTACCGCCATAAGAAACCTCTTTAATGTATGCTTGCTTGAATCGTTTTCCTGGTCTTCTATACACTTTTGTACTTACATCGTGCTTGTAAATATTCATATTTATTTATTAAAATCAACATTGGATCATCATAATAAATGTTAGTTATAAATTTCTTATTCTAAGTTAGTTATTCTTATTCCTTGAACTATTTGGCTACTAAACAACAAGTAAACAAATAAATACATAATTGATACAGTAAATGCCATTTTTTTTTTTAGAAACAAACTATTTGAATTTGATTGGAATGTCAAAATTACTATGTCAGAAAGTTAAAATGTCATTACAACTAGAATAAAAAAGATAGTTTATTATTAAAATGGATCATAGAACAATGTCTGAGATAAGTTAAGTCAAATCTATCTGAGAATACCCTCAGAATGCTGTTGGAGCTGTCCCGGACCCTGCGCACCAGAGATGTGCACCTCTTGCGCATGATGCTGTAGAAACAGTCCACGCGCGCCTCGGCAAACATCCCCGACGCGCTACAGAACCGGGGCAGCCCCATCAGCATCATCATAAGCGACGTTATAACAGCTTTATTAATGAATATAAAACACTAGAAAGGTTGTTTTATACATTTTTATTTGATAGAATAGAAACAAAAGCAAAACACAGATGCAGTAAATTCGTAAATCCGTTTCAAAGAACAACAAATTTTGAATTATGTCATTTTTGATGGCATAAGTTTACAACAACCTGGAAGTTTTATTACTTTTATTAAGTATTAAATTGTCTATCAAAGACAATTATTTTATTAAACTAGCATTCATAGTTTCTAAAATATTCAAGTTTTTATAGAATACCCAGAATTTTTGCTCTCGAGTGTATTAGTTCTCAGCCTAACAGATTTTGATTCCCATCAACTTTTAATGGCTTTGTCGGAGCCAATATAAACTTTACTTTCCTCTCATAAAATAAATATGGGGATCGCTCGAAAATGTGCTGATTTTCCAACCGACATTCAAAACGTCTAACACTCTTATTCATAACGGTTATTTAGCAGATCGCTAACTCTCTGTCCTTTTTGTAAACTAAAGAATATAGGCAGATAACTACGCTGCTAAAGTTAGTGAGTGATTATGAATCAAACTTTAAATGGGGCGCTTTTTGGCCTTGACTTTTCTATTTTCAAGGTTTTAGAAGTTTTACAATGATGTCTGACACATTGAGTGTCATTGTTTCATAGTAATGTTACGAGCTAGGGTTCGGGATAAAATAATGAAGTCCAATTAAACACCAAAATTAACACTGTATTAATAAATCACTCAGTAAAAATGTCAACAAAACAAATATCACAACGAAAAAACACAATTAAAATAAAAACACTAAAACACTGTATCACTTGGTACAATACTAGCGCAACGGTCACTTCACTAGTCACTGGGTATCGCTCTCGAATCACTTGCAATAATTAACTTTCCAATCTTGAAACGAAACTGCCTCTACCGGCCGCTTGCCGCGCTTATATATCTCGTAGGACGTCTCTTCCAGAACAATCTAGTAGGAGGCGTGGCCATCACACTGTCTCACTTCGCTCCGCCCCGTCTCGTACCGTCTCGAACGTTCTGGAAACTACCGTCCTTTTCTAGCGCGGTTTGTGCCAGTCGATACTAGATGGCGGTAATAAGTAATGCGTCCATTTGATAAGAGATGGCGCTAGCGTACCGTAGTTAGCTAGGCCGCGCTCGTCACAGTAATAAGCAGTAATGCACACATTTCTGTATTCCGGTTTGAAGGGTATAGGTGCCGGGGTAATTACAGACGCATCAGACTTTTCACCCGTTATCTCTAAGGATCGCCAATATGCGAGTGATATCTCTGCTGTTTTAAGCGTTCATAGATTACGGTAATCGGTTACCAACAGGTGGGCTGTTTGCCTGTTTGCCAAGATGATTGCGGTTGAAACCTTCCCGCTAATAAAGACTAGGTTAACAAAAAAATTTTGTTTTCAAACAGAAACCAGACCAAGTTGTTTAAAGTTTTAACCAATAACGAAATTAAAAATGAATTGCCTCATAAACCAACCACAGCGATGTAGTCCCCGGCGGCTGGGTAAATAAATAAACAATTGTCCTTTGCAGTGAAAATTACTAAATTAATAAGGAATGTTCATCAAAGTCATAACCCCGCGTTACGGCCGCGGGTCGGGTAATGTAATTACTTTGAATCTGTTTTAGGTTTGCTACTAGAGAGAAGAGATAGCTCATTCTTGGGCAAGATCGAATGAAGAAAATTTTATACCTTATAAGAAATACATATTAAGCAAGGTGTGCCTTCTCTGATGTCTATTAAACAATTGAAAAATAAGATACTTAATCTTAGTGTAGGTTCAGGACTATGTATGTATGTTTGTCTGTGTGTTAGATGTTTATTTATTCATTACTTAATCAAAGTCTATTTTTCGTCGAGAAAATTATCTAAATAGTTTATCAGTAAAATTAGGCAATATTTTTAAACCTGTCTTTAGTCATCTACCGCAGCGTCCCCTAGTGACTTGTTGCAAAAACTTAAAATCATCCTTGATGTCATATAAATCGATTGCAAGAAACCGCATTTAAATCAGAAAAGCCGTTTCGAAGATAAACTATTACAGACAACGCATATACCGCCCGTTTATGAGTTTGCCAAACGAGGTAGTATCATTCTCCATCATCGTTAGTCATATGAATATTTGTTACTTTTTCACGCAAAAACTACTGAACGGGTTGTGATGAAACTTTACAGTAATATAGCTTATACATCAGATACACATAGGCTCCTTTTTATCCGGGTATCTATCATGCAGGAGAAGCCGTGGGCAGAAGCTAGTATTATATAATACCACCGACAAACAACTGTCCTGGAAGCCCGGGCAAGTGGATCAGATGGATCAGCTCGGTGGAAGATCTTTCCTTTTGCTAGTGGAGGACACACCAACAACCGTGTTGTCCATAATATATCCATCATAAGTGGCCGACAGCAGTGGGGTGGTATTGAGTGAGATATCTCTTCAAGATAGTCTCTCGCAAGGATTTGGTCGGTGACCGCATCTACGGCGCGGTCACTGAGCCAGCAGCGGACTGAATCAAATAATGTCACAAAAATGCGGTCTGCTGGTATTCGCCTCATTGTGTAGTACCCTTCCCGGCTTTTGATAAGGCACATCTTCATTCTACACTATTATAAAGAGATTCTCCTTGTAAGCTTGGATGTAGAAGGTAATCTCCATAATCATCCGATTTAAAAAAATCATTAACACCTCTGGCAAACGAATGTCCGGGCTTTATGTAAAAACTTTAATTCTCATGTCATCAATGTACCACAGCAATAGCTGATTACTCTTCTTACAATATTTTTTAATGTACCCTGTGTACATTAGTGGTTTTATAATTTAAGGGAAGATACATTAATTTAAATATAATTTGAAATGAACGATTCGGAGAGTCCATTGTGAAGGCATTTAATGGTTTTAAAACTGCCACAGCGTTTATGTAAATAATTAATGGTTGAAACATTTTGTAATTTGGGTACTCTGAAAACTGATTTTGACTTTTACAGGATGATTTAAGTCGACTATTAATATTGATATTGATATTGAAATTTATTTATTTAACCATTTCGTTATAGTTACATAAAATTGGCATGTCAAAGTTTACATAATCATGTTCTTAATCTAGAATATTCCACTATCCATGCAAATCAGAAAATGAAAAACTCATGTATTCATTAATATGATAAAAAGGGTGACATTCAAGGAAAAAAATAAAATAAGCCAACAGACATAGTTCTGAGCTAACACTAGGATCCCCTGTATCGTGGGTATCAGGAACCATGAGAACCATGGTACCACATCACCCAGACCAACCAATAATATCTGCAGAATATGCAAACATTCGTCCGGCAGCGGGGATCGAATCCGCACCTCTTGTGTCTCAGCTGGTGAACCCGTAAATTTCCGAAACTTCTCACAATTGTTTACCAATATTTAGAATGGATCTTCAGGTTTAAAAAGAGCTTTTCGTGTAGACTAATTTAGCAACGTAAGTTGACGAAATAACGGTCGAGCAAATGTATTTCTTACAAACGCTGCCGTAATGGTATGAGTTACATTTCGGCGAAGACGTGGGCAGTTATCTATACCAATATTATAAAGAAGAAAGATTTTTTGTTTGTTTGTTTGTACCGAATAGGCTCCGAAACTACTGGACCGATTTTAACCATTTTTTCACTAATACTAAGCTAAATTATCAAAAAGCAACATAGGCTATAATTTATTTTCAAAAAAATGAGAGATCCATAAGGAAATTGCAATAATGTAACCCAAAGTAGCAAAATGTTGCCTATAAAATTCATTATTTGGCGTGCGCTGAGAAAACTATTGATGATACATAAAAAATATGTACTACATGATTAAAGTACTCATTATTACCTACAAAAAAGTCCGCGAGGGAATATATCTAACTATCATAGTTAAGTCACAATAGCAGCTTTTGTGTTCTAAAATGTAATTAGATGGTCTGTAGAGACAAAAGTTGGTTACGTTCGTATCGTAGTATTAATTCTTATTCAAATAAATAGTTTTATCATCAAGGGTATTTATGTAGCAAGAAAATACTTTTTAATTCATTCGAATCAGACATTTAATTTCGAAGTTATCACGAGTATAAAATCGAAACTTGCGCGGGTGAAACCGCGGGGCACAGATAGTTATAAAATAAAGAACTAGAAAGATGCTAAGACCGTGGAATACCGTCATACTGTGCGGAGACACGTCCCTCCTGATTGGCTTAGCTGCTGTCTTTATGCTAGGACTGCATTCTTCCGAGCTTATACGTTTGAAACTATAAATTGACAATTTTTCTGAGATAATCAGTATTTGGAGATCATTTTAGAATATTATTACGACTATACCACGTACTTTACTATTCTCCTGCTGACGTTTCGTTGACCGTTTTGGAGATCCTACTTTCTACTATATTATAAACGCAATAAACGCGTTTGTGAGGATGGATGTTTGTTACTATTTCACGCAAAAACTACTGAACGGATTTTGATGAAACTTTACAGTAATATAGCTTATACATCAGAATAACACATAGGCTAGTTTTTATCCAGGTACTACGCCGGCAAAGCCGTGGGCAGAGGCTAGTATAATATGATTGGATTTTGTATTTCAATTTATCACATTATTTTGTCTGTTATGTTATTAATTAATTAGTGTAATTGGTTCTGTCCCATTCTCATTTATAAATAATAAATAAATAATACATAATACAAGCTTAGTTAGGGGCTAGATGATGCTGCGTGGAAAATGTCCCAGCATTATTTATTATTTAATTTTACAAACGACAAAACAAACACGTCCATGACTGTGTTCTCCATGAAGGACATCATTAAAAAAACTACAAAGCTTAAATAAGAGACAGTCATAATGAGGTCAGTTTTTATGTTCTGCAAATATTTGTTCAGGGTGTTGTCTGACCTTTACAATTTTATCTGTCTATCGAGTATCCTACTTGTTTAAATATGTATCTCGTGTATACAAACACACATATCAAAATATGTCGTACAATCATTCAGACAGACACAGGCAATGAGAAAAAAAAACAAAGACATAGTTATAGAAACGTGAGCTTAAAAACTACGTTCCTCGCGCGCGACCTAGACTAGAAGAATCAGGCAAAAAACTGTGCTTAGTTTTTCATCCTTCATTAATTCACAGTAACAAACAAAACGTAAAACGTAAACTAAAGCCAATATAATATAAATAACTTTGTCCATACCCGTAGTATGAACACATTTCTGCAGCTGGGTAGAACATTTCGAGCATTCTGCTCCCAATGAGAGACACAGTGTCATTGAAACAGCAGCTCTAGATCAATAGCACGCAAACTGTACGGCATCTTTTGGCATGTCCTTTTTGAACGAAAGAGGATCTGAACGAGGGAACAGCCGGAGCTTAAAATGTAGCCAAATATCTCATCTCATAATAATAATATATAATCATTCACATAACTTACTATTTCTGATGCTGCTAACGCCGACGACGGCATTCGATTTTGCAGGGCGGCAAATTAAAACAGCAATTTTACATCTGTAATATTGCTGTAAAAATATTTTTGTATTCTTTTTAAATCTGTTTAAATAAATGTACCTCTAATGTCGCGTACAGAATAATTCGAGAAGTAAACTCTTGGGCTATTTAAATGATTTTCCTCACACCATGACTCGGGGACGGTGATAAGCCGGTGGTGACGTCAAATCATAGGCGGACTTGACTGGTATGGGGAAGTTAAAGTCAAAAGAAAATTCAACTTAAAAACTTTCTCGCTTGTTTTTTTAAGATCCTTCATTCAACTACCACTATTTATCAGCTGTCCATACGGTCTAAAGTTTGCTGGAAGGAAACTCTTGTTAAGTTCGCCTTTGTACTCGTCCTAGTTTTTTGTCTGTTCTCTGTGTGCACAATAAAGAATAAAGAACTATAGTGTGATGCCAATCGAATAATGTGAACTCAAACAATCGGTTGTATTGAGAAAGAGCTTTGCGGTGACGTAATTTTACTTGGCTCACATATTGGCTGGCTGATGTGGTTTGCTGACTTGGCTGACTGACTTGGCTGGTAATATATGACAGCATAAGTGAAGTGGCTGTCTGTATTTGTCTGTGTTGAAACGAGGCGACGCCGTGATTGGCCGGCGCCGGCAATACCCGCTACTCTACGGGACTGAGTTTGTTACGAGTTCCGATTTTTGGCTTTATTTGGGGTCACTTAAATCGTTGCTTGCCGTTTCATACGAAAACGAGGACGGAATGAAGATAAGAACTTGTAATGAGAATCACTTAGCTCCGAGTACTCCGTTGGCTTAAAGCCAGCTTTCCTTGACAACTCGCTGTCGGATAAAGTGATACGTATTTTGTAGCTTTCGAAAGTATTTTTCAGGAAAACGAAAAGCAGTCTAAATCTGTAATAATAATAATTAATGCTGGATATTTTCACACAGCATCATCTAGCCCCAAAGTAAGCAGAACTTGTAGTATGGGAACTACATGACTGATATACTATTTATTTTTTGTGAGGTCATATTTTATAGGGTCTGTCTGAAAATCAGCGCTGTTTTTCACTACCGTGCGGAGCAGCACTAAGCTGAGACAGGACCTGTTCGGCCCACACGGCACAGATGGGACTAATTAGCACATAGATCAACTCTTTGTCACTATGCTTTTGTTAAAATCTTAGGTATTTATGGTGTCTATTTATCTATTTTTTAGTGTGTACCTGTCCTTTCTGAGCTTTGTTGTTGCCAAATAAATAACTTTTTTTTTTGTGGTTACATAGATATTATAGAAAGAAAACACCCAAATCCGTGACAAATATTTGCAGTTCATACAAACATTCGTCTCGCAGCGGGAATCGAGCAATAAGACTACTACTAACAAACTTTGTAAAAAATAAGAAAATAAATGTATTGAACTTTTTTCTTTAAGCTTATATAAGAACCTGGTTTAGAAACTCTTAGTTTTATATTGAAGCTATCTGATACTGATATTGGGAGAGGACGGAAGATCAGCGCGGTACTTACCTTCACGGGTCTATGGCGCTTTATGCTGAGTCCCATCCCTATTTGTATAGCTACTTACCTCATCAGCAGTTCAACCATCTTAGTTATCAAGCATACGTTTGGCATGTGCCAAACGTATGCTTGGACCTGCCTTTGACTATCTACTTAGTATCCTAACGGGTCTACGTCGTAGCCAAAAAAAAGTTGCTCTTACCGTTAAGGTAACATTCGTATGAACAGTTTCTTTCTTTATCAGTTTTTTTTCTTGATAGTTTTTTTCGTCTATTCACGTTGAAAAATTGGTCTCCACGAAAAGGCCTTAAAATAAAAGGCCTTTTCGTGGAGACCAATTACCTACATCTACGTACAAACCAGCATACAAACTTACAAACTTTACATCTTTATAATATTATAGTGTAGATAGAAGATACACAAGATTATGTTCGTATTTCACTCGCATGCAAATAAGGATTCTCTTTCTAAATTCTCAAAATAACGGTGTCTTCGTGTTGGTACTACCGAAGCACCCTTCATATACATATACCTACATATAATAAGATAGACGCAAACCTATATGATACCCTTCTTATTATGTCCAGTTAAACGCGCAAAGAATGAGTTTGCCCAAACTAAAGGGACAAGATAATAATATGGAAATCGTACCACAGCTGTTTAGAAATAAGTTTATGAGATACTTTTAGTTAACATTGTTGTGTGTCAAGATTGATCGTGCCAAGTGGCAAGGGACAAGCAACAAGTGGCAAGTGGCAAGTGGCAAGTGGCAAGTGGCAAGTGGCAAGTGGCAAGTGGCAAGTGGCAAGTGGCAAGTGGCAAGTGGCAAGTGGCAAGTGGCAAGTGGCAAGTGGCAAGTGGCAAGTGGCAAGTGGCAAGTGGCAAGTGGCAAGTGGCAAGTGGCAAGTGGCAAGTGGCAAGTGGCAAGTGGCAAGTGGCAAGTGGCAAGTGGCAAGTGGCAAGTGGCAAGTGGCAAGTGGCAAGTGGCAAGTGGCAAGTGGCAAGTGGCAAGTGGCAAGTGGAAAGTGGAAAGTGGAAAGTGGAAAGTGGAAAGTGGAAAGTGGAAAGTGGAAAGTGGAAAGTGGAAAGTGGAAAGTGGAAAGTGGAAAGTGGAAAGTGGAAAGTGGAAAGTGGAAAGTGGAAAGTGGAAAGTGGAAAGTGGAAAGTGGAAAGTGGAAAGTGGAAAGTGGAAAGTGGAAAGTGGAAAGTGGAAAGTGGAAAGTGAAAAGTGGAAAGTGGAAAGTGGAAAGTGGAAAGTGGAAAGTGGAAAGTGGAAAGTGGAAAGTGGAAAGTGGAAAGTGGAAAGTGGAAAGTGGAAAGTGGAAAGTGGAAAGTGGAAAGTGGAAAGTGGAAAGTGGAAAGTGGAAAGTGGAAAGTGGAAAGTGGAAAGTGGAAAGTGGAAAGTGGAAAGTGGAAAGTGGAAAGTGGAAAGTGGAAAGTGGAAAGTGGAAAGTGGAAAGAGGAAAGAGGAAAGTGGAAAGTGGAAAGTGGAAAGTGGAAAGTGGAAAGTGGCAAGTGGCAAGTGGCAAGTGGAAAGTGGAAAGTGGAAAGTGGAAAGTGGAAAGTGGAAAGTGGAAAGTGGAAAGTGGAAAGTGGAAAGTGGAAAGTGGAAAGTAAAAAGTGGAAAGTGGAAAGTGGAAAGTGGAAAGTGGAAAGTGGAAGTAAAGTGGCAAGTGGCAAGTGGCAAGTGGCAAGTGGCAAGTGGCAAGTGGCAAGTGGCAAGTGGCAAGTGGCAAGTGGCAAGTGGCAAGTGGCAAGTGGCAAGTGGCAAGTGGCAAGTGGCAAGTGGCAAGTGGCAAGTGGCAAGTGGCATTAAGTCTGAAATCAGAAATTATAAACTTTATTTACTTGAAATGTAAAAAGTATCCTATGCCTTCTATAGTCCGTCCGCTCTAAGTGATAAGGCCGCCTATATAGTGGAAAGAAGATTTAAGTAACATTCTCAAAAAAGTAAATTATTCACATTTTTTGAGAAGTTTTGGTAAATATTCAATCATATTAATCATATTTTTTACTGATATGTCCATCTATTCTTTCAGAGGTAGGAATATGGATCGCTTCAATACGAATACACAAATTGGAATTTTTTACGTCATGTGAAAATATACCTACTGAAATCCTCGTATTCTAGGTCACCTTGAAGGTCACTTCAGGTACATTTATTTTTAATTATATACTAACAAGTTCTTTTTGTTATTCTACTAAGGTTTAATACAAAAAAAACCTATGTTATTTTAAATTAAAAATTGAATAATGGAAAACATTGAATCTCGAAAATCATGGGAAATCATTAGTTTTGAATAAAAAAAAATAGTAAATCATGAATTAATACGTGTCTCATCAATTTGACAAAATGTAAAAAAAAATATCCTAATGAAATGCAAATAATTTCAAAAATCAATCAAAAAAATCTATATGAAGGAGCTGATATTTCTATCTTGTTCCCTTGAATGTTGAAATTTACATATAATCGAACGCAACTCATGTGCATTTTCATCGAGGCTATAGCATGCAAATCGAGTTCGCAGCGCAACCCAAACTAAATTCCGTTTACCACTAAAAGGGTGGACGGACTCAGGGTAGCATCAAGAGGGGTTACTTTATCCGGAATGCCAGTAATCGATGACCTACGTCAGGACCTAAGTCAAAGTCAAAATTTATTTGTTCATTAAAATCACAAGGATCACTTAGAAACTTCAATTTACTTACTGCCTATTCGTTCGCGACCAAGCCAGTATACAAATCGTGTTGTTAACGACTATCGGTGGTCGTTAAGTCTTCTAGAAACAAACTGTCAAATTCCTTCCGTTGTGTCAAAATTGAAAACGTTATTTAACACAACCTAATTGTGTCACAAGCATAATGCCCCTGGAAAGTGCTATATTAGAGAAGTGTGGTGAGAATCAAACTAACAAACATACTCTCGACTGTATTCTTATTGATGGACATCCTCATATATATAATCAGTGCGTAGATCTTTGAGGATATCAAGTAAGGGGTAGTCAGATGCACGTCCACAAATTATAATGTTTTTAATAGTAATGATTTTATTTTTTACTTGTTGTCATTAAAACATATTCAACTTTGTTTTTTGTAAGTTATTTTAAATAAGATTGTGTGGTATATGTGGGTACTCATTATTCTAGATGAGGGTAGTTATATTGAGGGTGGGCAGTCGGTTGTCAGCCATTAAATAAGTTCAAGTGATTGCCGTGTTTCCTTGGTTATTATTCCCTTAAATACAGAACAGATTGATACCATTATGAATTAATAAATGGAAATGGAATTAAATAAATATTTGGCGCATGCTCTCATTCGGTAGGTAGTAACCATTTCACGTGTCAGATCAAGCTCATCGCCGCTTATGGAACACTAACTAATGCCGTATGCCTTCGAGATTTTCTAGCGTATATCGGTTTCCTCAAAATATTTTCCTTCATCGTTTTTGTGCACGTGGTAATTCGCACATTAAATTTTAATTGTATTTTTTTTTAATTATTTCTAACTTTTTCGAGTTGAAAATCACGATGAGAGAAAAGTATTCAGTGGGCAAAGGCTAAGTTGAGGCAGCGTGGAATGAGTGAAGGTCAACCTTGGCCCTCATTCTCATCCTGAGTGCGCTCGGGTTAATCGGTGACCTTTGACCTTTCACTGCAACCCGCGAAAAATGTATAAAATGTAACTACGACTTTTTTGAAAATTGAAAACTGTGTGATTGGATGCTTATTTGGCAAACAGAATGTTTCAGAACGAACTTTGAATGAGTTGTAGCTGAAAGGAAAGCACTGGCTCAGTCTGAAACACAACATCTGTAGGACTGTTCTGTGTTCTGAACGGTTCACAGAAGCTAAATGAATCTGCAGATTATCAAACTATTGTATATTTATTGAATGAATGAATGATATTTATTTGCATTAATATAATTACATAGGTATATTCAGCTTCTCTATATTCGACATTTTGGTCGTGCAAATTTTTACATTAAGTAGGTAAATGCCTAGTTACAATTAAATTTATAGATTTATTAAATATGTCACATTTAAAACTATATAAAATCTACTAGAATTGAAATACTTAATCTTACCATTAAAATGTAATTTTCAGCATCTAGGTAGCAAACATACCTCTCACCTGTTGGTAAGCGGTTACCGTAACTTATGGACGCTGGTAGCACCAGAGGTATAACTCACGCATACACGGGCTTGGGAAAAGTCGGTCTTAAATAGCTTTCAATTATTTCTGCAAAAATAATAATTAATAAATAGCATACTAAACAAGCTATCGACGAAGAGCTGTGCCAATTTCGATAGGAGGCCGCGGTGCACCAAATGAAATGGTGAAGCACTGATTCATAAAAACATTGAATTGGTGGCTGAGAGTTGATTGGCAGTTTTTATATCGGAAACAGAAATATGAATTTACTAGCCTCTGCCCACGGCTTCGACCGCGTTGTACCCGGATAAATGGTGGCATATGTGTTATTCTGATGTATAAGCTATATTACTGTAAAGTTTCATCAAAATCCGTTCAGTAGTTTTTGCGTGAAAGAGTAACAAACATCCATCCTCAAAAACTTTCACGTTTATAATATTACTAGCTTCTGCCCGCGACTTCAACCGCATTGTACCCGGATAAATGGTGGCATATGTGTTATTCTGATGTATAAGCTATATTACTGTAAAGTTTCATCAAAATCCGTTCAGTAGTTTTTGCGTGAAAGAGTAACAAACATCCATCCTCAAAAACTTTCACGTTTATAATATTACTAGCTTCTGCCCGCGGCTTCAACCACGTTGTATCCGGATAAATGGTAGCCTATGTGTTATTCTGATATATAAGCTATATAACTGTGAAGTTTCATCAAAATCCGTTCAGTAGTTTTTGCGTGAAAGAGTAACAAACATCCATCCTCACAAACTTTCGCGTTTATAATATTAAGTAGGATTGAACAATCAGTGCTTCTAAATGGAGGAACAGAGGTCTGAACTGATGTCTCGCATTGGGGTGTATTAAATAATTAGTTCTTGTAGCAAGTCTTATAAATCTGTTTTTTTCAGCATCACTGAGTCATATAGCTAAATGTGTTTTTATCTTAAATGAAAGTGATACTTACGAGACTCATTACTGAGTACCTATATATAATTTTCATCATTGTTATGCTATGGCTGTAAAACCTATTAAGTATTTAAATTTATCTAAAAAAAAAGAATTAAAATTAAATTTTAGGTTTTGTTAGTTCGCAAACGAACTAGTTCGAAAGAGCGCGAACTCCGTGAACTAGTTCCCAGATACCTCGTTCGTTCGTTCCGGAGAACAACTTGTAATTGCGAGAGTGAACGAGAATCAGTGAGTTGATTAATTAATATTGTAAAAACGGGAATTTTCACGTACTGCACTATCGGTGAAGGCACCGACTAAGTTTACGCGTAGTGTACGGCGCGACGCGGAAAGAGAAAGTCGCAACCACTCACCCTGATGAAGACTCTCGGAATGAGTCGAAACTTAGTCGGTGCCTTCACCGATAGTGCAGTACGTGAAAATTCCCGTTTTTACAATATGAATAGTCAAGTTCATGATAGTTTTTGGAATAGAGTTGATTAATATTAAACTAAATAGGTATTATAGATTAAGTAAAAAAAAAGTTGTAGATTACTACGAGTACAATGTATAAAGTTAAAAATAAAAACATAAAAGTTGAATACCCCATTTTACGCATTTGTGTAAATTTGGTACTGGATTATTTGGTCATTTGATGTTTGATTACTTACCCGAAACAAGGGTACATAAACATTTAAAAAAAAATATATAAAAAAAAGAGCGCGAGTGAACGATTTGCCTTGCTGGAATACGAACTGGGAGCTAACGAACTAAAAGAGTGACCTAGTTCGCTAAGGAGCTGCGAACTAAACTGAACGCTCCCGGTCGCGAACTAAAATGGAGAAGACTATTCATCATGAAGTTTACTTTTAATATCTTATTTTTTTTTGTATTTTCTAATTATATACAAATACCTCACAGCCATTTCACAAAGATTGGCTAGAAGAAAAATACTATAAATTAGAAATTATTCATTTATTTAGGCGCTGTTTAACAGTCAATACCAAATTGCAAACTATTTTTATAAAATTAAATGACAGAATAAAATTTTATTACCTTAAACTTAAGTATACTGTCAAATATTGATAAATAGATGTAAGTCGTCGGATGTTGCATTTGCAAGAAATCATTTAAAAGTATAAATTAATTAATGCTGGACATTTTTACCACAGCATCATCTAGCCCCAAACTAAGCAGAGCTTGTTGTTGATTATGGGATATACTACTTTTTGTAAATACATTTTATATATAGAAATACCCAGACAAACATTTGCAGAGCATACAGACATTTGCCGGGAATCGAACCCTTAACCTTCTGCGACTCCGGCAGGCCGCCTACTGCGCCACAGAGGTCGTCAGTATGAGCGCTAATTAGCATTAAGTTCGTCAATGTACTTTTTATATCTTGTCTAATAAAGCATTTTCTACGCATATTGTAAAAACGGGAATTTTCACTATCGGTGAAGGCACCGACTAAGTTTCGACTCATTCCGAGAGTCTGCATCAGGGTGAGTGAATGCGACTTGCTCCCTCCACGTCACGCCGTGCACTAAACATGTATATTATTCCAACGTGCTTATAGATAATAGGTACATAATAATATATGTTAAAACCAGATGGTTAAAATTACCATATATTTGAGGTGTTTCCAATTAACCCCAATTTAAGATTCCGCGAAATGTTCCCGACTGTACCGTCAAAGACGTAAAGGCCTTCTCCTCCCAACAATGCAAGTAATTCCCACCTGGAATTATGGACGTTCAAACGGACCGGAGTAGGGTGACCATGATAAACATTTAAATCAAATATTCTTTTTTTCAATTAAAATTATTGATTAATTGATTTTAGAGTGAGGACCATATATCCCCCCTCCCATCTACTGCAAGCATAATTTAAAAATGTTCATAATAATAAAATAAAATATAAACGCCCATTAGACACATACATAGTTCTGACCCACTAGGTTTCTCTGTGTCGTAGGTATCAGAAACTACGAGACCCGGCACAAATATCAGAATATACAAACATTTGCCCCACAGCGGGAATAGAATCTGAACTTCTTGCGGCGGCGGCTACTCGACCGTCGCACCATCAAGGTTTTCAAACCAATTTCGTAAAATGTTTAGGCTAGCCTAGTTATTTCTGTGGATAAATTATTTTTAACTATTACTAAATTCTGCTTACGGTTCAACTCGCGATGTGCGCAGGTTGAACGTTACCTAATGTGTTATTTTAGGTAACGAACAATATCTACCCATTTAAATTTCATCAAAATCGGTCTAGGCTTTACGCAACAAGCAAGCAAACATCAAATCATCCAAACTGGCATTTATAATATTCAAATAAAATTTAATAGTTTTTATTTCAGACAATACAATACATTTTGTTGGACAATTTAAATATATTTCGGAGAAAATTACACAAGTTATTGACAGCTAAAGCATACTATATAGCATTCAAGAATATTTGACAGACAAATTATGATGGGACTAGATAATAGATAATAGTGATTAATGTGTTGAAATTTATTTTAAAATGTAATGATTAGTATATATATTTAATAAAGTATTTGTACGCCAGTTAAACGGCGAAACATGGCCGATCTAAATCTAGATATTAAGACCTGTCTGTACTATCTATGTTTCGATCAAATAAAGTAATTGTATTATTGTATTGTATTGTATTGTTAGTAGATACTTAAGAATATTTGTCAGTAAATAAAAATATACAGTCAGTTGTTTCTGTACATTTAATAAAAATAGCTATTGGCAGAACTTTTTGTTCTGTATCTGAAATCAAGACCCAATGAGACTGGGTCCAACAGGGATGTTGGACCCTGTTGGACCCAGACTTTAGACTGTTAGCTTTTCTTCGACTAACGACATTGGCACCCGCTGTTCGTGGAAACTGATGCAAAGTTCAACATGCACAAATAATGACATTCAGAAGACAATGTGTCGTTCGATAACAATGTCGTAGCAGTTGGTAATATACATAGCAGCAACAACATTTATGCTTAAGAAAAGGTTTACTTTAACGTTAGCCTACTTATTTTTCAAACTCACAATTAATATTTTGTTAATGAACAGATAAATTATTAATATAAAACTTACATTAATGATTTATCTGTTCTGTTGCATTATACTATGTACTGCATTAACTTGTCTACCATTAAGTGTTTTTTTTTGTTTAAATGGTCTTTATTTATCATAACTAAATGCAAATTCAATATATAAGAATACACAGTCTACTACATAGCACATCACGTTAAACATAACGCAGCAGGCTGTGGCGCATTTAAGAGTTTCTTTACAAAATATTTATGAGAGATACCTACACTTTTTAAAACTTATTTTCTATCGTTTTGCAATAATTGTTTACAAAAATCTTTTACTTTAAAATATATGAGCACGGTATAGCAGTCATTTTTAAACCGTGGATGTTTATCAAGCTTATTTACCTAGGTAAGTACCTAAGATTACAGTTACTTTTTTACCATTGAGTGCTGATTAGCTGTAAAACTAAGACTCTAAAATGATACCTAAGTACATGAGACGAGAATCCTTACCTTGGCGTAACACAGTTTGAAACAAGTACGGGAGTGAAAGTTCTTCCGAATACTTACTTACCTACCGTCATTCTGAAGTAGTATATTGTTGCAACTAATAATTTATTTATGTATATCTACCTAATTAAGAAATTGTTTCTAATTTTAGCAACTAAATTGGCTCTTATACTCTACATACTGAAAATAGCAATATTCCTAATCAAAGTTAAAATCGATTTATTCATTAAAATCAGTCAATCAGAATCACTGTGAAACTTAAATATTACTGGTTTTTGCTCCACGACCATTTTAACCACTTTTTAATAAGATTCTGAAAATGTAAATAGATAGTTCTCGCTTAGAAAGAATGTAAAATAAAAGCACTAAGTCTCTAGGTATCAGAAAAGAGAAGCTTTCTCACCCGATGCAGGACGAAAACTTTTGGACGATAATGTTGACTTTTCCGACTTAAATCTAAGTTTGCCTGAAGGTATTCCTACGTAGCTCTCTTTAAAAGTCAGCTAAAAGTAGCCATGTATAAATTGAAATACACAAGTGACATAGTAAGTTTGTTGGTTCGCATGTTTGTCTGTTATTATTAAGTATACTTCAAAACGGCTTAACCGTTGGTAATGGAGTCTTTGTAAAGCGGTTTTGTTAACTTTAAGAAAGACCCTTAGATAAGGATTACAGTATGAGGTTTTCGCCATAAGTCACTAGAGAGTCCTGCAATACGTAATGGAATACATGTTTAGGGTATTTTGAGAAAATCTACTTGTTGCTACACAACAGAAAGATAAATAATAAATAAATAAATAATGCTGGACATTTTCACACAGCATCATCTAGTCCCAAACTAAGCAGAGCTTGTATTATGGGAACCACATGACTGATATACTACTTATATACATTTTTTGTTTTGTAAATACATTCATATGATACATAGAAAACACCCAGACCAGAGACAAATATTTGCAGATACAAACATCTGTCCCGTGGCGGGAATTGAACCCGCAACCTTCTGCGTCTCAGGCGGGCCTTCGCCCACTGCGTTACAGAGGTCGTCAAAGATAAAACATATTTAAAAAAAAAATCCTGTAAAATCATACTGCATGGTCACAAGCTAACCAAAAACTTTAACTCACCCTCATGAATAATTGATTCAATTCTGCAAGGTATGACCCGACGGTCGTTCGCCGTTGCCCCAGACCTACCTATGTCACTTCGAATCGCCTATTTAATGGCCTTTATTACGCACATTTTAGGCCCCATCTCAAAACTAGTACCGCACTTTATCTACATAGATTTTGGAGCAGCATTTATATAAATAATGCTGGAGATTTTTCACACAGCATCATCTAGCCCCAAACTAAGCAGAGCTTGTGCTATGGGAACTACATATCTGATATACTTACCTATTGTTTTGTAAAAACATACATATCATACATAGAAGACACCCAGACTCGAGACAAATGTGCAGATCATATAATGGGGACCTTTTTTACAAGCAACATAAAACTAATTGGTACAATCACTGTTAGTCCGTCTGTATTTTGTTTTGTTTTATGTCATCTATACATTTATTATTATGTATAACTTTAGTGTAATCAGGACATTTTTTTTTTAATACAGTGCAGTGATTGCGAATACATCCACCCCTCGTACTCCGCTTTTATGACAGTCTGTGCAGGCTGCCTATCGCTGGAAAACTGCAATCTACATCCCGCATTTTTTTTATTAATTCATAATAATGTTTACAGAGACGCCCGGAAGATCATGTGGTAATGCTTGCCCTAAACTTGCCAACGACGAAGCGTGGACGCGGAAGACCGCCCTCCACTTGGTTGACGACGGTCGAAAAAGACCTTAAAGAAGCCAAACTCGGCACCGACACCGCACAAAATCGTGCGCAGTGGAGAAAAAGGGCAAGGAAGACCGACCCCAAGTAAATGGGATAAACGGTCGAGGGAATATATAATAATGTTTACAGTTAAATGATTATGAACGATCCTATGTGAAGTGTTTTTTTTTTAATTCGGTGTAGGCAATAAAGCCTTATCTAAATATATATCTAGCTAGCATAATAATCTAAATAATAATAATTAATTTGACGACCGATGTGGCGCGGTGGGCGAAGGTCCGCCTGCGACACAGGAGGTTGCGGGTTCGATTCCCGCCCTGGGCCAAATGTTTGTACGATCTGCAAATATTTGTTCCGGGTGTTCTGGGTATTTTCTATGTATAATAAAAAAATATATCTATCTATGTAATGTATTGTATTAAGTATATCAGTCATCTAGTACCCATAACACAAGCTCTGCTTAGCTTGGGGCTAGATGATGCTGTGTGGATTGTGTCCAGCATTATTTATTTATTTTGTGTAAGGTTTGCATGTAAGTCCCAATTACTCGTTAAAATAGAGACCTGGTGGCCGTGATATTGCAACTTTACGTATAGGGAGACTATTGATATACGACCCACAACCACAATGCAGCATCGTTTTTGCAACTTTAGTTAAGGGGCTGAAGACCCCATAGTGTGAGTCCCCCATCAATCGGGTCGTCAGCCGCTACGTTTTTCTTCCTTCGAGCTGCGGGTAAGGGCCTCAATACTCAATACATTTATTGCTTTCACATGGTAGGTACATAGATGGTGTTTATAGGTAGGTATCTCACATGAACCCTGTCTAAGGGTATAGCAATGGATAGGTAGGCAGGCCGAAGTTTTGTGTAAACAAAAAAAAAACTAGTAGGTACAATAAAATAAAGTCAAGATAGACAAAGTATCAAGCATTTGGAATAACACAACTAGGTAAGTAGGTTTAGTCATTTTTTCTTTTTTTATAATTTTCATTAGTCAAAAATAGATACTTACGTCACTTTTTATTTATTTTTAAGGTTTGTTAGCTTTCTAGTCTGAATAATCTTTAATGTCATAGTAGCATTTGTCAATTAAGAATGATTTTAGTCTTTTAGTGAAAAGCGAATCTTTTTGTAATTCTGTGATTTGTTTTGGAAGTTTGTTGTAGATTTTAATTGACATTATGTATGGGCCATCGCTGTGCAATTTTAGGTTCTCTAGCTGACACTATTTGCCCTAGCTTCAACTCTGGAGGCAAAAACTTCCAGGTCACGGGGAATTGCCCAGATGCCTTCCTGGCTTCAGGTGGTCCATCTGTGCGGCTGTTGTGTGGACTCACAGTGGCCCTAATTTTTTTACGAGGACTCTTCTGGTGCGCCCAGGATGATGCAGAGACCGCGCGCTGTTAGTTTGCTTAAGCTTTCATTTGCATAGTCCACTGTCAGTTGTTAGATTCTCGATGACAGCCACCGGCATTTTCGTTACTTTTGGGTTCGGTGACACGAATACATATTGCTGATGTCGAAATAGGAAGAGCGTTGGTTGAGGTGCAAATATAACTTATCAATATCATCAGTATTAATTTTCCACTGGATTAAAATAAATAATGTTGGACATTTTTCACACAGCATCATCCAGCCCCAAACTAAGCAGAGCTTGTATTATGGGAACTACGTGACTGATATACTACTTATATACTTTTTTTTGTTATTACATACATATTATACATAGAAAAACACCCAGACCTGAGACAAATATTTGCAGACGTTACAAACATTTGTCTCGTGACAGGAATCGAACCCGCAACCTTCTGCGTCTCAGGCGGACCTTCGCCCACTGCGCCACAGAGGTCGTCAATGTACTTTAATAGAGCTCAAAACATTGAAGTAAAACATCGTGAGGAAACCGGCGCGCCGACTGTAAATTCGAACTCATATGCCATCAGTTAGCGTTCCAATAAAAGGCGATAGACAGCTGCTACTTATAACTTATTAAAAGAGCAATGAAGATTTCGATTCTAACTCAGAAACAGTTGGAGGAAAATTACAAATAGGTATGCTAACACAACCGTGAAACCATTTGTGGAAGTCGCAATAAGGCGACGCTTGAACGTAGTAAATAGTAAACAGCACCACAAGTCTCTACTTATCTATCAGTACTAACGGTCTAAACTGTATGGGTGCCGGGTTACAGGCACTTGAGACTTTTACCATGCAATGCCAACTTAGAACTTAATAATCACAATTGCTCTGAGAACAATGTCTTTAAATGATAAAATACAAACACACTAATTACGAAGACACAAATTGTTTTTGTCAAGCCAAGTTTGGTAAGCAGGTCTATCACATAAATGTCTTGTTCTGTCCTACTAATATTATAAACGTGAAAGTTTGTTACTCTTTCACGCAAATACTACTGAGCGGATTTCGATGAAACTTTACAGTAATATAGCTTAGACATCAGAATAACACATAGGCTACTTTTTATCCGGGTACCATGCGGGCGAAGCGGTGGGCAGAAGCTAGTAATTTATATACAAAGAATTTGTACCTAACATAATTTGAAAATGATCTTGAATGCAGATGCAGCACTGTATTCAAGATACGAGGTGACGACAGGAACGAACGCAATAGGCACGTGATAACGAGTTCCGCCAGAGTCTAGCCCGAGTGTAATCTAGCACCGTCGGAGTGGGGAATACGTGAATGTAATTATAGAAGGCAGCCTTTACACTGTACTGCTATCGAAAATGGACCTTCAGGGGGAACATACTCTATATAATTATAATCCCGTTAAAAAAAAATGACTTTTCGTGGAGACCAATTTCACAACTTAAGTCGTCGAAAAAACGGTTGAGTGAATGCGTGTTCATGAACGCTGACCTCAACGGTAAGAGATACTTTTTATCGGCTACTTTTTATCCAGGTCACATATATTATAATAATCATCATCATCATTAGTCCACTGCTCGACATAGGCCTCCCCTAATGAGCGCCATAGCGCCCTGTCTTCAGCTTGTCGCATCCAGCATCTGCCTGCAGTGTTTCGCAGATCGTCATCCCACCTGGCCGGAGGGCGTCCTACACTACGTTTGCGGAGTCGCGGTCTCCACTCAAGAACACGTTTACCCCAGCGGTTATCGGTTCTTCGTGAGATATGACCGGCCCACTGCCACTTCAGCTTGCTAATTCGTTGAGCTATGTCGATAACTTTGGTTCTCTGACGGATGATATTATAATACTCGAGTTAAAACGCGGGTGAAGTCGTGGACAGTAGCTAGAGTTTTCATGAAATTGTTGCGTGACACACTGATTTACAATTAAGGCGCAGAATTGTTTTTCGGATGAATTGGGGTGCACTAATGGGGGAGTGCACTATTGGGGTGGTTTATCTTTTAGATTTTTGAATCCTGACTTTGTACGTAGGAAACAAGGTTTAAAATAGGTATATACAAAAAGTACAGATGAAACAGCTAGCCATCAAAAAGACCATTGCAAACGATCTATAGATAGCTTAACTGATCCAGATCACTACCAGACGGAAGTGTTTCCAAAATACTGGCCACATTGCTACGCTGAATGGCAATGCTAGGTTTAAAATTGAATGTTTAAATAAAATAGGCGACAGTCTATTTGACATAATTTAAAAAAGAGGTTTAACTACAAATTGTGAACCTTTTTTTGAGAACCTACTTTCTTTTGGTAGCCAATCAAAATTATATGTATTTTTTTTTTGTTTTAAAGTGTTTTTTTAAATCAAATGTATTTAGATTGTAATTTGGAATAATACTCTTTTTTCGATAAGGTATCTTTAAACCTTGGTTTATTGCTCTGATAGAACTCCAGTTGAACTCGAGTTTAGACCACGTTTCGTAATGAGTCCAAAGAGTTTGCATCCAATTGGCATACGACATCAAACGGCGGAACCCATTATCCAATTAAAAATGGGATTTTAAATAAAAATAAATAAAATAATTATTGTCAATACGGGCAATTTATCGGACTACAAATTGATCCATATTGGTTAGTAAGATGAGATAATTATATACTATGTTAGTATACAAAAAATAAAAACAAACAAAAATAAAAGGGTACAGGGTATGTAGTACAAGTTATTGTGCCAAAAATCATCAAAATGAGAAACAAATACCAACATATACCTCTATTATGTAGGTCGGTTTCTCATTTGATGACTCTCCGCACGAGACACTTCCACAACAGCGACCTGAACCTATCCGCTATGGTTTTCTGGATGCTGTTGTGACTCTCCCGTATTCTGTTGATCAGAGATGCCGTTTTCTTGCGGATAATATCATGGAATCCATCAGTGTGGTATTGAGCAAACATCCCCGATGCACTGCAGAAACGAGGCAGCCTCAACATCATCCTGAACACCCTACTATCCTACTAATATTATAAACGTGAAAGTTTGTGAGGATGGATGTTTGTTACTCTTTCACGCAAAAATTACAGAACGGATTTTGATGAAACTTTACAGTAATATAGCCTATACATCAGAGTACTACATAAGCTACTTTTTATCCGGGTACCACGTGGGCGAAATCGTGGGCAGAGCCTAGTATTATTATATTGGATACGTAGAGCGTCCAGCCACCTTTTAGTGTATTTGACCCACATAGTTTCCGTGTAAAAGCTCTGACAATATGCGTTTAAAGAGCGTAATCTTCACTTAATTAGTAGAACGGGAGAATCTGCGAGCCAACATATCACCTCTGACCGCTAGAGCACCACGCTCCCTTTCAATGTCATTATCCTTTAGGTGATTATATGCCCCAGATATTTAAATTCCGTAACACGGTTAACCCTCATCCCATTGAGGGCAGTGTGGTGGTGGTTTTAGATAAATTAGTTTATATTAGTTGTCACTAGATGGCGCTGAAATACGTGATGCAAAACACGTCAGGGTTTTTAAATAAAAAAAACATATGTAGCTTTGGTTCACATCAGTGTGACGGCAGCCTCGTTGCACATTTTCGTTAATGATAGCACTCGTTAATTTCCATTCAGTCCTATTTACTGCACAGACTATAAATAATACGAGACTTGAACCGCCTTTGTTGGAGTAGCCATTTTGTTTTTAATTCAGTCAAAGTAATGGCACAGAGTCAGGGAATACAAATTTTAGTAAAATTACGAGCTTGCATTAATTATCGTTTGCTGCAGAAAATACAGAGTTATGAAAATAAGTGAACTTTTAAGCAGGGGTTGGATCACAAAGTCTGCATAAGAAACTTTTTAAATAGGAGAGAGATGAATTTACTTTAACAACTTCATTTTACCGTTATTCGATAAGTTTTAAGCTACTTACGAAACATAAAATTGTATTTGTTGACATAAGTATTCAAAGTAGAAAAACAAACACGCTCAGGAGTTTACTTAATCTTCATTGATCCTCAAATTCATAATCAGTACGCAGATCCATGAGCTTACCAAGTAGGAGTGGGGGGGGGGGGGGATCTAGTTGGTAACATTGTATACGTCACATGTCTACGTTATGCATAAACAGGTTGCGAGATTATGAAGTTGATTTTTTGGTTTTGGAGCATGCCAGTTTCATCACAATATTTGCCTTCACCGGAGATTACAAGCTTAGGCCCATTAGGCCAATTTACAGCTCTCTATTTAATTTGAAAAATGAACAGTATTTTTAAAACATCTATTAAGACTTAAAATAAGTAAATTATCTTGCAAGATTTGTGATGAGCAAAGATTGAACGGATGTTCCAAGAGACGGCCATGCTTTTCTATTTAGTTTTCATAACGTCTGGCCGGACAATAACCAATTTCATATTTTTTTCAGGAAAAATATACATTATTGGAGTCGACTAATGTATATTTAATTATTCCTTATTATGGTAGGTTTTTGGTACACGACAGAGGTATTAAAATTATGCAAAAAAAGAAACAATAGCAAAATAAAATGTTGTAGCTAATTAGACTACTTCTACTCGTAAATCACTTACAAGTCCTCGCCAATTTTATCATACTGTGACGTGCGTAGCTAGCTAACTACGGTACGCTAGCGCCATCTCTTATGAACTAGACTACTTGTTCTACCGCCATCTAGTATCGTCCTTCACTAACCGCGCTAGTAAAAGGTGGTAGTTTCTCGAATGTTTGAGGCGCAAGGCAGCGGGCAGGCCACGCCCCCCTACGAGAATGTTCCGGAAGAAACGCTTTATGGGATATAAGCGCGCCGAGCGATTGGTAGCGACAGTTTCTTTTCAAGGTTCGAAAGTGAATTATTTGAAGTGATAAAGAAGCGATATCCCGTGACTAGTGAAGTGACAGTCGTGCTAGTGTTGTACCTTGTGAGACAGTGTTTTAGTGTTTTTGTTTGACATTATAGTGTGATTTTACTAATACAGTATTCATTTGGTGAAGAAATGACTTAATTATTATATACCGAACCCTAGCTCGTAACAATACTTATAGGTAATGATTGTGTAACTAATTTTTTTTCATAAAGAACGGTTGTTTTGCACACGAATTATAAAATTCCATATTCACTACTTATTTATTTATTGAACCTTCAAACTTTACATATAATTTAAAAAGTCATACACAAATCTACAATTATGTTTAACACTTCCATGCAACCTGACGCCTCATTCTCTGCAGTATCACGCGTCATCCCAAAATTGCGTTCTCGCGCTCACTTTTCATAATATCTGTCATTTGTAATTCCACCGAGGTTTGTAAGCTATGTCATGCAATATGAATAATTTTACTGTTATTACAAAGCCATGTAATTTCAATTCGCGTCCGATGAATGCTGAGATTTATCGTGCTAGCATTCATAGGGTGATGGAAAATATACTCACACCGTGGTGTATAAACAAGAAATCCTAAAACAAAATTTTTAGGGTTCTGTACCGTTTATGTTTCTGTCAGTCACAGAGATGTATATTTTTAATTATAAAACTTTATACTTAGATTAGGTTATACATAGAATAAACTAAGTTACCAAGTGAGTGCCGAATAACGGACGATATCACTGTCAAAGATCAAGAAAAAGATGCCCTTTCTTTTTGAACCTTAAACCAAAAAAATATTTCAGAAGAATTAACTATAGTACATACACACATAAAGTCACGCCTGTTTCCCGGAGGGGTAGGTAGAAGCCTCGGATTTCCACTTGCTCCTATACTAGCATACTTCTTTGACTTCATTCATCCTCATCAGAGTCGCCGTTTATGTATTTTTGTTTTGGCCTATCCCCAACTAACTATAGTTAGTTTTTACAACATTTTAAAACCCCCGATGTTTATTTTCATCATGGATTGCAGCAGTCCCCAGTGACATTTGGCGCTAAAACCTATATAAAAATGATTCTTGTAGACATGTAAGTTGATTGCAAAAACACAATAAGTCATTACGAGCCGTTTTGTAAATAAATGTTAACAAACAATAAACATCATTTTATGGCAAACGCACAAACAGGCTTTTTCGCGGTTAAAATGTTAAATTGACGAAAACAAAGAGGAACTATTCGACTGAAACTTTTAGTTTATTCAGATCCAAAGTAAACTTACTAGGTACTCAAATTGGGACACCATATTTGAACAGTTTTGAAAATAAACTAGTTTTCATCAAAAACTAGGTGAACGTTAAATCAACTTGGGATCGAAATTAGTTTTGTAATTGAATAATTATAACTTCTTTAGTCGGTAAAATTTTCAAACGAATTTCTAAAATAAGTACAAACTCCTTTCTCTAAACTTTTAAATCCATAGATTTGTTGAAAATTTTCTAGCTAAATGAATTCCATCAAAAGGGTTTTTGAGCGGTTATAAGATTGTGTCTTCTTCTTACACTATGGTAAGACCGCATATTATACATTTCTTGTGTTTTTTTTTGGCGTTTTAGATATGTTTTTGTACCATAAAATGGTGTTATACACAATAAGGAGTCCATCTATCTACAACTGATGAAGTCAACGTCAATAGGTTTTTATGATCATAGAGAAAGGTCAGTATAAAAACTACATGAATTTAAAAGATTCCTCACGCGCTATCAAGCCAAGTATAGAACGCCCATTATTCGTTCCCGTTAAGTCTTTTCATACTACTTTCATCTTCCCACTGTAAATTCAACCCTTAGACCCTAGAGGCTAGGCCTGTAGGGGGCGTAAGGGTTGAATTTCGGAAAATCATTTCTCACCTCGTAAAGAGCATGCTTACACTGCAAATTGACCATTTTAGAATTATAATTATGTACATAGAGTTACATACAGGCACGCCTGTTTCCTGAAGGGGTAGGCAGAAATGCGTAGAATTAATTTTAACATAATTTCAAAATTCCCTGCATGTATTTCCACCGACGATTGCAGCGACCTGTCTTGAATTACTTGTGGCAATTTATTTGAGAATCCTTGAAAATATTCATATCCATTTTAAAACTGGAGATACATGTTTGCATATTAACAAAGTCAAAGTCAAAGTCAATAGGTTTTTATTCATTGAAATCACAAGGATCATATAGAAACGTCAACTTAAAAACTATACGTGAATCTAAAATGTTAAAGTGAATTTACGCCGGTTCCTCGCGCGCGACCAAGCATAGAAGAATCAGGCAACAAACTCTGCTTGGTTATTTTTTTGATGATCCTTCATTCAGCTTTAGTGTGGTGCCAATCGAACGTAAATGAACGAGACTCATTTATAGAAAAAAGTACTAGTCAGAGACTTAAATAAAGTCTAAAAAGTATCAACCTAAGTTCTTATGACAACACACTATACGCTTTATAATAGTAATGCTTAACCTATTCTTAAAAAATATGATACCACAGATATACAATTCCACAATAACAAACAACCTCTTATTGAAAAAATCATAAAAGGGCTCCTCACGCCGTAACATGCGTAAACTTGTAGCAAAAACTCACACTAAAGGTCAGTTCACACAAAGACGCAACGCGACGAAAACTTACACCGTATTTAGCGTACAATTCTCCAACCAAGCGCAGGTGTAGTGAAAGATGAAACTGGCATCGGTTAGTCGTGAATCGCGAGTGAATTATTCATGTCGCGCCAGACACCCGGCGCGGTGGCTGTCGACAGTACGCAGCCAGCAGTGGGTAAAGTTGCACCTTTGTGTGTCGACAAACTGGCGCGTTCTCGTAACTTTCGGAAAAGTTGTAAATTTGAACCGAGTTTTAGAGTACGGTATTAACTTGTACCTTTGTGCCAAACTCTACATCTCTGTACAATTTAATGCACCTAAATATTGAAATATTCAAATTGTAAAAACGGGAATTTTTACGTACCGCACTATCGGTGAAGGCACCGACTAAGTTTTGACTCATTCCGAGAGTCTTCATTAGGGTGAGTGATTGCGACGCTCCCCCTGCGCGTCGCGTCGTGCACTGACTTATTCTATTGAAATATTCTTTTAACATTGGTCTTGGTCGTGTTAATAATTATTGTAAATAAAATAGCATCTAAGTAAAATCAAGTAATTAAAAGTTTAACGCTGATAGAACTTTTGCCCAGTCCAATAAAACCTGCCCGAATAAACGGTAATGTCGTAACATAAGTTGGTGCAGATACGGATCAGCTGACTTTCGAACCTTCTAGGTGTCCAAAAGATCCCGGAAACTTAGCAGTACGGACTAGACATGGAAGTGATCGCTACTTTTGATTCATTTTTATATAAAAAAAATCACTGCTAATTCACAGGCAATGATTTTGTTACAAATAATCACAATAAAAATAGAACTTTACGTTCACACTATTAAAGTTTAAAATTGTCACTCTGAAGTGTCAATCATGGTCAAATGGCATAAATAAGTCGCATCGTTTGACGACGCACCAACAATGTATGTTTCGCTCTTTCTAACATGCCTTATTAGGCATTAAGCGTATCTCGCTCGCGACGTTGCAACCAATAGGTTTTACCGAGCGATGTCTCACGATGAAATCCGAACGATCTGTGATTTATAGGAGACTGTATGGAGGAAAGTAGCAGGTGTGAGTATGAAACTCACTTCAAATGATTTTTCACATGCTACTCATGAAATGTTCCATGCCTAGTGCGAACCTCCGAGACCTGACCAACGGCTAGTTTGTACTGCGATCTCCAACGACGATGTACTGTATCGATTCATCCCCCGTGTGAAATAAACGTTATGTACCATAGACCTGAGAGTTTTTATTACCGCAAAACTTTCGCCCGTCACAACTATAATTATACTAATTATCAATACACTGTTATTACTCATTTCATGCGTATCAGCCCGGACTAAGGATCCGATCCATCTGTTTAGTGGGCGTACTGGACTAAGGATCCGATCCATCTGTTTAGTGGGCGTACTAGACTATGGATCCGATCCATCTGTTTAGTGGACGTACTGGACTAAGGATCCGATCCATCTGTTTAGTGGGCGTACTGGACTAAGGATCCGATCCATCTGTTAAGTGGGCGTACTGGACTATGGATCCGATCCATCTGTTTAGTGGACGTACTGGACTATGGATCCGATCCATCTGTTTAGGGGGCATACTGGACTAAGGATTCGATCCATCTGTTTAGTGGGCGGCTATACACGCTGCATTTTCAGGTTCGCGGTCGCCGTACGAGAACCGCATTCACGGCGTCTGTTAGTTCTGCAAATAGCAAGCCTGATCTTGCTTATTTTGAGAGCAATAGTGACGGGTGACTTTGGCTTTTAAGCGCACTCCATAATCAATTTCATACCTTTGAGCTTTAGGTAGGAACGTATCTACTTCGTTGAATTCTTATATACATCAGGAACTGTGAGCACCATAGTACCACAACACCCAGACCCGAAACAAATATCTGCAGAACACGCAAACTTTGTCCCGCAGCGAGAATCGAACCCGCACCTCTGGCATCAGCCAGCTACTCGCCTGCCTAGCCATCGAGGAGGAATAATAATAGACTTTCTGAATGACCTTAGCTGTGACCGCTGGTTTGAACACATCTGAAATTGTTACCATGGTCAATAAATATATCAGTATTTGTGTAACAACGTTGTACTCGGCGTAAATATACTTTAAGCTTTTAAATCCATATAGTTTTTGAGCTGACGTTTCTATACCTCTATAATCCTTGTGATTTCAATGAATAAAAACCTATTGATGCGACCCTTTTGTGATTTCAATAAACAAAAACCTATTGACTTTGACTTACTCCTATGCAGAGTGATATTCATATTATTTTGTATCAAATTCTGAGAAACTTTTAAATGATCCCTGGATTATTATAACCACAGTGAGATACTGATATCTCCTCCGAATCCACCACAGAAGCAATTCTAAGACCTTCTACACAAAATTGCATGAGATAAAGATAGCAAATCAAATCTGCGCAGTCTTGCAGTAATCCTAGATGGTACATTTAATACGACCCCAAATAAAAGACGAGGGTGCACGAATATCACGAATGCAATATGCACGCAGTAGAGATGCATGTCAGTATATCAACTTTTCTGTGCTATAGTACTTTTCAATCTTTCTCGAACATTAAACATAGTTCTAAGTTTTATATGAGACTTTCTCGCATTTGCCAATTTTACTATTTTCCCGACAGTCGTTTTCGATTTCAACAGCGGGTTACGGGTTGACTGGAAAAAATAAAGCTATCGTAAAAATAAAGGCAGTTACCGTAACTATCCTTTTCTCACCTTCAGGTTCAAAAAGTCCATGTTTACATAACGACATACTATTCTAACTGAATCATTTGACTTTGCTAACACAGTGATTGTGTGACTTCAGTTTATTCTCGGAATTAGCATTCTCTCTTTTATTTCTCAAATGGCAGGGAAATAGAACGCTACAAAATGGTTTGCAGAACCAATAATGAGGGTTCTCAAGTAATGATGATGAACCGGAAGCAGTCAGACCGATCATTCATAGTATTTCCGTCAACTGCGGTCATAAACTAAGTATTGAGAAAAACGCACTTTTTTCGCATTCACCCTTTCAAAAACCGAATGTTTTTAAAAAACAAGAACAGTATGTAGTTTATAACTTTCCCGGCATTTTTATAAAATTCCAGTAGTTATTATTTATGAGTAGAAGTAAATTCTCTATCAAAAATAGCTATTCTTGTATTTATTTTACATTTAATTTAAACGAGGGAATAATATAAAATGTCCGTAAATAATTTACACTAATTTCAAAATAATTTTATTTCATCAAATATGTTTAAGGCTATAAAATATCTCTGTATGGTTTGGTTGTTTTTAAGTATCTCCGGGACTATTTTTTTGATAGATAATTCACACAGCATCGTCTAGCCCCAAACTAAGCAGAGCTCGTATTATGGGAACTACATGACTCATGACTTATATACTTTTATTGTAAACACATACATAAATTACATAAAAAACGCAGTTTTTTTATCTCCGAAACGCCTGAAATATCTTTAAGGATGGTTATTGTAGGTTTTGTCGCTACAAATTACTAGGAGGTACTGAAATCGATGATGTAAGTACACGGCGAGGGTTTACAATTTTTGTAAAAGTGTATTTTAAAAAAAAATATTTGACATAGTCAACGTCAACGCTGTGTGCAGTTTAGACTAGCGCAGGATCTTGGTAAATGCCGAACGAACTTAGTGGGGTCTAGACACTTTAGGTATAAACCTAGCAGTGAGTAAAATCAGTTTGTAGATGATGATGATGATGTATTTTTATAAAAGTTGCACATCTGTTTGTCCATGTACACTGCGCAAGCCGCAATATTCATAGCGGGACCTGCGCCGCAAACACGCCGCACAAATAAACGGAACTCCGGCCAAATGAAACAATGTCTAGTGCACTGTGAAATATTGTCCTGCACTCTGCATTTCGTAATCTCTGAGTGATGGGTTTACGATGCCTGTGAGTGGAGATAGTTGGCTTCTGCCCCTTAGGGAAATTGTAGATGAAAGCATTGAAATTTACGTGGTTTGGTATCAATTTAGAATATTCTGCTATTATTTATGAGGAAGGACTAAACGGTCAACAAAACGTCAGCAGGAGAATATTAAAGGAGGTGATATAGTCGTAATAATATATTAAAATTGTAGGTAAGTTTGGCTTGATGAAATTAAGCTAGAATTGTGTTTGCGTTGTCCACATATTAAGCATTTTAAACTTGCATGCTATAACGCATGCAATACATGTCTCAAAAGTAATTGACACGCCTACTACAGTGTACAACAGGCTATATAAAGATCAGCTCAAGTCAGTATCAGAAGCATTCAAAGAAGAATGTATTGAGAATGTCAAAAATATTCATACTCCAATAACAGAGATTTACAAAAACAGAGAAAGAATATGTAGATAGAGTACCTACTTGTACAATGGTAGGAAAACGAAAAAAATATAGTCTTAGGCTTTTTCTGTTAACTGTACCTACCAACCTACCTAAAAATCATGGCTTTGACAAGGAAAGAAAACTACTTTATTTTTATATTAAAAATGGCATGGGATTGATTGGGAACCCATGTATGGAATTTATAATTTGGAGAATAAAAGATTTGGCATTGGTGGGAATGACCCATTTAAACTTTCGTGATTAGATAACATAATTAGGAGTTTTACGGGTTTTTATTCGCATTTACCTTTTATATTATTTTCCCGACTTTTCACCGACCAACAGACTGCAATACAGTCACGATAAAGACATGTCAAACTTATAATAATTAGGTTTAATAATATTGTAACAGGGGAATCTGGCTTGAACTTATTCTAATTTAAATTAAAACACTGAGTCAGAAGTACCTATCCAGTTATAAAATGAACCTTCTACCTAATGAGAAGTTCATTGAACAGACATGAGTTTCCATAATATAAAATTAAATTAAATGATCTAGCTTCAGTAGAAACCTTATTTGGCATTTCTGTATCCACTGTCCAGTATTTATTTATTTATTTAATTAACACGTACGAGGGCCAATTACATTAACTAAAGACTAAAACTATAACTAATTTAAATATTTAATAATAGGAAGATATATAATATAGAATGTCAATAGTAAAAATTAAAAATAAAATATACAACATAAATAAATAACGAGATTTCTTTTAAAATTTTTGTCCATGTATCTGCTAACATGTCAAAATCGAGGTTAGCAGAAAGAAGAGCGTTGAGTGCCGTGAGGGGGCGCGGGATAGGTGAGCAGGCTCGTGCTGCGGTACGCGATGCAGGCAGCCGGCAAACAGCTGATCCCTCCGACTGCGCCAATCATTGTTCGGGACGTAGAGTCGGCAAAGCTCGTTGCTTAAATCCAAGGCGTCACTTTTGTTGTGAAGGATTTTACAGACTGTGGTTATTTGATCGTAAGATCGCCATGCCTCCAGAGAATTATACCCTAGGCATCCTAACATAAACTTAGTGGGGTAGAGGAAGGGGTAGTAACTATATCAGCCCTTGTAGAAGAATCGCAGGAATGCCTTCTGGACTTTTTCCAGCATAAGAATGTACGTGACCTCGTGCGGTAGTATAATTTTAACTTGATTTGTGACGTGTTATGTGTTTGTGACGTCTTAATAATTAAACTGTCAATTGATGACGTCATTCGTTTGATAGAGATCGCCACATGCCGTGTTAGCTTAATGGGCGGTACCGGACTTTCAATCAGAAGGACGTGAATTCAAACCCGGTGGTGCACCTATGTGCGCATTAGCACGTGTTGGAAACGCTGAAGGAAAACATCGCGAGGAGACCACCATTCTATAGAATCAAAAACTCGAATTCATGTGCCATCAGTTAGTGTTCCAATAAGCAGCGATGGGCTTGAAACCTGTCACGTAGAATGCTTAAGAGGCCTGCGTTGGATGAATTGCCCATACAAACGTAATATGGTATTTACTAATAATTTGTAGTTAGAGCTTATTTCCACCATATTATGTTATTATTTGTATTCGAATAGTATTTATCTAGGTACCTTGCTATATATTTTTTCAAAATACTTACTTAAAATGAAATGTAAACGAATCGCATTATGGATATTTTTACGTCATACATGACATGTTTTCTTCTTATTTGTTTCGTATTAAAAACAACAATACCTTACGTATCGTTTGGTTAGGTACATAGATTATATTGTCTAGTTACCGAATAACAACACAATGTGAAAAAATAAAACAAGTTTTCATTCATCTTTTTTGGTATTACGGAACACCACCAAATTTATAAAAAATTCTGAATGGCTAATATTGCTATCGCGCAAGCACGGGCGGGCCTGCATCAGTCAAAAAGAGATAGCTATATTTTTGGACGCGCTTCGAATGCAAGTTATGAGCGCTGTACGCCGGATCCTTAATACTTGGAATGGAACGATACGTGGCCATGTGTCAAATGTAATGTTTGAACGTGCTTATGACGTGACACAAAATATGCTTTTCAACCCACGCTTAGCTAACAAGATATTCGTCAAACGGGTATTGTTCACTATAATCCTATTATACATAAACTCTGCTACGAGTAAGAACATAATATTCATTCATTTACAAAAAGTAAAGCTTTGAGTCTGACGTCGGTCATTCACAAAAAGCAATGAAACCCATATAAACCGGGTGAGTACTGAAGGGTACTGAAATCATCCTTGCCGATTATTAATCTGAAACGAGCTGTTTCTTTTAAAGTGACATTCAACCATACAACTTACCTGTTAATAAGCTGTTACTGGACCTATGGAAGCTCGAGGTATCACTCGCCTTTTCTGACCCTGTGACATAACGGGTGAAAAGTCTCATGTTCCTGTAATTTCTTCGGCTCCCATACCCTTCAAACTGGAACACAGCGATGTAGGGAAATTGCTCTTCACCAAGATTGCTCTGCTTCTACAGTCTGTGGTATCAAATACCCTAAGTATTAAGTAGCAAGTATTTTGCTAGTATTTTTCTCTTGTCTAGCTGGTTTATTTCTGGATAGGTATTTGATATCTATCTATAAAAAAATATGAATGGTGGGTTTTCTTTATACAAATGTGTGTCTGCAAATACCGAACGGATACGTCTTGTTCCTAGGTACCTACTTTGTGTTGTGTTGGATTAAATTGTTTTGTTTTCTCTGTTTTTTCTTTTGTTTTTTTAGTTGATAGGTACTTAAGTAAATCATGTTAGCAGGTAGGTAATCACACTCGTGCTAAGATATTTAATTAAGTAGCTACTTATAAGTAGGTACTTTTTCTCATATAATAAGTGAACTATAATTATGTTCTATTAGAAATAAAGAATCCTTAAACCAAAGTATTTCTTAAACTTCTACGTGTTTTATATCGTCTATTGCAGAATCACTTAGTGATTTGTGGCGGTCAAACCTTAAGAGAACTACGCTTAAAGTCGCATAAATCGATTGCAAGAATTCGCATATCAATTCGAGATGAATGTAAAAAACGAATAATAATTATACATTATACCAACAACCTCTAATAGCAAACTCATAATATACGTGCTCCTTACCTCACCGATAAAAAAAAAACAAAATAAAGGACGGGCTATTCCGTCTCATTCAGTGTCTCCCACTGGTTCGACATCTGCGTTTGTCGTCCCCCTGTGTGTTTCAAAGGGAATGGATTTTTCCCATTGGTCGTATATCTTAGGACGAGAAAAAAACCATTCGCTTCAGCGATCACAAACCATAACCAAATAAACTTTTCAGATTATTTTGTTCACTTTCACCCCATGTTTATTGCATGCTGGTAATATATAACGTATGGTTGCCATTAGTCCCCGCTCGGATAACAGTCTCATAATAAAATGTGATTTGGGCAGAGACAGATGAGCTATTTACCGTAAACTGAACTGATAAAAACATCATGCCACAGTTTCACATCTACCCCCATAGCCTTTATGGTTCAGTGACAAAAACTTGGTACAGCTGCTCTCTTATTTATTCAACATAATAATAAAATGTGGGTATTGTAAGTCACCTGTTATTCTTCCTGTTATTTATAAGCCGGTGAAGACATTTAGAGACGCTACATGTCTGTTCTGGTTTTTAAATAACGGTTCACAGATCCCCGTCATATCAAACCTACTTATATGAAATAGGTTTGATATGCTACACAGCTTTTATAGTTTGAGGAAGCGCCTGTAAAATTTACTATTTTACGTGAAGACGAACATTTTATAATGTACAGTGAGGCACGTAAAATATGTACCATACAAAGGTTAAATCGTCTTTAGGATAAGACCGAGCTCTTTTACATCTTATTCACTTCTTGTTTAGTTGGCTTTTTTCCTTAAAAAGGCCTTTGTACTTTTACCGTGACCTTATTGTACCTCCTAGCCTTTATATTAAGCGTTTGACGTAAGAAATTGTCTGTTACAGTTTGTTAAAATTTGCTTGGATTATTGTCAACTTGGTATCTCGGAATATTTAGATTTTAGGTCGGTTTCCTATATTTTCCTTCATTGTTTTGAATTGATATACTGTTACGAGCTAGGGTTCAGGATAAAATAATTAAGTCCAATTTAACACCAAAATTAACAATTAATAAATCACTAAATAAAAATGTCAACAGAACAAATAACAACGAAACTACACAAGTAAAATAAAAACACTAAAACACTGTATCACTTAGTACAACACTAGCGCAACTGTCACTTCACTAGTCACTGGGTATCGCTCTCGAATCACATCCAATAATTCCAATCTTGAAAAGAAACTGCCCCTACCGGCCGCTTGCCACGCTTATATATCTCGTAAGACGTCTCTTCTAGAACATTCTCGTAGGGGCGTGGGCCGCATGAATAGCTCCGCCCCATCTCGTACCGTCTCAAACATTCTGGAAGCTACCGTCCTTTTCCAGCGCGGTATTTGCCAGTCGATACTAGATGGCGGTAACACGTAGTGCGTCCATTTGATAAGAGATGGCGCTAGCGTACCTTAGTTAGCTAGACCGCGCTCGTCACAATACTATCTTACCCGATTTGGACCCACAACCTCTAAACTACTTATAGTCGACGGATACATAGGTATGTATCCACGAGCCCACTTCAGAAGTGGTATAAAAAATGTACCTTTATATAAAATAATCTGAAATCTTTCTTACTTTGAGAGACATTTAATCTAGAAGGTATTTTAAAGGGCGACCGTTCGAGGTACGTCGGTCCTTCCACGTAACAAATTCTGACCCTCCTTATAAAGCTATTCAGGTATGTAATTGATTTGAACGTGAAAACATTTGATTAGATTTTATGAACTGAAAATCCGAGTGTGCCGAAATCTAAATTGTCCAATTAAGAACCAAAAAATAATAAAGTCAAATTAAAAAGTACTTGTACTTAACAAGTAGTCACTTCCTAGTCCTACAAATATAATAAATGCGAAAGTCTGTGTGTGTGTGTGTGTGTGTGTGTGTGTGCGTATCTCCGTAACTACTAAACCGATTTTGATGAATTTTGGAATGTAGATAGTTTAGGATCTGGAATAACACATAGACTAATCTAATTTTCGAAAATCGTCCCCTATGGGGGGTGGGGGGGTGTTGGGGTGGGGGGGTTAAATAAGTCGGTAAAGTTTCTATGAAAAAAAATCGTTTCATTCGCTCAAAACTCTGTACAAATAAATTTTTAAGTAAATAATAAACCACTTATTTTTTATTTTTTTAAATTACCCTTTGGGAGTTTGCAATTGAGTTCTAAACTTTGTATAAATTGTAATCCTTGGTTCGATTCATTAAAAAGTTGGTGGACATAGTTTGAAGCCTGGAGACGGTCATATGCTACTTTTATTAACAAACCACGCGGGCGAAGACGCGGGCAACAACTAGTTTTTAAATAGATTTCAAACTACTACCCAAGAACTTTTGTTTGTCCGAAACATCTTTTTCCACCATTCAAGTAGGTTTTCTGGAAGATTAGGTTTTATACCATAAAGTTCACATAATAAATAAATAAATAAATAATAAATAATGCTGGACAATCCACACAGTACTACTATGTACAATTATGATTATGAAAATATAATACCCAGATCAAAACCCGAACCATAGTTTTGTAATATGGCCAAGAATTTCGGCCGCAAGAGATCGCAGGTTCGTACCCCTGTGTTGGTATTCCCTGCGTTTCGAAGGTGAATAAATTTCATAACTGTGCTATAATTGAATGGAAACAACGATAGACGGAGAGGCCAATGAAATTATGTTAATAACACCTCCCTTAATATTAAGATGGGGTGAAATGGGCTAACTAATTGGTGTCTACAGCTTAATTAAACTAAAGTGGACTCTTAAGGCCCTTACCTACATTTAATTTTGTTCATAATTCCACTGATGATATTGTTTTAATCTTGACGGTATATTCAAGGATACTGGTGCTGTAATAACACCCAAGAAAAAACCAGTGACAAAAAAAAAGCAATGATAAAAAAGACTACTAGAATTCTGCAACTCGCCTTTCTTGAACTAACAGTATCAGATTCACCCTTAAGTTATTCAGGTCACGGTTTCATATTTCTGCTCTCAGCACTATAGTACTTAAACTAAATTTAACAAAGTTAGCACTCGTCGTATCAAAGCGAGTCGACATAACCACGGCGGCCGCTAGAGACACGGAATCACGGACAGCCATGGACCAACCAATCTATGGACTCGGAAATTACAGCAAGTAAGAGCCACGCCACACAGTGCATTGCCGGTGCGTTGCGACGTTTGGGAGGTGACAGACTAAATATATACAGCTTTATGTGTGCATAACCACGGCGGCCGCTAGAGACACGGAATCACGGACAGCCATGGACCAACCAATCTATGGACTCGGAAATTACAGCAAGTAAGAGCCACGCCACACAGTGCATTGCCGGTGCGTTGCGACGTTTGGGAGGTGACAGACTAAATATATACAGCTTTATGTGTGCATAACCACGGCGGCCGCTAGAGACACGGAATCACGGACAGCCATGGACCAACCAATCTATGGACTCGGAAATTACAGCAAGTAAGAGCCACGCCACACAGTGCATTGCCGGTGCGTTGCGACGTTTGGGAGGTGACAGACTAAATATATACAGCTTTATGTGTGCATAGTGTACCTATTAAATGGTTTTTTATTGGAGGACTGGTAAATAAATAGTTCTATCTATCCCCCTGTTACTGACGAGGGAACAGATAGAACTTTTTTAATTAATAAAAGTTCTATTGCGCGTTCGATTCCCACCGCGGGACAAATGTTTATATGATCTACAAATATTTGACGACCGATGTGGCGCGGGGGGCGAAGGTCCGCCTGCGACACAGGAGGTTGCGGGTTCAATTCCCGCCCTGGGACAAATGTTTGTACGATCTGCAAATATTTGTTCCGGGTGTTCTGGGTATTTTCTATGTATAATAAAAAAATATCTATCTATGTAATGTATTGTATTAAGTATATCAGTCATCTAGTACCCATAACACAAGCTCTGCTTAGCTTGGGGCTAGATGATGCTGTGTGGATTGTCCAGCATTATTTATTTATTTGTCTCAGGTCTGGGTGTTTTCTATTCATAATATTATTGTGTATGTATTTACAAAAAAAAGGATATAATTAATATATCAGTCATTTAGTTCCCATAATACAAGCTCTGCTTAGTTTGGGGCTAGATGATGCTGTGTGGAAAATGTATAGCATTATTTATTTATTTTTAGCATTATCTATCTGTCCCTTCGTTGCAAAAAAGGGGGCAGGTCGATTTTTTTCCTAACTGTCACCCTAGGGGGACAGAGCAGGGTGAGGATGGGAATAATTCGTACGTTGCTGCGTGTATCTTACAACACTACGGACAAAGGAACCACAGAGACGAAGCGGAGGACAAAGGAACCACAAAGACGAAGCGGAGGACAAAGGAACCACAGAGACGAAGCGGAGGACAAAGGAACCATACAGACGAAGCGGAGGTATGATGCGCTACGACGCCGGAGCAGCAACGCAGCTCAGCGCAGTGTACCTACTGCCATTTGTACTATTGAAGAGGATAGTTATGCGCTTGTCATAATTTGTTGTGACACAAAAACCGAGTTATCCAAACAAATCAGAAATAAAAAAGCAATTAACCATAAATAAGTTGACATATGACACGTACTTGTGAATCACATAACCCTAATAAAAACACACTCACAACTGTATTTCTCATTATGTATATCCTTAGATTCATACTCAGTGCGTAGATCTATGAGGATACGAAGTAGGGGGTAGTCAGAAGCACGTTCAAACATTAAATTTGGCACATACTCACGTTTTACATATTGTAAGCATTCCGATTGCAAGCCCGGTTGATTTTGAGGAGGTTTTATCGCGCACATACATTTTTCAAGCAGAAAAATCTGTTGGTGCACGAGCGTATTCGAACCCAGGACCTCCGGATCGGAAGTCGGGTTACTGCTCACTAAACCTACATGACAATGACTAACATCATCCTTACAACAGAATGTCTGCGAAAAAATTGCGGTGCCTCTCCGGTTTGCCCCGTTCCCCGCCATGTCTTACATTACCTTTTTGTTTTATTAGGGTATAATTTTATTGATTTTTGCTACTTTAAGTAGAGTAATGTAAAGCTGTGTTTCGAAATAATCACTTTTTATTCGGTAATTTGACTAATAATTACTAATTATCAATAAATAAATAATGCTGGATATTTTTCTCACAGCATTATTTAGCAGAGCTTCTAATATGAATTTATTATAATATACTAAATGATTGACATACTTTTTTTTTGTAAATACATTCGTATTATACATAGAAAACACCCAGAACCGAGAACATAAATTACTCTATTACTTTTATCTTGCTTGTACAAGTGTACAAGTCCAGTGTGCGAGCGAGTGAAATGCACGCAGTTACATAGACAAGATGAGTCCAGTGTTGGTTTGTCTATGTCACATGTATGCGATCAAAACTCAGCTATTCCCGCGGGAGAGACCTACATTTGTGCCATGGAGCTAACGTTTGAATGCGCAGGCCACCTGATTTAAGTAGGTTCTGTTTTGTTTTCGTGACAAAGTGACATGTACTCTTTTATTCCAAACGTACGACGCAACGCGGACGGAGAGTGTCCGATCACTAATACTGATGCAGATTCTCGGAATGAGTCGAAACTTGGTCGATGCCTTCACTGATAGTAAACTGATTGTTTAAGAAAAAAAGCGATAATCACAATGTTAATACTAGAAATAAAGATTAACTCGCTGTTGCCACTTGTAGACTCCATAAAGTTAGTAAATCATTTAAAGGGCACGGTGTACGTTTTTATAACAAACTCCCAAGAGATATACAAAAATTATCAATTAACAAATTTAAAAACGTAATTAAACAAAAACTTTATAAAAAGGCATACTATAAAATATCTAATGGAGGGTGTAGCGCTGGGGTCTCCTATAGCTCCGGTAGTCGCAAACATTTTTATGGAGTGGTTTGAGTCCACAACGCCTGGGAAATGTACCTTTTAAGCCAAGACACTGGTGGCGGTATGTAGACGACGTGTTTGCCATAATACATAAAGATAACATTACGCCGTTACTTACACATTTGAACACCAGACACCCTAAAATCAGTTTCACTGTGGAGCGTGAACAAAACAAAACTCTGCCTTTTCTAGATGTGTTGGTCAAGCGAGAAACTTCAGGACGCTTCTCACATTCGATATACCGCAAACCAACACATACAGACTGATACCTTAGAGCTGACTCTCACCACCATCCAGCACACCTCGCTTCTGTACCACGCACTCTAATAAATAGAGCTCTTAGGTTGTGTGAATAGAGCTCTTAGGATACGTGGATGCTGAACTGTCACATGTGAAAGAGGTGTTAGAGAGAAACGGCTATGGTTGGAGACAAAGTTTTCGGATCGCAAACACGTCTATGAGGTCACGCAAGGCATCGGTAGAGAGAGCTGTAGCATACTTACCATTTGTTAAGGGAATAACAGATAAAATCGGACACGTCTTACGTCGAAAGTACAGCATAAAAACGATATTCCGACCCCTGACACAATTGCTACGTTCTCCCAAGGATAGAGACCCATTAGGTGTCTCCGGTGTCTACAAGATTCCTTGTGACTGCGGTAAATGCTACATCGGCGAGACAAAACGCAACATTTCTACAAGGCTCACCGAACACATACGCGCTGTGAAGAACTTAGATATCAACAGTTCCGCCATAGCAGAGCATTCGCTGGTCACTGGTACGACGCACTATATCCGTTTTGATAAAACCCGGGTCTTGGCAAGAGAAAAGTTTTTCGTTCCTCGCAAGATCCGCGAAGCTATCGAGATAGGTCGTCTACCAAACTTTAACAGAGACCGTGGATGGGCTTTACCCCCCGCCTGGAAGTCATGTCTGTATGGACTGCATGATAACGGGGGAGTCGAATCTGACATTGCCACAGTGAGCGTAGCCTGTCTGGCTCCTCCAGGAATAGGTTATTGCATCGACGTGAGCAGTAGCGTAGACGATGAGCACCCCTACCACCAGTAGTTACAACAACGCTACGAACACAATCCCCCCCCTCACCCCTCCACTCGCGCGCCTTTATAACCGCGCACAACGTGCGGCAGCGCGTAGTGCACGGCGCGACGCGGAAGGAGAAAGTCGCAACCACTCACCCTGATGAAGACTCTCGGAATGAGTCGAAACTTAGTCGGTGCCTTCACCGATAGTGCAGTCCTTGAAAATTCGCGTTTTTACAATATGAATAGTCAAGTTCACGATAGTTTTTGGAATAAAATATCTTATTATTTAGATGACAAAAACTCTTGGGATTGAAAATGCTCCAACTCGAACCTATTGTCTTGTAAAAGGATCATTAAAAAGAATAACCAGCCTTGTTTTCTTGCCTTTCTTTCCTGGCTTGGTCGCGGAGGAACAGGCAGTACATAAAAACCGAAGTTTCAAAGTGGTCCTTGTGATTTTATTGAATAAGTTAATTTTGACTTTGACTTTGAGTACGGTACGTGAAAATATATAAATGCCAGATACCTACTCGTAAATAGCTGGTAGTTCGTCGCGAACTGAGATCTAGCGAAGTACTATTTTTACCGGAATCTATACGTCATAACTTCTGTATTTAAGTACAAGAGAAGACACTTCTTTTTTTTAAGTCCAAGAGCTCAATATGAACTTTTTTATTGAGTATAAAATTTACATTTAAAAGTACTCATTTAGTTATTAGGATGTAAAATTGCAATTGGCCGGTGTAACTCAATGAGAGAAATAAGTCCCAACGACCGCTATGACAGCCGATTCAGTTTTGCTCTTGGGAATAACCCCGATATTAGACCTCGGGATCTGATAGGAACCATATTTAGTAATTAGGATGTAAAATTGCAATTGGCCGGTGTAACTCGATGAGAGAAATAAGTCCCAACGACCGCTATGACAGCCGATTCAGTTTTGCTCTTGGGAATAACCCCGATATTAGACCTCGGGATCTGATAGGAACCATATTTAGTAATTAGGATGTAAAATTGCAATTGGCCGGTGTAACTCGATGAGAGAAATAAGTCCCAACGACCGCTATGACAGCCGATTCAGTTTTGCTCTTGGGAATAACCCCGATATTAGACCTCGGGATCTGATAGGAACCATATTTAGTAATTAGGATGTAAAATTGCAATTGGCCGGTGTAACTCGATGAGAGAAATAAGTCCCAACGACCGCTATGACAGCCGATTCAGTTTTGCTCTTGGGAATAACCCCGATATTAGACCTCGGGATCTGATAGGAACCATATTTTGTATCTGAATCGAAAGTAAAGACTTAATTATGTAATTTCGAATATACATAGCTTTGTTTAGATCTCACAATTAACTTTACTAGCTTCTGCCCACGGCTTTGCCCGCGTGGTACCCGGATAAAAAGTAGCCTATGTGTTATTCTGATGTATAAGCTATATTACTGTAAAGTTTCATCAAAATCCGTTCAGAAGTTTTTGCGTGAAAAAGTACTTTACAAACTTTCACGTTTATAATATTAGTAGGATTTAAAAACTAGCTGTTACCAGCGGCTTTGCGTGGAGCAGTGTTTATTCTATTTCACCCCCGTTTTAGTTTAAGTTTAAATTTCCAAAAACACTTTATGCTTACGTTATAATATAAACCTTTGTTTAATTTACCATCTATAAATTTACCATTTTATAAATTTACCTTCTAGACTTAGTGGTTTTGGCTGTGCTTTGATAGATCAGTCAGTCAGTCAGTACAAACTATTTTATAAGTATAGATAGTACAGATAGATAAATAAAATACAATGTGTTTTTGTTTATTCTTTCTCGCAAATCTCAATATCAAATTATTCACGCTACGATGCTGACGTATACAAATTGAATTCTGATCTTATTTTCGCAAACAGTACACAGACAAAATAATTGACTTTGTCTGGAGGACTCATCAGTTCATCACAAATCACAGCTGTCAAGATCGAAAATAGAATTAAATTAATAAATAATGCTGGACATTTTCACACAGCACCATCTAGCCCCCAAACTAAGCAGAGCTTGTATTATGGGAACTACACGACTGACTTATATACATTTTTTTTGTAAATACATAAATATTATACATAGAAAATACCCAGATCTGAGACAAATATTTGCAGATCATACGAAAATTTTTCCCGTGGCGGGAATCGCATCCGCAACCTTCCGTGTCTCAGGCGGGCTTTCACCCTCTGCACCACAGAAATCGTCTCTAACCAGTATCTGACCAGTATAGTATACTAGCCTCTGCCCACGGCTTCGCCCGCGTGCTACCCGGATAAAAAGTAGCCTATGTTTTATTCTGATGTATAAGCTATATTACTGTAAAGTTTCATCACAATCCGTTCAGTAATTTTTGCGGGAAAGGGTAACAAACATCCATCCTCACAAACTTTCGCGTTTATAATATTAGTAGGATTGTAAGAGGTTATTCAATGAGTGAATGGTGACCCAGGATTGATAACAGAAACGATGGACAGCCAGCGAGATAAGCAAACGGCAAATTTAACTCTTACTATGGATGGTTAATATAGACTGATAAAAAAAAACTGAGAAGGCTTTAATCCAGCAATAAATAAAGTCGGGCTGTAGATCATAATAATTATAGAAAGATAGATAGAAATTGCTTTATTGTACAACATATTAAATGTACTTGATAGGGGAACTTAATGCTAATTAGCATTTTCTTCCAGGTAACCTTTGTGTAATGAAGGGCGGTAGTGTGTTTTAAGGCAGATTATTAAATAAGAGAAGATTTATTTAAAATTAGATAACTAGATACTAAAAATAGAAGTAAACTACATGAAAATAATTCATACTGATAATATCAAGCAAATCCTATTTAATATATTTTTTGCTAAGCTAAGAAAACCTTCTAGATGTGGAGAACACGGTTGGTAAACCATTTGTTGTGGGAAGATCTTTCATATCATATAATTTATTCATAAGATTTCAGGTTACACATAAGTAGATCTTAAAATTATTTTAGTAGGTACATACATTATAGTAGGTAATACAGAAGTTATGACGTATATAGTATGTAAATATGTAGGTATATTGTATATTATGTGTATTATAATATATTCATAATATGTGGTAAATACACCAATTGAACCCCTTTTAAACTTTCTTACAGTACGTTCCATCCAAAGGTTGCCTGGTAGAGATCGCTATTTCGCGATAAGACCGCCCAATGTACAACATTGTTAAAGTTGATAGTACTTAACTAAGCTGATGTGTTATTTATTTGGTGTACAATAAAGTATTTTCTATCTATCTACATATTACCAAAACCTGCCTTTACAGGCGTATGAATATAATATTTAATTTAAATTAATATTCATTCCGTGCACAAATACAAATCAAAAAGAATTAATAATAATAGAAAATTATGTCAAAATTTACTTAATCATGCAACATCAGAAATAAAATTCGTCATATTTTATATTCGAAGAATTCATTTATACTATAAAAACATTTATCAATCAGCCATTTTGTCAAATTAAGTTTAAATCTAGTTAATAATGTAATTTCTTTAAAAGTGTCCGGAATTTCGTTATAAATTTTAATTGCCATCATAAATCTGTTATTGGTAGATAATGTCAATCTCGTTTGTGGTCTGAATAATTTCTTTTATATCTTGATCGGGCGCTATAATTACTCATTGGATTTGTCAGTTGAAAAATGACCGAACATCCCATCTGATCCACTTGCTCGGATTCTTAGGACCAGGTTGCATTAAAACTCCGCTTGTGCGATCTAGACACATCGATGGTCATCTGTGTATTGTATGCGCTAGCAGTTTCGGAGGTATTATATATGTTCTGTGTGCGTTAAAACTCCGCTTGCCGCGATCTAGACACATCGATGGTCATCTGTGTATTGTATGCGCTTTTTTTTTCTGAATGGACTTTAATGCTGCAGGGCCGCAGATGGCCTTGGTCAGCGTCACCGGACTACGGCGAGCGCAGAAGGCGCTCAGCCTGTAAAAAGTTAGGATGGGGCAACTAGCACAAGGGCACCACTTAGGTACGGACCTCGGCTTGGGCCGTTGCCAGAGGGGGTGGAATAGAAGAGAAACGCCCCGGTACATATCTGTACCGTGAGTAGGCGGAAGTGGGGACTCGTCGAGCCCGCCGGCGGGCTCGGTGTATCTGTGGAGTGTTTGCTCTGTCGGGACTTGATGACGTCACCACCGCGTTAGCGGTGCTGATGGGGTCATCGGGGTCACCAAGAACGTGTCTTGGTCTACGGAGGGTTTTCAACACGGGTGACTCGATCGAGTAGTCGGGGATAGTGGAGATTAAGGGGTTCGGGTGGGATGAGGCCAGTTCATAATACCGCTGAGAAGCGGTTTTTATGAATTTGGCTATGGACTCGAGCTTGGTGTCTCGGTGGAGATCTATGTTGCGCGAATACCACGGCGCACCGGTGGCCTTGCGCAAGAAACGATTTTGGACAGCTTGGAGTTTTTTGACATGAGTGGAGTGGCCGAAGGCCACTGCGGCATATGTCATAATAGGGCGGATGCACGTTTTGTAAAGTGTCACCTTATTTCTAAGGGACATTTTGCTCTTCGCACAGATGAGAGGGGAAAGGCGGCCAATGATGAACTTGGCGCGGTTGCTCACTTTCGTAATGTGAGTGAAGAAGGATAGACGTCTATCAAGGATCACTCCTAAGTAACGGGCTGACTTAACCCATGGGATGGGTTCGCCAAAGAGTGAGACCGTTCTTGTGGGCAAGCGGTTTCTCCGAGAAAAGAGCACTGCTGCACTTTTCGTTGGATTGACCTCTATGCGCCATTTACGGAACCATGCACTTAAGGTGTCGAGAGCGGCTTGCAGCTTGATGCGCACTCGATCAGAGTTCTTATCGGATGCGTATAAAGCTGTGTCGTCCGCGAAAAGGGCAAGTTCGACTTGATGAGTCCGAGGGATATCGCTGGTATACAGCGTGAACAGGAGGGGAGCAAGGACGGAGCCCTGAGGGACACCGGCTCTTATGGGTCTGGGGTCAGAAAGAGTACCTTCCACGCGATAGCGGAAGCTTCGATTGTGGAGATAGTCTCGTAAGATGAGCACGAGTCTGTCTGGCACTCCGAGTTGGAATAGCTTGTAGATCAAGCCATTGTGCCAGACTTTATCGAAAGCTTTCGCTACATCGAGGAAGATTGCACCTGTATCTGCAGGCCAGATAGCGTGCCTCTTGGATAGGATGTGCTCCGTGATGCGGAGCACTTGCTGGGGGCACGAGTGTCGGGCTCGAAAACCGAACTGCTCGTCCGGGAGGAGCCTGAACTCGTTTACGTGGGACCAAAGACGATTCAGAAGGAGTCGTTCGTAAATCTTCCCCAGGGAACTGAGGAGACTGATAGGGCGGTAGCTGGAGGGTTCATTTGCACTTTTGCCGAGCTTACGGATGCCGATGACGATGGCTTCCTTCCAGGCATTAGGAAATGAACACGAGGACATGGCTGCATTGAAGATGCTGACTAAGAGATAGATGAGGGGAACTGAGAACTGCTTGAGTACTCTGTTGCTGATGCCATCTGCACCAGGGGATTTCTTAGGGCGGAGATCCTTGATGATCGTCATTACCTCTGAAGCTTTGACAGGGGGCAGAGCTGGGGCAGAGGGGGGTAGGGAGATAAGGCGCGTGACTTCACTGTTCACCGTATCGAGGTGAGCAGGGTCAACGGGGTAGTGGCTAGGAGTGCATTGGGCTTCTAGGCTTTCAGCCAAGCAGTTGGCTTTATCCTTGTCATCGAATGCGGGAGGCTGATTGGGTCGGTTGAGGGGCGGCATCGTCGAGATCATGTCTGATTTCATAGACCGAGCCAGTTCCCAGTAAGCCAGGTGACTGGGTTCGATCCCTGAAAGTAGACTGTCCCATTGAAGTTGGCGGAGATCTTTAATGCGCCTCCGCACCTCGCGGTGTAGAGAGCGCATTTTGACTCTATTAAATTCGGTGGGCCAGCGGCTGTAATAGCGGGTCGCTGCGTTTGACTCCGTGATCAGGCGCCTCACATCATCTGGCAGGACCAGGCGGGGGTGAGCCACCACCGGGACCTGTTTCGATGATTCGCTAATAGCGTTTGTGATGTGACTGGTCAGGGAGTCAACCGCGATCGAGATATCACTAGGGGTCCTAATATCGTCGGGGATTTTATCTAAGTCGGGTGAATGTATTGACTTGAGAGCTTTCCCAAGTTTATGCCATTCTACCACAGTCTTAGTTGGAGGGGGAAGATCGGTGGGGGGGCCTAGCTGTAATATTACAGGGCGGTGATCGGAAATAAGCTCGTGGTGAACTTCTATTGAAGATAACCGTAGGGCTACATTCTTTAGAAGTGCTATGTCGAGGACTTGGGGTGACTGCCCCGCGATTGCGGGGTAGCGGGTCGGGCACATTGGAGCGATAAGGTCGAAGTTGAGAGATTCAACAAGGTTATCGAGAATGACACCGTTTCGATTGTTTTGCGTACAATTCCAAAGGGTGTTTTTGCTGTTAAAATCGCCAGCCAGGATGACGGCGCTTCCTAGGTTGAGGAGGGCTTCGAGGTCGCTTTTGAGCAAGACTCTCGGTTGGGTAGGAGAAAGATAGCAGGATGCTATAATGATCGGTTGATGACCGGTCATCCCGAGTTGACAGATAGAGGCTTCTAAGTGAGTAAGCGGAGGGGGGTCAAGAGGGATGCAGTGCAGGGATCTCTTGAAATAAATGACAGTACCGCCTAAGGCGCTTGGTCTATCATTCCGGACCATTTGGTAGTTCGCAATCCTAGGATTGCGGGTTCCGGGTTTCAAGAAGGTCTCCTGCACTAGCATGATATCGACTTGGTGTTTGACTAGAAAGTCTTGAACAAGAGGACGTTGATGGGCAAGTCCGTTAGCGTTAAAAAACGCTAACTTGACGGAGCGGGGTTTTAACCTTTCCTTTTGTATAGACATACTAAAAGTCAAAGTTTTCAACGTAATTGACGATGTCCATGTGATCTGCAAGGATCATCATTCTTTCAAGGCCTGATTTGGCTTGTTTGAGTTTACACAGAACCATCTTGGCCTTAGTAAAGTCAATAACCTTGGACTCGGGGGAAGCTAATTCGGGGACTAGGTCCGAATGGCTAACCATTTTGGAGCGAGAAGCGACTGCTGGAGCCGGGGCAGGGGCAGAGGGGGGGAGAGGTGCCTTTGCCTGAGGTGCACGGCTAGTGTAGGGTAGGGGCTTAGCCCATGCCGAGGTAGAAGGCATCGGTTTGCCCTGGGGGACTAATGCCACTTTGGATGTGACATTGGAGTATTGACGGGGGGGAGGGACACGATCGGGGTGTATGCGCTAGCAGTTTCGGAGGTATTATATATGTTCTGTTTGCGTTAAAACTCCGCTTGCGCGATCTAGACACATCGATGGCCATCTGTGTATTGTATGCGGTTGCTCTTCGTATATAAGTAGTTCGTTGCACTTCGTAGATATGATGTTACGTAGCTTAATCATATAGCGAGAGATTCATATTGTAAAAACGGGAATTTTCCCTCCACTTACCCTGATGAAGACTCTCGGAATGAGTCGAAACTTAGTCGGTGCCTTCACTGATAGTGCAGTACGTGAAAATTCCCGTTTTTACAATATGAATAGTCAAAGTTCAAGATAGTTTTTGGAATAAAATAGTGAGAGATGTTGCTTCATATGTAATCTTGTTAAATTTTGTTGTAACGGATCTTTCAAATTCGTTATATCTCAGGGTCGGCAACTCATGAGTTGATACCTCTGTCGCAAGCGTCCATAGGTTACGGTAACCGCTTACCAACAGGACCGTATGATTGTTTGCTACTTTTGTTATATAAAAAGAACCATATAAATTACTCAAGTTCTGTCGCTAAGATAATTGACATTTCAAGAGATTTAATATTAATGAAATTAATCTAATCTAAAATAATTGAAATTTCAAGTGATTCAATTATTTAAATAAAATTAAGAAACAGCTCAGTTTTATATGTTTCTTTAATATCTAGACTGATAAAAATCCGTTGTGAGCCGTATTGGCCTAGAGGCTGGTACCCCGACTTCTAATCCGGAGGTCGTAGGTTCGAACTCGATCGTGCACCATTAGATTTTTCACTCTAAAAAATATTTGGAAAACTTTCATGCCCTAAGACAAAGAGGCATGTGCCATCAATTAGTATTCCAGAAAGCGGCGATTGGCTTACAGTCTGTCACGCGAAATGCTAACTAATAGTCACGTGGAACAAATATAATGTTTAGACATGCCTCTGAATACCCCCTACTTGGTATCTTCAAAGAGCTACTCACTGATTATGTATCTGAGGATATCTATCATCCTACTAATATTATAAACGCGAAAGTTTGTGAGGATTAATGTTTGTTACTCTTTCACGCGAAAACTACTGAACGGATTTTAATGAAACTTTACAGTAATTTAGCTTATACATCAGAATAACACATAGGCTACTTTTTTTTCGGGTACCGCGCGGGCGAAACCTTAGGCAGAAGCTAGTATGGGATAAATTGTAGTTGAATAGCTAATATAACTTTTTATCGAGATCGTCCATGTATTAGTTAGGTTACATGAACTAAGTAGATAAAACAACTTTTTTTTACTGATTTTTGTTTTATTAAGAAAATACGTTTGTATACTAGATTGCTCGATACAATTGAAACTGAGGAATAAATCAGAGTATCAACAGACAGACGGACGGACATGACGACCTCTGTGGCGCAATAGGCGAAGGTGTGCCTGAGACGCAGAAGGTGGGTTCGATTCCGCTGCGGAACAAATGTTTGTCTCGGGTCTAGGTGTTTTCTATGTTCGATAAGTAAGTATTTACAAAAAAAACTATATAAGTTTTTAGTCATGCAGTTCTCATAATACAAGCTCTGATTAGTTTGGGGCTAGATGATGCTCTGTGAAAAATATCTATTATTATTAAAGGGTTACTTTTTACCATTCGGATTAAGAACCCTAAAAGGTGCAAAAAAAAGTAATCTCATAGCAAATATAATATTTATTCATTCACACTGCAGTTTGAATTTGACAGTTTACAATAAAATATGTCATCTATATTTATTTCGGCTCGTAAATGTATAAAGTTTATACGGAAAAGTGCTTGATTCAGATTTTTTACTCCAGCACACGAGCAACTACTGAGAAAATTGTTGCTCCACAATAGTTGCCGTAGTTTTTTCAGTGATAATTTAAGCTATTAACAATTAATGCGATATTAGCAATCATAGTCATTTTATTCATTTTTATTTTATGTGGTTATTCATTTAATTAAAACGGGACAACCCAGTTAGATTAAATATTTATAAACATATTCACATGTATTTTAAACATTTCTAAAACATGACCCAATTATACAAATATATACCTATTCTAGTAATAATTTATTAAAATAAAATTAATAATGATCCCGGTCACTCTGTCATTTGATTCATATTCACCAAATCACAAGGATCATTATAGAAACGCCAACCGAAAAACGATGTGAATTAAAAAAATTAAAGTGAATTCATTGCTACGATTTTATGTTGATTCACTAACAACGACACTGACTACGCAACAAATCTTACGTAGACCAACTTTAGAAGTAGTAGAGCTTTTAGTAAAAAGTTGGGTGCTAGTGAAATTAAATACACATGAGTCTTTTAAAATAATAATAATAATTACAACGTTGGTCATTTTTTACACAGCATCATCTAGCCTCGAACTAAGCAGAGCTTGTATTATGGGAACTACATAACTGATATATTAATTATATACTTTTTTTTGTAAATACATACATAGAAAACACCCAGATCCGAGATTAAATATTTGTAGATCATACAAACATTTGTCCCGCGGCGGGAATCGAACCCACAACCTTCTGCGTCTCAGGCCTTCGCCCACTGCGCAATAGAGGTCGTCACCCTTTATGTCTCAGGTTCTGCGCGAGTGATATTGGTTTAAAGATTCTTTATTTCTCAAAAAACATAATTATAGTTCACTTAAATGAGAAAACAAAACTTTTAAGTACCTTCTTATAAGTACTTATCAACTTAAATATATATCTTAGCACGAATGTGCTTACCTGTAAACTGTTAATTTACTTACCTATCTACTAAAAAAAACAGAAAAATAACAGAAAAAAACAGAGAATATATAGCAACTTAATCTAACACAACACAAGTACCTAGGAACAAAACGTACCCAGACACATCTATGATATTTATGAAGTTGCAAGCGTCCCCAAGTTAGGGCACGGTAACCGCTTAGTAACAAGAGCCGTGTGCTTATCTGCCACTTTAATTGCATAAAAAAAGTTGCCAGTGAATCAACATCAAAAACAAGTGCTAGAGTAAAGACAGACAAAGTTCTTGAAGCAATTCAACTCGATGCAATAGAAGTCGATACTTCTGCGATACGATTATCGCAAACTTCTTAGCGGAATGGACGAGATGATCTTAAGGGGAAGCTGGGCTGTGGAGCCTATTTTCTCAAAAATTTATAAACGCAAAAGTTTGTGAGGATAGATAGATGTTTGTTACTCTTTCACGTAAAAACTACTGTACGGATTTTGATGAAACTTTACAGTTATATAACATATATATCAGAATAACATATTGGCTACTTTTTATTCGGGTACCATGCGGGCGAAGACGTAGGCAGAGGCTAGTACAAGATAAAACTTATTACATAACTTGTATTTTTGTGTCGCTGTGATTGTGTTAATTCGAAAAACGTGTGTTTTTCTGTCTCATATCTTTCTCTCCTTCCTCATTATACCTACTATTATATTTATACGTTATGCAAATATACCTTACCTCATATTTTTTTCGGGACAAACTAAAAACTGTCTTCAAATAGCGGGAAGTTGTATGTGTCATTTGGGTGTTTGTCAGTTTGTTTACAAATCTAATCAGTGGAATCTTTCAGAGCCGCAAAGAACCATGGCGAGTATACATATACTTAGTCACATAGGAACTGAATAAATGCCAATGTTTTCCATCCATTGACGGTGATTTCTTCGGGCGCCCACAAAAAGGATTACAGCGAACAAGCGCACGTCGCGCTTGCCAATAGACACCTCCGGTTTTGGACTGGAGCCAACATGTTCATTCAGACATACACGAGTTGTTTGTTATCGGTTAATTAGGTGCTGGGGCGTACGAGACTAACAATTAATAGTCTACTTATCTTTCCCCACGGCTTCATTTGCGTGGTAATCGGATAAGAAGTAGCATATTCGTTATTCTGGGGCCTATCTGAATTGTTTTAAGATATTTTATTCCAAAAACGATCGTGAACTTCACTATTCATATTGTAAAAACGGGAATTTTCACGTACCTCACTATCGGTGAAGGCACCGACTAAGTTTCGACATATTCCGAAAGTCTTCATCAGAGTGAGTGATCAGGGTAGTGCACGACACGACGCGGAGGGAGAGAGTCGCGATCACTCACCCTGATGAAGACTCTCGGAATGAGTCGAAACTTTGGTGCCTTCACTGATAGTGAGGTACGTGAAAATTCCCGTTCTAAGATATTGTTTAATATGATGCCTACAGCTGCCTTCTATCACCACAGGTGCTCGCCATCGGAGATTCATCTTTACACCCTAGAGACTGGGTGGTCGCGTACTTTGCGCTTTCAGAGGAACCTTCTCCCACGAACACTAAAGTTATAGAATAATCTCTCTGTGTTATTCCCAAGGGACAGCAGCATGAGGTTCTTCAAAAACGGCGTTTTAAATTTTTTAAAGGGTCAGCAACATGCTTCTGATGACTCTGGTGTTTCAAGCGTCCATGATACGATAACCGCTTACCAACAGTTGGTCTTATGCTTGTTTGAAGCCTTGGTGGTGTAAAAAAACCACTGCAGGGCCAAGGCCTCCCTCTCTTCCTTCCACACCTCTATTGTGAGTGCAGCTGTTGACCAGTCTTTATACGAAAGAGTAGGTAAGTCTCTCCGTGTTCGGTGAGGTCTGTCGCGTGCTCGTTTCTTGTCCCATGGAACTCCGTGGCAGACATGAACGTTCAAATACGAGCTCAATCAGTACGCCCCTGTACTATGGGGTTAAAGATACCTAAAAAAATGAGCGAGAGAACGTAATTTCTTAATCATAAGTAAAATAAATTATGCGGGATATTTTCACACAGCATCATCAAGCCTCAAAGTAAGCAGAGCTTGTGTTATGGGAATTACATGATTGATATAATTACTTATACATATACATACATATACATGTATTTTTTAAATACATACATATTGAACATATAAAACACCCACATCCGACACAAATATTTGTTGATCATACAAATATTTGTACCATGGCAGGAATCGAACTCGCAATCTTCTGCGTCTCAGGTGGGTCCAGGTGGTCGATTTATTTTGTTTTAAATCTTACAATCAATGCATTACCATTGTCATTCATCGTGACAATGCAGTCTGCATTAAGGAAACGTTTCCGTCTGGTTGTAATCTGGATAATTCTATCTATCTATCGATAATTTGAAACGGTCGTTAGATAGCTAGCTGTTTCATCTGTATTTTCTATATAGGTATATCTAGGTGTGCGTTATTGTACGGATATTTTTTTGTTAATCTTAATTATATATTTATTAATAGAACTATGTAAAACTTGTACCGGCTTTCATGCTGAGAGTCCCCTTAACAGATAACGAGTGAAACTATCCGATATCGCAGTAAAGGACGCTGACTGCTTTGTGTTGCAGTTTGCTATTCTAAATAGTTCAGGGGTTGAGTGAACAACTGAGATTGTCTCTACACTTGATAATCTAATACAGGAACATCTCAAGAAGTCCCAAAGATCGCCCTAGAATAATGTTCTACTTATTCTATCTCGTTAAAGTCTCGGCGGAAAGGTTATCACGACAAAAACTAGAATATTTACTGAAGAAATTTGTCTAATAAGAAGTCCTTATTAAATCTTAGTGAGACTATGTTTCAAGCTAAATTAAAACAATTATTTGTAAGTAAGTGTTGTTACAATATTAATGTCTTTTTAGTTGACGATTTGAAACTTTGACCGTTTAATTTTATGGACAATTTACTTCAAACAAATATAATTTTAAATATTTCCATGCCTCATTAACTCTCCTCAACCTCATTCAACTGTATTACAAGCAAAAATTCGAAGGTTTATGTCATCAGTTAGTGTTCCAATAAACAGCGATTGGCTTGCGACCCGTCACATGGAATGCTAACTACTAAAAGGCAGGCATAAGCCAAATGTAATTTAGACGTGCCTCTGACTATCCCCTACTTGATCTCCCCAAAGATCTACAAACCGAGTATATATCAGAGAATGTCCATCATGGAGATTACAGTTGTGAGCGTGTTTTACAATAATAGTTATTATGAAAGTCACCAAAATTTAAACTCAAGTAGTTACTCTTTGATGCAAAGAAACTTCATTTGTAATAAAAAACTCTAAAACTCATTACAGAGAGTCCATTTTAACGAATGAAGTGTTTAAAGCCTTTTTTACGACTGCGTTGGCCTGAAAGCGAGCTCGGTACAGTCGAAGAAAATATCTTTAACGAGTTAAAATAGTAACGGTTAGAGGTCTAAAAAACCGGACAAATGCGAGTCTGACTCGCGCACCGAGGGTTCCGCACAAATTTGTATGTTCACCAAAATAATTTACATTACTCAAGTTCATAAACTAAGAAAGCATAAAGAATAGCTCTAACGAAATGATAAGTCGGAATGAAAGACAAACTTAAGTTTAAAGTTGAACTTTCGTCCATCGATAATACTCGAATAAGTTTGAAATCGCAAAGTGTGACCGAATTAATCAGTTATTAGTTAGTTAACTTAAATATTTTTTTCAATTCTCTGAACTATTTGTGCTGGGTGGTGTCACTTGCATGTAGTTGCAGATTTTTTTTTTATTAGGTTCGCCAACAGTTTACACATAGATACAAAATATATAAGGTATAAACTAGTAAGTCTTATGCTACATGAGAAACCAATTACAGGCAAACACCACATGCAATTTATATTTATATTGACATATATTTTAAATTTTATTTTCTAGTACTAATCTCTTCGGACGAAGCACTTTGTATAATTATGATAGAACTTCACTCAGATAAGTTCGTTTAATCATTAATCATACTGGACACTTTGCACACAGCATCATCTAGCTCCAAACTAAGCTGTATTATGGGAACTACATGGATGGAGAGGATTCTATTAGATTGTATGAATGGTCTGCGGTGTGCGCATCACTCGAGTTCAACGGGTGAGATAAATTACCAACTACGTTATTTTCTTAGTAAATAAATGAATTAAATTAAATTTTATCAACCAACTTCAAAAAAGTAGGAGATTCCCAATTCGTCTGTACGTTTTTTTTTGTGTGGATGTTACGCGATATCTTCGCCAATTTGTGAACCGATTTTAATAATATTTTTTTAATGGGTATGAAGGGTCATCCCGTATGAATTTCATGAAAAAGTGCCACACCTAATTGTAAAAAAATAAGTAATAAAATGTCATATTGGACTTTTATCAACTTTCCGTTATTTGAAGTCGGTTTTTTTGACATTTAATGTCTTAGAGTATATTATTTAAATCGGTTTTCTTGCTTTTCTCTGCGACAGTTCCAGCTGGCAGTTCGTGCTTAAGGAGTTGTCTTCGTCAGCTCGATGTGAACGATCTCCTCGATCATTGGCGCTTGCTGTCTTCTTAAGTTTCATTCTATTATACAGGCGACCACGGTCTCTAACTATTGAGTTAAAATTTATAAAACGAATCCCGAAAAATTTAAAAGAACGACCGTCGTTCTCAATAAATAGGATAATAGGAACAAACATTTGAAATTAAATGAAATAGAATAAGTATCTATATACTCATGTATTTTGTGATTGTGCGTTTATAATTTCCTAATATACCTAGGTATCCACTTATAAATCATCACCTTAGGGACTGTAGATAGGTAGGATAGGTCTTCTATCACGAGTGGTCAGGCTAGATTATTTACTAGTTGTTAAGTCATACCAATTATAGATTTGTTTTGTGGTTGCTGTATTTTTATTATATTTATTTTTTAAATGATATAATGAAATATAAAAGACAAGTGTTTTTTTACGAAATGAAAATCCCCTACGAGTATTTCCCCCTGTGTTTTGTGGCCATAAGACCTTACAAAAATCTATAAGATTTGATTTACTTGCGAGTGTCAAATATAAGGCATAAAAGGCCATATTTTATGATTGCGTTGACGCTTGATTTTTTAGAGCTCCGAAGGACCGAAAACATATGTATTTATTGTAAATTTACAACATATTACAAAATTAATTTTAGTAATTTTAAATACATATGTATTTAAAATTACAAACATATGTATTTATTGTAATGTTTTTAATTTACTTTTGACGACCTCTGTGGCGCAGTGGACGAAGGTCCGCCTGTGACGCAGAAGGTTGCGGGTTCGATTCCTGTTACAAATTTTGTAAGGTCTGCAAATATTTGTCTCAGGTCTGGGTGTTTTTCTATGTATAATATGTATGTATTTACAAAAAAATAAGTATATAAGTAGTATATCAGTCATGTAGTTCCCATAATACAAGCTCTGCTTAGTTTGGGGCTAGATGATGCTGTGTTAAAAATGTCCAGCATTATTTATTTATTTATTATTTTTATTATAATACATCCACGCATTCCTAAGATAAAGGGTCTTGACAGACAGACAACGAAGTCCGTAGTCCAAAATCCATACGTCAAAAGAAAAAAACGAAACACTTAAACAATCCTATATAAGTAGATATGTTGTAGTTAGGTACTTCATATGTTTCTAGCAGTGGAGACCTCTAAATGGCCTCATAGCTGCTAGTTTAAGTCACTAATTTTGTATTTAAGTGCCGATGGTTTTCTTAAAATAAATAAATAAGTGTTCCATTTTTTCCTTTTGAGGTACGGACTTTGTACGGAACCGTAGTATAGATAGTTCGACACTCGCCATCTTCTCGTAGATCATTATTGTCCGTGATAAGGAACCCCGGCGTGGATACTAAGGTCACCTAAGGTTATCACCGGCTTGTTTGATTACTATTAGATATAATTATCATTTGGCTTAGGACAGTCGTTCTCAAAACACACACAATTGGACGGCCGCGGTAACGTCAAATAAAATGTAAGTACGAATACAAATAGGTAATTTATTTCTCAAAAACATGTCTAAATTAATTTCTTCAAAATCACAAGTATTTCTTTGAAACGTCTATTTTATCTACTGCCTGTTTCGACCGAACCAGGAAAGATAGCCAGAAATAAGACTGGTTGTTATTTTTGGTAAAATTATCCCCTTATAAAAAGATAGGTACATTTTTCATCGAAATAGAGCAATTCCAAGAGATTTTATTATCTAAATTTTCCGATATTTTAGGTATTCTTTTTCTAAAGTTTTTTTATTACGATTTTAAATTTGTAAATTGTAAGTTTTTGATTCTCTTGGGAGTTTATTATAAAAGCGTACACCTCGTCCTTCTTACGATAAACTATAAACTGTTTACAATAATTTTAATGAATCCTGCACTAGAGCTAATTAAATAACGTTATTCGCGATATGTTTGCAGTTCCAAGTTTACGGTATCTATCCTGCAGGTGCTCTATCATCAGGAGTTTCACTTGCTTACGTTATTTTGCTCACTCGGGATGACATTCTTTCGAATAAAAAACAAAAAAAAAATGCCCAAAAAAATTATCAGCTAGTCGTGATTCTATAAAATGATGATGTATTTTTAAGTTTTATAGGAAACTAGCTGCGACCCGCGGTTTCTCCCGCGTAAGTTTCGATTCCGTGGGAATATCGGCGATCTAATTAAATTTTAGAACACAAAAGCTGCTATTGTGACTTAACTATGATAATGAGTACTCTAATCATGTAGTACATCATTTTTATGTATCATCAATAGTTTTCTCAGCGCAAAGGCAAAATTCACTTTATTGGCAAAATTTTGCTATTTACTATGATGGGTTACATTATTGCAATTTTCTTAAGGATCTCTATTTTATTTTAATAAATTATAGCCTATGTTACTTCGTGTTAATTTAGCTTTCTGTTAGTAAAAACATGGTTAAAATTGGTCTAGTAGTTTCGGAGCCTATTCGATACAAACAAACAAACAAAAAATCTTTCCTCTTTATAACATTAGTGTAGATATAGAAAAGCGATTCATCAGGAATAAAACTTTTATGGAACTACCTCAAGATCATTCTCTATACAACAAAAAAAAACCTAAAAATCGGTTAACAATTTTGGCGAAGATATCAAGTAACAAACATACCTACACGATAAAATACAGCCGAATTGAGTTCCTCCTCCTTTTTTAAAGTCGATTAAAAAGTGCTGGGTCCTCAGCACGTGTGGTACCACAATTGTAGCTACACACTTTCTCGATACGAGGCCTCACTCTTTTCGTTTGGACGAGCTAGCACAACTGCACACCGACACAGTTGCACAATCGTGCGAGGCGCGAACGCGAGGCGCGAGGCGCGAGCCGAGCCGCGAGGAAAGATCGTGTTGGCTCGCACATAACACTCCACTCCATTACCACACCACACCACACAACTCGCACAGTGCACACTGTGTTCCCAAGACTGCCTCACTCAACTACGTTCAGAAACTGCCTCGCTGCCTCGCCTCAATTGTGGTACCACAGTGTGCTGGCTCAGTTGTAAAACTGTGGCCATCGCACGATCCTCGTTTTCAAACAGTGTGCTACTCATGACTAATACCAACATATATACATACAAACGCCAGATTGCCCAAGTACACTAACAGAACTTTTTTGAGGGAAACTCAATCAACAGTGTGGACGAATTTGTCGTCCACACTGTTGAAACGTGAGAAATACCCTTCGATTACCTACTGTGACATACACTGTGCCACGATTATGTCAAGGAGTAATTGATCGCGTGAGCGAAGCGTTCTGTTTTTTTTTTTAAGTTTTTCTCGGCTCCTACAGACCGTAGCGTGATGTCAAACAGTCTATGACCTTCCTCAAGAATTAGGCTCATCGTAATACAAAAAGTTTTTATTTAAATCCGACTTGTAGTTCCGAAAATAAGCGCGTTCAAATAAACAAACTCTTCAGCTTTATATATTAGTACTAGCTGTTGTCAGCGGTTTTGCACGCGTAGAGTCATGTTTAAAAAAAACATACTCCCATACAAACTTTCACCACCCATTCCTACTCCCTACCCCTTAAAATGTGAAAATCTAAAAACCCCGAAACATGTCAAAATTTATTATGTTCAGTAGCTGTAATTCAATATTTTTATGTTTCTTACTTTAGATAACAAGAAAGTCTTTATTCTTATACAAAGTTCCTCCCCCAATTCCCGGGGGAGGGAGAATTTTATACAAAACAAGATAAATCGGAGGCTCGGGGTAAGTTATGTTTCAAGATACCTAATCTATTGAGAAAACTATTAATGATACATAAAAATGATGTACTACATGATTAAAGTACTCATTATTACCTACAAAAAAGTCCGCGACGGAATATATCTTACTATCTTAATTAAGTCAAAATAGCAGCTTTTGTGTTCTAAAATTTAATTAGATCGCCGATATTCACACGGAATCGAAACTTACGCGGGTGAAACTGCGGGGCGCAGCTAGTTATATATTACCTTAGAGTGGTACCAAAAGCATTAGTCATACAATTTAATAAAACCCATTACGACATGTCCCGGATATAATCTTGTAGATTTTTTTTTAATAATACGTCCCCCGAAATCTAATTTCTTAGTTTTTACGTTCAGTGCTTAAAACTCCATTATTTTTAAACAACTAAATTGGCAAATAAGTATATACAGTCCTCCTGTTGTGGAAGCAATGGAAGCTTGCAACATTTTTTTTTAATAATAATGTTACATATTTTCACATCATCATCGCCCTAAAGTAAGCAGAGCTTGTGCTATGGGCACTACATGACAGATGTACTACTTATATACTTTTTATTTATAAATACATACATATTGTAGATAGAAAACACCTAGACCTGAGACAAATATTTGCAGACGATATAAACATTTGTCCCACGGCGGGATTCGAACCTGCAACCGTAATTTGCGCGTTGCAGACACTGAGACGTAACTAGTTAGGTTACCGGTACCCTTCAAACTGGAACACAGAAATGCATTTCTGCTTTCCGGCAGAAATAGTTGGTACTGATTCCTCGAACGAGTTTCAGTGAGAGTCATTTTGACCGCTAATCAAATTGAATACTAATCAGTTCTCAGTTGAGTGATTTCTGAATAATACATATTTATATCAAGATTATTCAAAAATCGTGGGAATTCAAAACAATTTGATTTAAAAACATTTTAATATGTAGGTTTTTGTTGTTAACGCGAAAGTTTGTGAGGATGTTTGTTACTCTTTCACGCAAAAACTTCTGAACGGATTTTAATGAAACTTTTCAGTAATATAGCTTATACATCAGAATAACACATAGGCTACTTTTTATCTGGGTACCACGCGGGCGAAGCCGTGGGCAGAAGCTAGTGTTTTATCTATAGCCACAACATTGGGCGATGCAACTGAGGCAATTCTTAACTGTTTACCCGCTAATAAAGAGTCCGTTAATGCGTTTGTAATAATAATATGACGTTGTTAATTTTAAGTTCTATACTAGAAAAAAAGATAAACTCGCTGTTGCCACTTGTAGACTCCATAAAGTTAGTAAATCGTTTAAAGGGCACGGTGTACGCTTTTATAAAAAACTCCCAAGAGATATACAAAAATTATCAATGAACAAAATTAAAAACGTAATTAAGCAAATGCTTTATAAAAAGGCATACTATAAAATATCTGATTATTTAGATGACAAAAACTCTTGGGATTGAAAATGCTCCAACTCTAACCTATTGTTTTGTAAATGGATCATTAAAAAGAATAACCAGCCTTGTTTTCTTGCCTGGTTTGGTCGCGGAGGAACAGGCACCTAGATAAAAACCGACATTTCAAAGTGATCCTTGTGATTTTATTTAATAAATGAATTTTGACTTAGACTTTGAAGTTTAGGCATCTGTTATCTAATCATTAATCTCGGAAGCGGCTTACAGTACAATAATTTTTATTATATACAATCAGTTTGTAGTCTTCAAGGAGAATTGTTACATATGTACAAGGGGGCCTCGGTGAAGGAATATGAAACGGCATAATAATTTTATTGTAATTTGTATGTAACATAATTAAGACATATGTAAGACTTCAAAAAAAGTGTATACAACACAATACACTTAGGCCCGAATTCATAGTCAAATAGGGGATTGTTCAGGCGCTATGTGAAAATTCAAGCGCGAATTTAACCTTTATGCACCCAGCCATAAGGCGAATGCTGAATGATGGATTTTGGGGGACTGTTCAACCCCTGACTATGAATTCAGGTTTTAAAGGCGTTGTAATTGATGATGAAAAACACGGAGGTTTTTAATGTTTGTAAAAATGCCATGAAACAGACGGACGGAGTTGACCTCGAAGAACATACTCTATCAAATTGCAGTCGTTCTAGAAAAAGGTCAGGTCAAGTTTAACCTAAACTGACGAGCATGTATGAAGAATATGGTGAGAATTGTACTAAATATGTAAAAACATGTGAAAGCAATGAATCTGTTGACTATTGAAAGTGATTCATTCACTTTCATTACTCAACGCAAAATAGATATGTCAGGATCGTAGCTAGGAAATCCGTGGTCTCTGCCTACCCCTCCGGTCAACAGACGTATGTATTTAACTTGGCATGTATAAAATTATTCTGATAAGAATTCTTGTAAATAAGTTTCCCCTTGCTTTCTTCAGCCACAAACGTATGCAAAATGTCTTTCTCCGTGCTCCGCGGCGAACCATATTCCTCCCAATATTACCTGGATGGAATCCTCGACGAAACCCTGCAATCAGGAGTGACGGGGGCGAGGATGAGGGAGGAGGTGAGCCTCTCGCAGATCCTGTTCTATTGCCTGAGGAAGAACCCCAAAGATATTTTCATGGTAAGCACCTGAATCAGACTAAGCAAAGCCGGAAAGTCCATGACACTTTCAAGTCCAGATTTTAAAAAAACACAGCACATCTCTCGATACCCTTTAGCCGTTGACACCAACGCTGTCTATCGTTGACGGCATTTATGGGGGCCCTTTAGTGGACGTCATCACTTGTCTATGATTTTATCAGACTTTCAGGTCACAATTGACAAGTGCTGTTTCGTCTACATATCGTAGCCTATTAATCTTTTTATTTATACTAATATTATAAAGAAGAAATATTTTTTTGTTTGTTTGTACCGAATAGGCTCCGAAACTACTGGACCGATTTTAACCATTTTTTCACTAATAGAAAGCTATATTATCAGAAAGTAAATAAGCAATAATTTATTTAAAAAAAAATAGAGATCCTTAATGAAATTGCAACAATGTAAACCAAAGTAGCAAAATTTTGCCTATAAAATTCATTATTTGGCGTTCGCTGAGAAAACTATTGATGATACATAAAAAATATGTACTACATAATTAAAGTACTCATTATTGCCTACAAAAATGTCCGCGAGGGAATATATCTAACTATCATAGTTAAGTCACAATAGCAGCTTTTGTGTTTTAAAATCTAATAAGATCGCGGGTAGAAACAAAAGTTGGTTACATTCGTATAGTAGTATTAATTCTTATCCAAATAAATAGTTTTATCATCAATTTATGTAGCAGGGAAATACTTTTTAATTCAATCGAATCGGACATTTAATTTCGAAGTTACCACAAGTATAAAATCTAAACTTACGCGGGTGAAACCGCAGGGCATAGCTAGTAAAATATACTCTTGCAATAGCCTATTTACACAATTATTTCAAAAGTATCCATAATAATGATACCATCCATATTACAATATTGTGTTTTTTAATACGTACAAAAAAAGTCTCTTAGCGTTGGCTCAGACCCCGCTAAGACCCCCTCATGCCTCTCAAAGGTCCATTCACTGAGATATCAATTAAATGCTTAAATTAATAATAATACTTTGAAGAACTTTGTATAGATCTGTAAGTAGCTATTGGAACTAATATAGAACTTGGCACCCATTTATATCTTAACTATTTTATTAGTGAAGATAATTATCTTTGGATTACTTTAACGTATTTATGAGTTTATGGTTCTCGAAATAGCAATGTATCGTTATCTATACTTCTATACTAATATTATACAGAGAAATGATTTTTTAGTTTGTTTGTTTGTACCGAATAGGCTCCGAAACTACTGGACCGATGTTAACCATTTTTTCATCAATAGAAAGCTAAATTATCAGGAAGTAACATAGGCTATAATTTATTTTCAAAAAATTAGAGATCCTTAAGTAAATTTCAATAATGTAAGCCAAATTATTAAAAAAAATGTCTATAAAATTTATTATAAGGCGTGCGCTGAGAAAACTATTGATGATACATAAAAAATGATGTACTACATGATTAAAGTACTCATTATTACCTACAAAAAAGTCCGCGAGGGAATATATCTAACTATCATAGTTAAGTCACAATAGCAGCTTTTGTGTTCTAAAATGTAATTAGATCGCGGGTAGAAACAAAAGTTGGTTACATTCGTATCGTGGCATTAATTCTTATTCAAATGAATGGTTTTATCATCCAGAGTATTTATGTAGCAGTAAAATACTTTACTGTTACTTTTTATCCCGATATTCCCACGGAATCGATACTTACGCGGGTGAAACCGCGGGGCGCAGCTAGTACTTTATAAGTATAACTATTATGATAACCTTTTTGGATAAAGATATGATTATGCTATAAGCGATAAGGCCGCCAATTACACAATATATTTAATTTTTTAAGCATTGTCATCTTTTGTATATTTTTGTGGATTTTTTCATGAGTGCCTATCAATTCACATTATCTATGTTAAGAGCATCCAATATTCATTTGTTGTTTGCAAGATGAACTCTTGATTATAAAAAATATGCTTTTCATGATATTTAATGATATTATCTCATGTAAATGATATAAAGACAAGTAAATATTTGACTATTCATAAAAAAAATATTATGGCGTTCTTATCAGTGCGGCAAAGACAAGGACTTAAATATTTTCTTCTGACCTTACACGCGTTGGAACTTCCTTGACGGGATTTTTTTCATACATCTAAAGTGGCATACAAGCATATAGTCCACCATTTGGCAACCGGTTACCATAACCTATGAACGCTAATATACAAGTGACAGGTATCGACCACAATTCATTATATTAGTATACAAGCTGCGCCCCGCGGTTTCACCCGCGTAAGTATTGATTCCGTGGGAACATCGGGATAAAAAGTAACAGTAAAGAATTTTACTACTAAATAAATACCCTGGATGGTAAAACTATTCATTTGAATAAGAATTAATACCACGATACGAATGTAACCAACTTTCGTTTGTACCGGCGATATAATTAGATGTTAGAACACAAAAGCTGCTATTATGACTTAACTATGATATTTAGATATATTCCCTGCGGGTCTTTTTTGTAGATAAAAATGAGTACTTTAATAATGTACTACATATTTTTTATGTATCATCAATAGTTTTCTCAGCGCACGCCAAATAATGAATTTTATAGGCAAATTTTTTATACTATGTGTTACATTATTCAAATTTTCTTAAGGATCTCTAAATTTAAAAAAAAACCTATGTTACTTTCTCATAATTTTACTTTCTATAGGTGAAAAAACGGTTAAAATCGGTCCAGTAGCCTATTCGGTACAAACAAACAAACAAACAAAAACTCTTTCCTCTTTATAATATTAGTATAGATTATTAGGTACGACTGACTATACCACGTACTTTACTATTCTCATGCTGACATTTCGTTGTTGTTGGGAGGTTTTTACTTTCATATTAAACACTTATATTCCCTTTTATTTGTCTCAAAAAAAATAATCTGATTTGTTTCTCACAAAATCAAATTACAAACTTTCTTGAACGCCACTTTTACAGGAAGTCCCACAATCAAATAGCCTCGGCCGGAAGGGTTTATTATCAACCATAGACTAATAATAACGATGTAAATTCGATATTTCTATTGATCATAGTTGATTGTAGCACCAGAAAATAGCGCGAGCTGTAGCCCGGAGGCAACTACCCGCTCGTTACATACATTGGCGACTTATGTAGTCTTAATAATATCCGAAAATTATTCTAAACCACGACAATTTCAATGATATCACAATTAATTTGTAAAATAAACTGAGTTATGAGTCTTCCATCATCAAATTACCCAGACTGTGCCACATAGCGCATCGAGTCTGCGTTTTCGAACTCAAAAGAAGACTAACAAAGAACATCTTTCAGATAAACGGTGCGACCGGCGAAAAAATCAGCAATGCAGAAATCCTCAAGCATGCCGTCTCCGTCGCACGTGTACTGGTATCCAAGGGTGCGAGAGGGAAGAACGTCATGATCTTGATGAGGAACCACCAGGCAATGGTAGCTGTGTACTTCGCTGTAATGTTTGGTGGGACGGTTCCATTTATTATAGACCCGAATGCAACTGTTTGTAAGTTCAATACTGATTATTAATACTTGCACGTTTGTAGCTTTAATGCCTATTATATAATTATACTAGCTGTACCCGCGACTTCGTTCACGATTGCCATCAATCTTTAAGGTACCTCCTTTCTAACAAAAAAAGAATGAAACTCGTTTTGAATTTGATCCTCTCTCACAAAGGAACCGTGCTGAATTTCGGGATAAAAAGTATCTTATGTCCTACCCTGTAGTATAAACTCAAATTATGTCAAGTTTTATTTGAATTCGTTCAGTAGTTTCGACGCTATGCGCGGCCCAGATTCTAACAGACAGACAGACAAAAATGAAAAAAAATGCATTTTTGGCTTCAGTATCGATTATATTGCACTCCAAATTTTTTTTTTTAAAATCTTTAATATACAGAATTTTACTTGTTACATTCTTATTATAGCATAGGTATAAATAGATTACCTGTATATTCTAGCAAATAACCTATTTAATCTTCAATCTGGAATTATGACAGAAGTACCCCTACTTACTAAAAACACGGGTTTACTGATTGCTAGAAAGATTTCAGGATTAAAACAATATTTTGGTATTTTAAATACAAAGCTTATTCTCAAAATTATAGCTTTTAGAGCATATAGCTTACGAATATAAGGGCAAACAATAACCAACCAAAAATGTAATATGCTTGCGGGCGCCGGTTCAAATGTAATATCTAGAATAGCGGCGGTCTAAGGACGTTGCACAGATAAAAACCTGAGTAATATAGAAAGGTTTAATAACCTCGCAAAGTCCTCAAGGGTCCATGGGCTGAAAATGCACTGCACCAGTCTTGTATGGTTAAATAATTGTAGAATTGACCAAGACCAAAATGGCGGTTTAGCCAGCGATGCGCGCGGCCGTCACAACCCCTTCGAATGGGGGCCGGAGGAAACGTTATCCTGCTAATATCACTGTCGGATATAACTATCGTTTGCGACGCGCAATGGAAGAGAAGGCTTTCTACTCTGTCTACTGTTAGAAGATACATCGACGATATGTGCGATGCGATCTTGGCGGGTGTCACCAACGTAATGTAAATGCACAGACTGCACACACAAGCGTAATGTGAATTCACAGACTGCACACACAAGCGTAATGTAAATGCACAGACTGCACACACAAGCGTAATGTAAATACATAGACTGCACACACAAGCGTAATGTAAATGCACAGACTGAACTCACAAGCGTTATGTAAATGCACAGACTGCACACACAAGCGTAATGTAAATGCACAGACTGCACACACAAGCGTAATGTAAATGCACAGACTGCAAACACAAGCGTTATGTAAATGCACAGACTGCACACACAAGCGTAATGTAAATGCACAGACTGAACTCACAAGCGTTATGTAAATGCACAGACTGCACACACAAGCGTAATGTAAATGCACAGACTGCACACACAAGCGTAATGTAAATGCACAGACAGCACACACAAGCGTAATGTAAATGCACAGACTGCACACACAAGCGTTATGTAAATGCACAGACTGCACACACAAGCGTAATGTAAATGCACAGACTGCACACACAAGCGTTATGTAAATGCACAGACTGCACATACAAGCGTAATGTGAATGCACAGACTGCACGCACAAGGCAATGCGCGCGAAAGTCCAAACTTCACACAGCCCGATATTCGGTTACGCGAAATTACAAAGGACAGTAAACTAATCCTTGGCTTACCAATGGATATTTAACTAAGCAACGTATATATTTAACAATATGAGTACGTTTAAGCGACTTTGTCATAGGAGGTTGTTTGTCTGTTTGTTTATTTTCATTATTTTTTCTTTTTATAATATGGATGTATTTATAATAAAAAAATATATACTCTTAAGTAGTGTATCAGTAATGTAGTTCCCATAACACAAGCTCTGCTTACTTTGGAGCTAGATGATGCTGTGTGAAAAAATTATCAGATTTATTTATTAATTTACTTATCTCCAACACTGCTTTTTAATTGAAATGCGGCTTCTTGCAATCGTTTTGCATGATGTCAAGGATGGTTTCTAGATATGTTTTAATGCGACAAGGCACTAGAGGGTGCAGCTTTAAGCAATGGAAAGAACGTCGTTATGAATTTTACAGTTTTTTTTTTGTATCTACAGTTGAAATCATCCACTTCTTGAAGCTAATCGAGCCATGCATGGTGTTCTGTGATGAAGAACGGTACAACGATGTGAACACAGCACTTAAAGACGTCCCTGATGCGAACACCGAAGTCAAGATATCTGATAAAGAAGAACTGCTCAAGGACCTAGCGAGTGGGTTCAGTGATGAGGCGGACGGTTTTCAGTGAGTGCTGAGGGGCATATTTTTTTTATAATTCTTGACATTTTTACTTCATCATAATAGCCCCAAAGTAAGCAGAGTTTGTGTTATGGGAACTCATACAAACATTTGTAATTTGTCCCGCGGCGGGAAACGAACCCGCGACTTCTTGCGTCTCAGGCGGGTCTCTGCCCACTGTGTCACAGAGGTATTTTGACAATTATAATTAAATCTAACAAGCTCTGCCCCCATATTCTGATAGATCTGCGAGTCACTCGGTGATGGACGTTTGACAAGTTAAATGATTTTTACTTGTACATAGTTACTTTAGACCCTTTATAGTTTTTAAACGTCCTTTTTTAATAACCTCATATGGGTAAACCTCAGGAGAGATATAATTTAAGATATATTTTAGTGAAGAGCACGGTGCGCAACCACTAGACATGGGCGTTTTCGTTTTTATTACCGCAAACGGTTATGTAACCGATATACAGTTTGCATATCGATATAGAAAACGGTTTTCTGATATCGATATCAGTCGCAGGGGTTTTTAGATAGGCAAACAAATAATGAAACGATAAACGAAAACTTGTTCAGTTATTTATCAGTTTAGCAACTTGTAACTACGCCGGCGTGAAAACATGGACCAAAAAGAATTACAATAGAAAGTAAACCATATTGCCAGCTATCTATAATATATTTTGACACACGCCATTATCATGCAATCATGGCTAATGTTACGTTATATTCGCTCCAATGTCGTTTCGTTTGGTTTTTGGTTTGTGAAGTTTTCGTTTTGTTCGTGTCTGTAACAGTTGAGGTTTTGATAAGTTTTCATTATTTAAATATCGATATAGTATCGATATATAACCCATATCCGATATCAGTTACGTTTCGATATATCGAACTCATGTCTAGCGACCACACAGGCTCTAGGGTTTGAGGATGAATCCCCTGCTAATGCCGATGATTTTCATCATCTTTTCCAGGATCCCAGACATAGATGTAGATGATACGGTGTTGATGCTACCGACAAGTGGTTCTACTGGTCTGCCGAAAGCCACCCTCATATCGCACAGAGGATTGGTCGTCCAGCTCCCTCTTACATGGTAAATATGAACAATGGTTTCCTTCAAAATTCATTGATATACTCACGGTTTGATCACATTTTAATGTTTGTGAGAAGGTAGTCTATAAGTGGTTGGAAGTAGCCCATAATTATTTATTAATATGCCCTAGGGAGGCCTTGGACTTCTGATATTCCTGGACTTCTACAAGCTATTGACACCTGATGATGAGTCATAGATAATAAAGAAATGTTTTTTTTTCAAAACTTCTGTATAATATATTTTTTCAATGTTTCTGTCGTATTGTACTCCGATCTATACGGAGTGTTGGACAACCAAAAGGATTGATGAAAGAAGAGTGCACGCAGCTGAGATGCTAATGTTGAGATGGATGTGTGGAGTTACTAGAATGGACAAAATAAGGAATGAGTATATCAGGGGAAGTTTGAAAGTAGCACCCGTGACGGGAAAGTTGAGGAGTAATAGGTTAGCGTGTCATGAGGGGGGAAGAATGTCATATTACGAGAAGAGTGTTAAATATGAATGTAGATGGAAAAAAGCAGAGGTAGGCCAAAGAAAAGATGGATGGGTTGTGTGAAGGGTGACATGGTTAAGAAAGGAGTGGGTACTGAGATGACGGCTGATAGAGGAGAGTGGAAGAAGAAAACATGTTGTGTCATAATGTGGGATAAGGACAAGATGGTTTTTTATATTTTTTATTAGAGGTTAGGATCTTCATTTGATTAGAAAATATTTGTGTTAGAAGGCCCTGCTCTTCTAATATCTAAGAGTATAGTATTTATTATGTTAGTACTTGTTTAAGCTATTTTAGATAAAATAGATGTGTGCGTAAAAGGTTATTTGTTAGTGAAAAAAAATGATAAAAATGTAGTTATGTGTATCAGTGTGGGGGATTATTCTCCACTAATAAGACGGTTTGTATGAAAGATAAGTTAATCAGATAAAAAGTAGTCTATATATATACATAAGTAGTTGTTACCGTTAAGGAAGCGTTCGTAAGAATCGTATTTGCTCTACCGTTTTTTCTGTCGACTTACGTTGCAAAATTAATCATCACGTAAAGCACTTTTATTTTAACGTTAAAATATATAACATTTGTCCGCCCTGAAGGTCCATCCTAAATATCAGTAAAAAAAAAAGGTGAGTAAGTTTCGGTGATTACCTCCTACATCAAAACTTACAAACTTCATCTCTTTACAATATTAGTATAGATAATATTTGCTCACATCATTCGATCTTGGTAGCGCATCTGATGAGCAGCCGGCTGAGATACAAGAGGTGTGGGTTCGATTCCCGCTGTGTTTCAAACGTTTGCATGATCTGCAGATATTTATTTCGGGTTTTGTGGTACCATGGTATTTATAGGTCCTGACCCCTATGTATCAGTCACATACATAGTACTAACTGATGAATTATAAAAAACAAAAAAAACCTTCATTGATTTAAGATGGTCCATACCACAGACCTGAGCTAAAATATGAAGTACCAACTCCTAGGTGCTTTCACACGAAGTTCCCCACACCGGTCGACTGCTGCATGCTGCTGACGACTCCTCAGTGGATCACCTTCTCGTTAACTGTGACCAGTTGCGTAGTGTACCGCGTACCGATGCTCATGTCGCGGAATACGCCTACCGTGGATTGGGTCAAAGAAATGCTGGTTACTTACAGGGTAAGGAGCAGAATACAATTTTCTGTCACAAAAGCTTGTCTTTTGATTTTTTTACGTAGTTAAAATGATACTAAATGAACTGTTTTTTTTTCATAAAATGCCCATAAATAACTAATTATTTACCAAATGTTTAGCTGATGCGAGTTTTTTAACGAGATGGGATACTTTCCGTAGTGATGTAACGAGACACACCAAATTATATTGCTACAGGCTAGGGTACGGGATAAAATAATTAAGTACAATTGTACACTAAATAAACAAGTTAGTAAATCGTTATTAAAACTCAAAACCATTACCAGCAATACCAGAACTCAATAGAATTACTTCTGTTTATTTTTAGCCAACTTGGACATTCTTCGGACCAGCTTTTGTCAAAAGTCTCCTTCCCGCCATCACAGAAGATCATCTCTCATCGTTGAAACATTGTGTAGTACTGGGAGCACCGTCTTCCATTGAAATGATGGCTGCTCTCAGGGTAAGTAGACCATAAACTATTCCCAAGTATCTTTTCTTTTGGGTTATTTACTAAGTTCTTCTGAAAAGAGTGAACGAAATGAGAGTACTTTATTTTAATTTCATCTTGGTTCTTATGTTATTTTCTTATCATTTAAAAGTATATAACTTTGTAATATTTTTTTTAAACTGCCACACAGTTTTAATAAATAGCCATATATATATATAACTAACTCATTTGATAGCTTCGTAAAAACGAAGCTATCAAATGAGGCAACATAGAAAAAAAGAGAAAACGAAAAGCCGCAAATAGACTACATGAGTTACGTTAAGGAAAAAGTCACTGTCATGTAGTAAAAAAGTAAAAAAAAAACAACTTGAAGAGAAATGAATGATTCAGTAGCACCAACAAGAGTATACTCTCAAATTGACCCATATGTTGAGCAATTAGAACAAAAGATAATATAAATAACCCCAAAATTTTGTGAGGATGGATGTTTGTTTCTCTTTCACGCAAAAACTACTGAATGGATTTTGATGAAACTTTACAGTAATATAGCTTATTCATCAGAATAACACATAGGCTACTTTTTATCCGGGTACCATGTGGGCGCAACCGTGGGCAGAAGCTAGTATATTATGTATTGTACATAAACCATACCTCAGTCGTCCGTGTTTAACAAAATACATATTTAGTTTGGTGGCAACCCTCTTGGAGCTTCACAGAGATAGCTTATGATAACTCCGGGTTTTCATCTTGATCGTGTCTCCAGGAGTGTCTGTTTCAGGATAAGCTGCCTCCATCAGCGAAACTCAGCGACGTGTATGGTTCTACGGAGTCTCAAGGCTACATCACCAGCCCGACCCCCGGGGCACCTCTCAAGAGCGCGGGACTATTGGTTAATATCTTCGATTACAAGGTACATGGGAATTCAATTGGTACTAATCACTAAGGTACAAATTTTTAATTTTATTTCAATGCATCGGATCGGGAAGATGTTTGGTGGATAAACACAAACATTATCAGCTACCGCTTTCAAAGAATCTCAGCATTCGTACCCAAAAATTCAGATAATTAAATGAAATTTTCAGAACATGAACAAAGTAACTTGAGATTTCATAAAAGGGATTGGATTTATTGTTTAATTAAAAAAGCTTTATATTCTCTTGTGGAGCTCTTTGTAGTTGAGATCTTATTTTACCTTTCCTAATAAAATTTTATTGTGAAAATCATGATAGTGGTCTAAATTATTATATTTTCAGTTATTAGACGATGATGGCAAGAAAGTGGGTTTGCATCAAACTGGAGAGCTCTATCTTAAAGGGCCTTCTATTTTCAAGGTCAGTGATACATACATATAAGATACTTTTTAAAATTTTTAAAATTCCCTACATGTGTTACGCCCTCTAGTGACTTGTGGTGGTGAAACTATGAACTACCCTTGAAGTCATATAGCAAACAACTAAATTACAATCGGATAAACCGTTTCGGAGATAAATGCTCACAAACACCCAACAAAAACAACTTTACGTCAAACGCAATATACATAGATTGTTCAACGAGGAACTAAAACGAGCCATCTCATAAGAGATGTCAAGGCTCCTGAGCGACAGCGAGGCAGGCTATAGAATCGAGTATAAATTTAATGGGTTTTAGTTCCAAGCTAAACAATCGGCCCTTTTACAGTTTTTTTTTTGTTGACAAACGTACTGACGTATACCTCTAATGATCGCCGAAAAACGAAGTGAAGGTCGCTATCAGTTCAATTTAAAAAAATCAATAAAAAAAACTAATTTTATCTAAGATGTTATTTTAAAAATGGAACACGTAGAAGCCGAGTCTCTGTATAGGATCTTATTTTTTAGACTGTTGAAATAACGACTAAAATAAAAAATAAATACTTTAGTCTATAGCGATAAAATTATACACTTGTGTAATTTTAGCTTAGCGTAAGTGAATTACTTACGCTTAGCTAAAATTACACAATTTTAGAGAATGAGAAGTGAAATAGTAGATTGTTAAACAAGGAATTGAGCCGATTCCTCCCTCGCTGTCATTTGGGAGGTTATAGAATCCAGTATAAACTGGTTTTAGCCCCGTTTTTATTTATTCTCATTTCACTTAAATTGCAAGAAAATAAAATAAAAAATACCTATTACAGTAAAAATTCTAGAGGTTTCGCGGCATTCAAACCGTTTTTTTTTTTAATTCTTCTTGTTGACGAATGCACTGACGCATACATCCAAAGATCGACAAGAAACAATAGTGGAACAGAGTGACATTTTCAAAAATAAAGAAAAGAAGTACTTTAGTCCCTCAAAGTTAAATAATTACTTTAGGAACAGAGAAGTGTGTAAAATATTATTTCAGCTAATAGTAAATATGTACTACAAACTTGTCCACGTTGTACAATAAGCGGTCTTAACGCTAATTAACGATATTTATCAGACAACCTTTTGGATGGAACGGATGTGTACGAAAAATCCATTGCACAAATTCAAATCTATTATATTTTAAATCAAATCCTTTGTTTTTAAAAAGCATTTCCACGCTTTCTCAGCTAAGTCTAGATAGCGCATATAATAATCCTACTAATATTGTAAACGTGAAAGTTTGTGAGGATATTTGTTACTTTTTCACGTAAAAACTACTGAACGGACTTTACAGTAATATAGCTTACACATCAGAATAACACATAGGCTACTTTTTATCCGGGCACCACGCGGGCGAAGCCGTGGGCAGAAGCTAGTAATCTATAGTTTATTTTTTGTTTATGTTGTGCCTTGTTTTGGTGACTTTTTGCAATTATTTTTGTAGTCGGTTTATTTATTTTACACAGACATACTTATGAATCGAGGAATTCCGTTTCAATCGTCACATCAGCTTGCTGTCTCCATAAATAATTATTTGTATACCATTAGAACTGTAAAAGTTTAACGGAACGCAAACAAAAACCACACTAATATTATAAAAAGGTAAAGTTTGTGCGTTTATATGTTTGGATGTAGGAAGTAATTTCCGAAACTACATAATCGTTTTTAAAAATTATTTCATCCATATTTGAAATGGACCTTCAGAACCTATGAGAAAAGGACTTTTCGTGGAGACAAATTTTGCAACTTTGACGAAAAAACAGTCGAGTAAAACATTTATCTCTTACGCTGCTAACGAAACTAATAAAGAGTTACTTTTCATCGGGTACTTTTCGCCCGAAGCCGAGGACAGTAGATAGTATCCAATATAGCAAAAAAACTCAGCTGATGATTACAAGATGTATCAAGCAAAGCAATTGAAGTAATAAAGAAATTATTTCGCAGGGATACTACAAAAACCCAGATGTGTACGAAGAATCTTTCGTGGACGGCTGGTTCAAGACCGGAGACTTGTTTCAAATTGACGAGACGGAGCAAGTGTTCTACATCGAGCGGAAGAAGTTCTCCTTCAAGTTCATGGGATGCCATGTGAGTTATCATCACTACATACAAAAAAGTATATAAGTAGTATATCAGTCTTATAGTTCATAATATAATACAAGCTTTACTTAGATTGGGGCTAGATGATGCTGTGTGAAAAACATCCAGCATTGTTTAATATTTATTTATTTTTTACATCTTCACATTCTAGCAGAGTCTACTGCTGGAGTTGATTTTTTACTAAAAAAAGGGATATTTACGATGATTTGTGAGTTTGAATGTTTCCCGATATTTCGGCACAGTTGCATGTACCGTGATCACGGGAGGAACTGAAGTCTTTGCGGGTTTTGAATGTTAGTGGCAGACAAATGGATCTACCCTCTTTCTCACTCTTTTATTGCGAAAAATACCACTACCACCGGTTTCACTGTCACATTCGAGTTCTCGGCTCCGACACAAAACACTAACAGTATCCTGACGCACAACTGGTACCATGTTTTTTCGATTCTTGCACAATCTCACCACAGGATTCCAGACTCCACATAATTGAAAACCATCTTCTCTATTGAAATTCCTGTGTTTGGTAATCTCAATTGCCTCCTGAACCAATCTTGGTATGTAGTTACTTTCTGTTGAGATTACCTGTGGATTATGCAACTCAATCCAGTCAATCATCATTCAATCATCATCACCCCTTTTTTTAGAAAAAAATATGTTCAAAACCATGATAGTTTCAAAATAATTTATGGAGTTTTCGTTTTTTTCTGTCCAACATGAAATAGCCTACGTTAAATAACCAAATACGCCTTTGACTGTTTTTCGCCTGACAGGCGTCCTTAGATAAAATACTTAGTGCGTCGATCTTTAAGAATACCAAGTAGTCAGAGGCGCGTTTTTCAACTAGTTAGCATTCCACGTGATAGATAGCAGGCCATCGCCGCTTATTGGATCACTAACTGATGGCACATACCTTAAAAATTTTTGTTCCTTAGGCATGCCAATTTCTCACTATGTTTTCCTTCGCCGTTTTGAGCACGCGATAATGCGCACATATTTTTTCGCTGTAGGTGAAGCCTCGGCGCTTCGAACCAATACCAAGAATTTCAACCAGACTGTAAAAAATCTCGTGGTTTATTTGGTATAGAACCCGCGTACCAAGAATGAAGCTGAGCCTCGAATCCCACCAAAGTAGACTTTTGAGGATTTATAGATTCTTGCAAAAATAAATGAAATAAGTGTCTTTCAGAGGCACCACATGATAAAATACACTTAGTTTTGATGTAATATTGTTGTCTTGTAATGGTGGGTTGAAATCTCATTTGGTTCCAAATATCATTCAAAGAACTGCTTAATCTGTTGGTTCAAGGTGTCACCGGAAGAAGTGGAGCTGGTCATCGGCTCCGTACCAGGCGTCGAAGAATGCGTGGTCTGTGCCACTGAGAACGGACCGGCCGCATTGATAGTCCTTCAAAGAAACTGCTGCGTGACCAGAGAACAAATACACAAGGCGGTCAATGGTAAGCTTATAATTGCTGTTCTATTCTCTTCTCCCACAACATCCATGAAAATCAGAGTCAATTATTCATTAATTGAGATTACAAATCATTCATAAATGTCACCGTAAAAACAAAGTCAATGTAAATAATTAAAAAAGTAATCTACACCATTTCCTCGCGCGTAACTTCATTAATAGATCTTGCTATGCTCAAACGTTTCTTACTGAGAGACGAGTGCGTAAAAAGTCTCGTCATAGATGTTTTATACCTACAACTTAAGTAGCAAACAAGCATATGATCCTACCCTTTGATAAGCGTTACCTTAACCTAAGGACGTTTGCAACTCCAGAGGCATCACTCATACATTCCTGACCCTGAGTTCTCATAACGGTTGAAAATTCTCATCTGCCTGTAATTTCATCGGCACTTTACCCTTCAAACCGAGACCTGCAGGCGGCAGAATTAGTTATGGTGTACTTTCCAGACGAGGTATTTCACGTAGGTATGTCATCCTAGTCATCCCTTAGTCTAGTCTAGTTCCCACTGTCATCCTAGTGGATGACAGTGGGAACGACGATCAGCGTTGGGTAGGAGAGATTGAACGCTGTGTGGGCAGTTATCTGGCGACTCCACCTTGGAGTCTCGTATTGGTCAATGAATTCTGATTGATGCATACGACATGAAACCAAATTGTAACAACTATAACTGGCTATGATTCACTTATTCTTGTTTTGTTCTATTTTTGTGACAGTCTCAACCATGATTGAATCATGCAGTCCCTTAATCGTGATAGAATTTCAATTGATGCATACGATATGTAGCCAAGTTGTTCCAACTATAACCGGCCATGATCCACTTATTCTTGTTTTGTGACAGTCTCAATCATGATTGAATCATGCAGTCCCTTAATCGTGATAGAATTTCAATTGATGCATACGATATGTAGCCAAGTTGTTCCAACTATAACCGGCCATGATCCACTTATTCTTGTTTTGTTTTATTTTTGTGACAGTCTCAACCATGATTGAATCATGCAGTCCCATACTGGTGATATAATTTTGATTGGACCATATTAAATGAAGCCAAGTTGTAACAACTACAACCGGTCATGACCCACTTATTCTTGTTTTGTTCTATATTTGTGACAGTCTCAATCATGATTGAATCATGCAGTCCCTTAATCGTGATATAATTTCAATGATGAATATGATATGAAGCCAAGTTGAATGAACGAAAGAATGAAAACTACGTTATTAGGTATCACTGTACTCGACTAAATTTGTTTACTAAATTAAATTTCATGCATTACAATATAAAATAAAAAATATCAGAAAAAAAACATGTCTCACAGAGCCATCTATATATTTTATGGTTGAATTAATTTTCTTTTAGTGCTCTAAATTCATTTAGTAATTTATTATAAACTTTAATTGTCATTAAATTACAGTTTTTGTCACCCATTTTTAATCTAGTAGTGCCCAGATAGGGCACTACTGACGGCTTTTGGACTATTTTCCTTTTGGTTATGGCCTTTTCATCTTTCTCAAATAGATTGTTCCATTTACAACCGGCCACGATCCACCTAAATCTAATTCTGGTCTGTTTTTGCGAAAGGCTTAACCATGATTGAATCCTCATTTCAGATACATTGAGCGAGCATAAGCAGCTGCACGGAGGCATCGCGTTCGTCGCGTCACTCCCACACACACACTCCGGCAAAATAAAGCGAGAGGATTGCAAGACACTCCTACCAGAGCTGATAACCACTGGAAAACTCTACTAGATTACTTCACGAGTTAAAAACTACGAGCAGCAATGGATTCTCTGTTTATGGACGTTAACGTCATTTTACGAACGTTAATATAGTGGTGATGAAAAAATATTAAATATATGCCACAAATGATGACCGCTATCCTTAAAAATTATTACTGCACTGTAGATTTAGGACTTAGATTAACCAGAAAGTGCATCACACGTGCTAAATGGTTCTAAGGACATTTTTCATACAGCATCATCTAGCCCCAAATTAAGCAGAGCTTATGTTATGAGAGCTACATGACTAATATACCCCTTTTTTTGTAAATACATACATTATTATACAAAGAAAACACTCAGAAGCGAGACAAATATTTTCAGGTTATGTTTGTATGATCTGAAAATATTTGACTCGCGGCGGGAACCGAACCAGAAATCACCACTTTCACCCACTGCGCCACAGATGTCGTCATATCACCACTTTTGACCTGTATGAATCCACGTCTATCCATCTGCTATTATAAATCACTCTTATTTTTTATTTGGGACTTAGAAGAATGAGAAGTTTCTCGGGTGAGAAATGTGACTGACTGACTGATCTATGAACGCACTTCTAAAACTTCTAAGTCTAGAAAGCTGAAATTTGGAACATAGGTTTATTTTATAACATAAGCATGTCCTAAGACAGGATTTTTTAGAAATCCTACATTAAGGGGTGGGGGGGGGGGGAATGGGGGGGAGTAACTTTCTATGAAAGGCTTTGTTCTTTGAAGTTCAAAATTTGAATAACATTTATTGTGCATAAATAAATAATGAACTGTTTCCGGCTTTTTGGATTTTGATATTTTAAGGGGGGTGGAAATTTGTATGGGAGTATTGTTTTTTTTAAAGGTTATTTTCTAGTTAGGTAGTTCCTAACTAGAAAATTATTAATGAAACTACTTATAATAAAAAAAAATAAGGATGTGTTTCAGGGTTTTTCGATAAAGAGGGGGAAATGGAAGGTGAAAGTTTGTATAGGAGTATCAGTATTTTAGAGATGAATGGGTATTTCCTCCACGCGTGCAAAGCCGCTGGCAATAGCTAGTAAATAAATAAACACTCAACAGACTCATACATAGTCTTGATCCCACTAGGATTCCCTGTGTCGTGGGTATCAGAAACTACAAGTATCATAGTAACACAATACCTATCCGTAGCGGGAATCGGACCCACGTCTCTTGCCTCGTAGTCGGCTGCTCAACCGCCGCGACACAGAAGTTTGTACAAAGAAAAATATTGTTTTCAGGATACAAACTTTCAATACTCAATAAATTTATTGCTTTCACATGGTAGGTACATAGATGGTGTTCATAGGTAGGTATCTCACATGAGCCCTGTCTAAGGGTATAGCAACAGATAGGTAGGCAGGCCGAGGTTTTGCGTAAACAAACTAGTTATTAATATCTACAGTAAATAAAGTTAAGTTCTCAAATAAACTTTGTATTAGGGTACGGCGGCAGACCGAGGTTTTATTTTCATTGTAGGTAGTCAAAGTAGGTACTTTAGGAGATGGGTATAAGTGAATTATTTTGTTAGTAATGGTCATATTATTTCATGTCAATTTAGATTTAATGTCAGTTTTCAATTTCATTTTATAATTTACAATGTTAAATAAATTTAATGCTAAGCTTGTTCTAATAATCGTCAATATTATATTAGATATAATATATTAAATAGTGTATGTTTTTGTATTTGTTTTCATTTCCAATGTTATTATAATAGTAAAAAAAATAATAATATTATAGTTGATTTTAATAGTTGACAAAGATCACTTTCCTATAGACCACACTAGCCTGAATTATAATGAACCAAAAAAATCTTGTTCCTGATATCGTAGATAATAATCAAAAAGTGCACTGACTTTTCGACTCATTACCTTAAGCTTAATTAGTCCTTAGTTAAGTGTACAAAAAGGAGCACTTACTCAACCCTGTGCTAATTAGCCGACCGTAATTACCGCCAGGTGCGAGTCCGACATAGTTCTAACACAAACACCGTTATACTACCGTCAGGATAACTAGGTTCCATATTGCGTTTGCCATAAGAGCTTGTTTATGTTAAAAACTATATAAATGCTAACCCACATTAAGGGAAATCACAAAAAAGATATCCCAAAACTTCAACCTCTTCGGGATTCGAACCCGTAACCTCGCGTTTACCAACTAAGCAACTGCTTGAAATTCTTGGGACTAATCGAATAGACTTAGATCATCAAATAGTTAACCTCAAAAGGCGTCATATTGAACCACACTGGTCTGTCAAAACATCAGTCTTTTAGGACTGATGTTGGCAAACGCGGATATTGTCATTGTCATTGCGTCATGTTTCCTGCTGTGCTCTGAATGGTTGAAACTAAAGTTTCGACCAATCAGAGCACAGCAGGCGTGGCGGGACTCGCACGACAATTGATAAAATTGTTTCCTAGCAAATTATCAAACATTGCGTCTCTGGAGGCTGTCTACTATATGGCTTAGTGCAAAGTATCTCTCGGCACGCAGTTCGAGCCGAAACATGTCAAGAATTTTGACCAGGCTGGTAACGACTTTGTGGTAAAGTTGATATAGACATTATTCACTTTGTAAAAAGGGGAATTTTCACTTACACTACGGTGAAGGCACCGACTAAGTTTCTTTCTCCCTCCGCGACGCGTCGTGCGACGTGGAGGGAGAAAGTCGTGATCACTCACCCTGATCAAGACTCGGAATGAGTCGAAACTTAGGCCTTCACCGATAGTGTAGTATATGAAAATTCCCGTTTTTACATAATGAATAGTTAAGTTCACGATAGTTTTTGAAATAAAAATATAGCCATTAATTGTTTTATTAATGAAATACATGGCTAATTTATATATAACCTTGTGATGAACTTAATTTATAAGTAGTTATGAATAAATAATTTATCTATCTATATAACAAAAAAATGTTTTAATTTGTTGTAGTAATTTGTCAAATAGGTGGATGATATTTTGTGTTCGTAGTCATGTCTCTGTAGAACACATCTTTAGTTAGCAAATTTTGATTGCCACTCAAACTCGCAGAAAAAAAGTTAAAGTGCCTCATTAAAAACTTTCTCAATCCAAAGCGAAAACATCCTCGCACTCGAAGTTGAGGCTCCAATATTTACGAGTTCCGGAGTCGCAAATGTTCGAGATGTAAATGCACACAAACGGACAATTTGTTTGAGTCAACTGTGTTTTAATAAATTGAAGGAGCCAACCCAAGTTTTTTAATAAAAATACATAAATTCGTAGCTCGTAAGGGAGCATCTTAGGAGGCCACAATATACAATGGCGTCGAACCTCTTGTACACCAAATAAACTTAATTTTATCTATCCCTCTCTTTTACTAACAGGGGCCAAAGAAAGAGATAGCAGTATTAATTCTGTCAAATTATTCATTAAATAGTCATTCATAAGGTAAAAACGGAAATTTTCACGTACTGCACTATCATTGAAGGCACCGACTAAGTTTCGACTCATTCCGAGAGTCTGCATCAGGGTGAGCGGTCGCGTCTTTCTCCCTCCTTTTTTACAATATGAGTTAGTTAGTTTTAGTCACGATAGTTTTTGGAAAAAGTGTAGTCATGATTTCAAAACATGCCGACTACGAACACGAAGATGAGAGACACCTAACTAATTTGACAGGTGTAAAATTTTTGCGATCTCTTTCCTGCGTGCACTATCAGTAAAAGAGAGTGATATTTTAAATTAAGTTTAGTTAGAGTACAAGAGAATTGACGCCATAGTCAGAGGTGTTTTGTCTACGAATTCTAGACATTCTGGTTTTCTCGTGATGGTTTGCTTAGCCCTTTGAGGGCAAGTGGTATGAAAAAGCACAATAATACTTTTTGTATAAGAACCCGAAAAAAATATTCTATTTATTAAATAAAGTGAACAATTGAAAAATATCAATTTTACCATCAATCTCCTACTAATATTATAAACGCGAAAGTTTGTGAGGATGGATGTTTGTTACTCTTTCACACAAAAACTACTGAACGGATTTTGATGAAACTTTAGAGTAATATAGCTTATACATCAGAATAATATATAGGCTACTTTTTATCCGAGTACCACGCGGGCGAAGCTAGTTTTTAATGAAACTTGGAATAAATTGTTGTTTCTCATTAATTAGGTCTAGAATGAATGATGGTTTGAGAAAAGCCACTTTCTCAAAATGATAATGCGGTCACGCAATATGTCATTGTCAGACACAGAAAAGACTTCAAGTATCCCTAGGTTATGAGAACAGCATCTAAAACTTATCTTAAATTATGATAGGTATATTAATCATCGTGTCAGTCATATAAACCTAACGAGTGACCTGAGAGATTCTCTGTAAAACTAAAACATTTCGGTACATTTAGTTTGGTATAATATTCCGTCTGAAGTGGAAAGAGCTATCGAAATCCAAAAAAGAGATAAGGCACCAGGACCAGATCAAATAAGTAATGAACTTCTCATAGCTGGGAAGGCTTATATTGCGCCCATTCTCACGGACATTTACAACGAAGTCCTAAACAGCGAAAGTATACCCAAGCAATGGACATCTTCGACAATCACTCTGATACACAAGAAAGGAGACAAGAACGATATCAACAACTACAGACCGATTAGTTTTATATCGAACATCTATAAAGTTTTTGCGAAAGTTATCCTCAAACGCATTACAAAAACGCTAGACGAGAACCAACCTAAAGAGCAAGCGGGGTTCAGAAGCGACTTTTCGACTATAGACCACATATACGTCGTTAAACAAATCTTCGAAAAAAGCAAATAATATAATATCAATTTCTACTGCTGCTTTGTAGATTATAGTAAGGCTTTCGACTCACTGGAACACGAACGAATATGGGTCGCGCTTAAGAATCAGGGAGTTGACAACAAATATATAAGAATAATCCGAAATATATATAAAACCAGCACAGCTAGAGTCAAATTAGAAAGAGTGGGAGAAGAAATTAATATAGAACGAGGAGTACGACAGGGCGATCCCCTATCACCAAAACTGTTTTCAGCCGTTCTTGAAGAAATCTTCCGACACCTCGACTGGGACAGCTTTGGCCTTAATAGAAATGGAGAGAAACTAACTCACTTGAGATTTGCTGACGACCTAATAATATTTGCATCAACACAGAAGAAATACAACAAATGCTTAGCCAGTTAGATAATGAAAGCCGGAAAGTAGGAATTACAATGAACACAGCAAAAACTAAAATGATGACAAATGCCACACGAGAACCAGTAAACTTAAACAACAACAATATCGAATACGTAAATAAGTACACATATCTATCTCTCAAATAATATCACCAACTGACTTAATGTCAAAAGAATTGGAAGTAAGAACAGCTAATGCGTGGAAACGATACTGGTCTTTTAGGGAGATAATGAAAAATAAAGAAACAAATATGTACTTCAAGAGAAAACTCTATAATACCTGTATTATGCCAGTTCTAACATACGGGTGCCAGACCTGGGCCCTAACAAAAGCTCATGTCAAAAAGTTAGAAGTTTTTCAATCCGCCATGGAAAGAAGTATGCTCGGTAAAAGGAAGTTAGATAAAATAAAAAACGAAACACTGAGAAGACGTACAAAAATAGAAGATGTAACTCTTAAAGTAAAAGAACTAAAATGGAGATGGACAGGACATACAGTAAGGGGAAAGGAGAAATGGAGTAAAACGTTGATGAACTGGTTCCCAAAATACAATAAACGGAAAAGGGAGAGACAGTTCAAAAAGTGGGAGGACGAGCTAAACAATATTGCAGGAAAATCATGGACAAGGAAAGCGAGAGATAGAGAGGAATGGAAGAGGTCGGAGGAGGCCTTTGCCAAAAAAGGGCAAACAGATAATGCCGATGTCATTTAAAATATTAAACATTGTATTAAGTATAATTTATCTGAAATAAAGGGCTTATAAAATAAAAAATAAAAATAAATATTCCGTCTGAACGGCAGTTCTTTCTGTGTTTTCGTCGCGACACTGAAACAAGGCACATCCACACATGATTGATACGTGGTTCTCTCGTACTGCCTGCTTTAAGACATCCTTTCTTCTCCGTACATGTAAAATGTGGAATGAGCAGCCGCCTGAGATGATACAGTAAAAATATGTAAAAAGAGCCCTCCAGAGCAGACTACGTATTGGAAATGCTCTCGGGATTGTAGATGCCAGTATACAACGGTAACCACTTTCCATCAGATGGACTGTAGTATGCCTGTTTGCTTAAGCATAACATTAAAAAATGTACTGGATTTGAACAAACGAGAATAGTTCAGATGTCGAGGTAATACCGATTTGATAGAACCAGATTTTTTACAACGCTTTAGAACGCATTCTGTATCGAACACTAAATGCTAAGAAAAAACACTAAGAAAACTAAGCGTGAGGTATTTATCTAGACCCTCAAAAGTCGAGGTGAGAATATTGATTTGAGATCTGGAGTAGAAGATTGTTGATATGTTTTGGGCATATAGAAAGGATGGATGAAAGAAGATTAACAAAACAAGTATACAAGGCGAGCGTGAATGGGATAGTTGGTAGAGGAAGGTCTCGGCGATCGTACTCTGATCAAATTGGAGACATTCTAGAGAAAAGCCAGGTCAGAAGTACACTAAACCGCCGAGCATGAAGAACTTTATGGGGATGAATAAAGGAACAGAGGTAAGTGGAAATCCTTGGTCTCTGCCTACCCCTCCGGGAAACAGGCGTGACTGTATGTATGTATGTTGAGATCTTGAACAACACATAAGTACGCACCTCTGTATTGAACATATATGTTGTAGGTACGTATCTGCAGCCGTTGTTCGCCGATCTTCATGTCTTTACGAAGGCTCCGTCTGATAACCAGCGCCGCACCTTATCTACCTAGCTTTTGGAAAAACAATACTGAGACGGTGACCTACTGAGCTCACTCAACACAAAAATTAAGTACTTGGTTTGTCTATTGTTCGTTTAGTTTTTTTTAACCTGTTTTTGTGTATTTATGATTAAATAAAAATAAATATAAAATAGAGCTGGACATTTTCACACAGCATCATCTAGCACTAAACTAAGCAAAGCTTGTATAATGGCAACTACATGATAAGTTTCCTTTCTTCTTTCTTTCAGGTAAAACCCACTGAGTTATTAACATCTACACATGCCTCATATCCCGGGAGAATCAAAAATTAAGATTTTCAGTAAAATTTACTCAATAAAAAGGTATATAACACTTTCCAAACTACATTTTAGTTAAAAGCATACAAAATAATCCGAAATCAAATTCTTTAAATTGATAGCAGTGAAATAAGATGATCGTAATGAAAAAAACCCACGATCCATTAAAGCGACCTTTGCAGGGTATTTAAAACATCGTTCAGGTAATCTTTACAGTTTCCAGTTATTGAAATCCTATTTAAGATAAATCCATATTACCTATGGCTTTACCTGAAAATTTCCACGCATGGAATCCTTCTACTAATATAAACGTGAAAGTTTCTGAGGATGGATTTTCGTTACTCATTCACGTGAAAACTATTGAACGAATTTTGATGAAATTAGTAGTTATATAATTTTACTATATTACTAGCTTCTACCCACGGCTTCGCCCACGTGGTACCTGGATAAAAGTAGCCAATGTGTTATTTTGATGTATAAGCTATATTACTGTAAAGTTTCATTAAAATCCGTTCAGTAGCCTTGTTTCTTGCCTTTCTTTCCTGGTTTGGTCGCGGAGGAAGAGGCAGTAGATAAAATCGACGTTTCAAAGTAAGCTTTGTGATTTCAATGAATAAATGAATTTTTACTTTGAAACTTGACTTTGTATGTGCACATTAACACGTCTTTAAAACGGTGACGGAAAACATCGTGAGGAAACCAGCATGCCTTAGAACCGAAAATTCTTCAACGCTTGTCCACCGGTTAGTGTTCCAATAAGCGGCGATGTGCTTGCAATCTGTCATGTGGGATCCTAACTTCTTGCAAAACTCGGGCATGTGCTAGGTGTATAGTTTGGACGTGTCTCTGACTCCCCTATACTTGGTATTACAGTTCTGCATACATAGTTTGAAAGACCTCGGGCTGGGATGTAAGAAGATAAGGTTCGATTCTCACTGTGGGATAAATCTTTATATGTTCTGTAGACATAGTATTTATAAAAAAATAAAAAAGGTAAACGCGACAAAAACCGTAAAATTTGTAATTCTTTAGACATCTGTTCTGGGTCTTGGTATTATGTACTCGTAGTTCTTGATACTCACGACACAGGGTCCTAGTGTGGGTCAGAACGATGTGTCTGTTGGGTGTTAAAAAAGATCATAGAAACAGCAACATTTTTTTTTGTTAAATTTTCAAAATTTCAAAACCGTTGCTCCTACTAATGTATCCCTATAAAAGTTTCACTGAAAGTAATGTGGTAGGGGTCCATTGAGCCAAAGGGTCGCTATATAATTAGGGAATTATAACAAAGGGTAATTGGTCGTATTCAGACTTCTCCTTTGCAGAGAATTAAACTAGGCTCTGCTGGAATGGTATAAAACGAAAGTTGAGAACGATTAAAATGATAATGAATATATACTTACTAAGTATTTATCCAGTAACATCCTACTAATATAATAAATGCGAAAGTCTGTGTGTTTGTTACCACGTATCTCCGTAACTACTGAACCGGTTTTGATGAAATTTGGAATGTAGATAGTTTCGGATCTGTAATAACACATGGGCTAATCTAATTTTCGAAAAACGACCCCTAAGGGGATTAAATAGGGCGGTAAAGTTTCTAAAAAAAAATCTGTACAAATAAACTATGAAGTAAATAAAGAAACACGTTTTTTTTTTTTTAAATTACCCTTTGGGAGTGTGCAATTGAGTTCTAAACTTTGTATAAATTGTAATCCTTGGTTCGATTCATTCAAAAGTTGGTGGACATAGTTTGAAGCCTGGAGACGGTCAAATGCTACTTTTATTAACATACCACGCGGGCGAAGCCGCGGGCAACAACTAGTGTACAATACACTAGAATCACACATTTATTATAACAACTAACTGTTCCCGCGACTTCGTTCACAATTGCCATCCCTGCAGTCTAATTATTCACATTCAAAAGGAGCTTTTTACTTTGGATTTGACTCCCAGGTTGTATTTCTCAGTAACTCAGGTAGAGAGTTCCTTCGCGATTCGCACAATAAATATTGAAGCAAAGTGCTTTGTGTGAGTCTTACAATTTCGACTGCTAAACGGTATCTTTTCGCCGAGGCTGTCCTCGTTTGATGGTGAAGTTCCATTGCTCAGTCTCTGAAATATATAAGACCGATAGTTTAAGACAAAGACTGACGGATTATGGCGATGTTCCAGGTTTAATGTTAGCAAGGGAAGTTTTGCCCTCTTGAGCCTCTTGCCTCGTTGCTTCTCAGTTGAATCCATAATGGCAGTAGGCAGTATGTTTGTTGCCATTTTAGGTAAAGTAAAGTTCATACATACATATGGTCACGCCTGTTTCCCAGAGCGGTAGGCAGAGACCAAGGATTTCCACTTGCTACGATCCTGGCACACCTCTTTCGCTTCATTCATCCTCATCACATTCTTCATACAGGCTCGGCGGTTTAGTGTACTTCTGACCTGGCCTTTCTCTAGAATGTCTCCAATTTGGTCAGAGTACGTTCGCCGAGGCCTTCCTCTACCAACTATCATATTCACGCTCGCCTTGTATTGTACTTGTTTTGTTAATCTACTTTCGTCCATCCTTTCTATTGTAAAGTAAAGTTTATTAATTCGTTACAAAAGTATAGTAAAACGGTATTTCAAATTGCAGTTAGTAAGTACGTCTATAAAACAAGTAAATGTTATAAATAACTTATAAAACATACAAATTTTGTCAAATCAATTTGTAAGTACGTTCGCTAGCAAACAAAATACCCGAGTCCTTTAAAAACCTTAATGATAATTTATTTAAAATTAAATTTAAAAAAATCTGATAGGGAAATGTTATTACAATGTTAATGAATTTTTAGATGACATTTTAATTTTAATTACTATATAACTTTGACATTTGTTTTTGACATCATTTTGTATATTTTGATATTTGCATGCTGTTTGATATTTATTTATTTAAATGTTTATTGAAGCAATTCTCCTACAGAACACTGAATTCAACTTACATTATGCAACTACAATTTGCAGTTAGTTATTAGGTTCGTCTATAAAACAGTAAATGTTATAGATAACTTATAAAATATACAGATGTTTCTAATCTATTTGTAAGTGGGTTCGCTAGCTCCCACCCTAGGATAACCTGTGTTGCGGGTAGCTAGCCTCTTTCGCACAATCGCGTCAATAAAGTTTTACACGCTTAAAGAGAGTGCAATGAATTAATTATTTTTTTAAAAATGCGAGTTGTATACAATGGCGTTATTGTAGTGGCGGGGCAAGTTGCAAAATTGTATATTTTATGTTATAAAAAAAATAAAATAAAAAATGGGTTATGTACAAACAGAACAAAGGCAAAAATATAGAATATAGGTATTTGTTAGGTTTGTGTGTGTGTGTGTGTGTGTGTGTGTGTGTGTGTGTGTGTGTGTGTGTGTGTGTGGAGTTTAACATCTTGGTATAGAGTTTCAGTTGGGTATCGGTATGGTTTGTAGTGGGCGACTTTTAACACTGCTCGCTGTGCTCTTTCTAGGCAGAGCAAGTAGGTCTGGCAAGCTGAGCCCCATGCAGAGGTGCAGTAAGTTAATACCGACTGGCAAAGCGCTTGGTAGACCAGTTTAATAGTTTTTGCATCAGCAAAGGATCTAAGGTGCTTGAAGATATAGATAAGCTTCCTAAGTCTGCCGCACGTTGCTGCAATTTGTTTTTTTCAAGTGAGGTTCTTATCAATGAAAATACCCAGATATTTGATACTCTCAACTTCTTCAATGGTTGGATAAGTACAACCTACCATTGAGCTTGACTCTACATGGTTGTGAAGTTTGATATTGATAAGGGACCTAGGTCCCTTATATGGTAGAACACAATTGAACTTCATTATTTATTTATCGCAACATAGCAAATAAAAAATCTGAATCTGAATCTGAATCTAGCTCCCACCCTAGGATAACCTGTGTTGCGGGTACGTAGAACTTTCGAACTCTTTCGAACAATCGTGTCAATCAAGTTTACACGCTTGAAGAGAGTGGAACAAGTTAATTAAAATTTAAAAAATATGAGGTGTATGAAAACAAATTACCTCCAGATCGGAAGTGCAGGGAGTAAAAATCTAAACTGAATAAAGAAAAACTAAAGCAACATCTGCAAATATTTGTCTCGGGTCTGGGTGTTTTCTATGTATAGTATGTACAAAAAAAAACATATATAAGTAGTATATCAGTCATGTAGTTCCCATAACACAAGCTCTGCTTACTTTGGGGCTAGACGATGCTGTGTGTTATTGTCTAGCATTATTTATTTAGTTTGCAATCGTCTATTGGAACTAAAATCCACAAAGATTTTATTACCAAGATTGTACCCCACATTATATTGTGTTATTGTTTTCATTGTCTTATTTACTTACCTTAATTATTCGTTTATTCTGTTGAATAAATAAATTTCTATGTCAACCAAGAAATAAAAAAAGTTAAAAGTTTTAAGTTTCAATAGCTGGCCAGCAGGCAGTGGGAATCACAATGATGGATTATGAACATTTCATAAGTTCATTAGCATCTTGCGTGAGGTAAATAATTGAACACCTTCGGTCCGCCATCCATCCAAAACTCCGAACAAACAAGCGAACGATGAGGTAATTAATCATTTATCAAATTACGTACTTTGATCGGTTGTATGCAGTACAACACAACTTGAAGGAGGCTTACAAAATAAACCTACCATAACCGTTTAAGTCTGAGCTGTCACCAACGCGTTGTACAATTTTTATTTTATTTAAATGAGTAAAAGGCGTTCTTTAGGGCAGGCAATGCCCCAGGTGTCAACAGACGTCAATAGGTGGCGGTAATTGTACATTAGGTGGGCCGTACGAATGTTAAAATCTGTTTATTATTATTATTTATGGCGAGGAAAATCAGCACACGGCCCACCTGAATTAAAATTCCTAGCAAAAGTCACTTTCTTTCATACTTCTAGAACAAGTCATGTTTAAAAACCTCGCTCCACTTCAAAAAAAACCGCTTATTCCATACACATCTTATGAATTTTCTTAATGGGGGCCTCAAACCAAAATCCACATAAGTATTAAGTACATACAAAGCCGATTTCGTCCAAGTGGACCAGATCTTCTCGCTTCGCTTCGATCAATAATCTAGCTATCTATATGGTAGTTTCTATGGCAATGGCTTTAGCAATTATCTATGGTTTATTTTAGTTGGATGCGATGGACCATAAGGAGCCTCTGTGTTTTGATTCACTGTATCTTTGTTTGTTCGGTTAATTTAAACTTTTGGCCGTTAAAACGGACAGGGCTTTAAGGGGCTTACGGGTCATATCCATTGACAAATGACATATCATATTCGACAGTTTTTTTTATATTCGCAGACTACGATCAGCGAACAGCAACAAATTACTGATATACAAATGGCTCCTTTATTTATAATGTAATTTTTCACACAATCCATCTTTTCTTTGGCCTACCTCTGCTTTTATTTCCATCCACATTCATATTTAACACTCTTCTCTTAATGTGACATTCTTCACCCCTCATGACATGCCCATACCATCCTAACCTATTACTCCTCAACTTTTCCGTCACAGGTGGTGCTACTTTCAAACTTCCCCTGACTCATTTATTTTATCTCAGGAAAATTTATATTAGATTGAAATAGAAGATTTTACAATGTATAAAAAGAAGCCCTACTAATATAGAAACAGGAAAACAGAGGTAAATGATCCAAGTTAAGGATCACTCATTCATTAATTGTTTGTGTTTGTGCCTTCGCTAACTATTGTTTGAGTACCTTCGAAGGGGAGAGGGCGATGAGGGGAGGGAAAGAGGTAAGGGTTTAAGTTTTGGTTTTGTTTGCATCAACTTTAAGTTTGCTTTGTTACTCTGTTGTTCACGAACTGAACGTGAACATTATAATAAACTCGTCAGTCTATGAAGGACACACGCCTCTACCTATATGTATCCTTCGTAAACAACCTATGCCTTCCGTTTTTAGCTGATGTGCTATAACACCCTGTATACAATTGCTGTATATTAAAAGCTATTGCACAGTCACTATTTGTCCTTATCTTAATGCTGATGAGTTGCATCATATAGATTATTTATGTAGGTATATGTATTCATGTATGTATGTATAAGTATATGTTTTATCTAATTATTCATCACTTTGTATTTCTGTATTGTCTATACACCACCGTCCTGTATCGTTCACGTAAATTCCTGTCCATACAAAGGTTGTCTGGAAGAGATCGCTTTAAGTGATAAGACCGCCCATTGTACTCCCGCGATTAGCTTGTAATTTGCTCCGTTTAAATTTGTAAGCATAATATTAAGTGGTGTACAATAAAGAGTTATCTATCTATACTAATTTGACATTAAATACCTACCTAAATACTTGGAAATTTTAATAGGTTTACTCATTTTTTACTACTAAATTAGGTATACTAATAAAGAAGTAAGTTTTTTTTGTAGTGCCTCAGAGTTGTTCGCGCAGACAAGGACGGATGGTTTTCATGCCATCATCCGTAAAAAAACGGCATCTCTGATGAGGAGAGTTCATGGCAGCCACAACAGTTGCGGAGAGGTGCACCTCTCCTATTTGGAGGCATTTTGTATATTGATTTCAGAGAAATCAATATGATTTTATTGTTTGATCATCTCCCGCCACTGAATGTCTCTATGTTCATAATATTTATCATAGCAGAATTTACTAAAAAATAGTCTTAAGTATCTCCTAACAAAATGGATTATGTTGTCTGTAAAATAAACCTTTGTTTTGATTCAATTTAATTTGATAAAAAGGCAATCAATCTTTCGGTCCACCTGGTGGTAAGTGGTAAGCTTATGGACGCTTTCAATACCAGAGGTTATCACTAACTCGTTGCCGGCACTGAGATAACAAGATGAAAGATAACATGCGCCTGTAATATCACCGGAAACTACCCTTCAAATCGGAAGACAGCAACGAGAAAAAATATTAATAATATTAATAATAATGCTGGACAATCCACACAGCATCATCTAGCCCCAAGCTAAGCAGAGCTTGTGTTATGACTGATATACTTAATACAATACATTACATAGATAGATATTTTTTTATTATACATAGAAAATACCCAGAACACACGGAACAAATATTTGCAGAACATTACTCCTTGGTGATAAAAATAGGCATGGTGGTAGTACTTCCCCAGATAAGCCCTTTCACAGAAGCTCGAAGACAGAAGACTCTTCATAAAATTTTAATAAAAGATATTCGAATGAGCTGATGAAATGATTCAATTGAGTGAAACAGAATAAGATGAAAATGCGATACAATATGACTTCAATTTCAAATACTGTATTCAATAAAATTATCAAATCGAAATGTTGTGTAGAACAATGTTATATACCTCAAATAGACATTCCCAATTACAACCCATTAGCGTGAGGTTACGATCTCTTAGTAACCGGTTGATAGCTTGATAAGGCTAAGATCTTGTAAGAACGGGAATTTTCACGTACTGCACTATCGGTGAAGGCACCGACTAAGTTTCGACTCATTCCGAGAGTCTTCATCAGGGTGAGTGGTTACGACTTTCTCCTTCCGCGTCGCGCCGTACACTAACTACTCGTGCACGTGGTACCACTCAACCTGATGAAGACTCTCGGAATGAGTCGAAACTTAGTCGGTGCCTTCATCGATAGTGCAGTACGTGATAATTCCCGTTTTTCCAATATGAATAGTCAAGTTAACGATAGTTTATGGAAAGATCTTGAATCGATGAAAACTTAGGATTATCTCGTTTTGATTAGCGACCGACGGATCTTATGCGTCCTGTCCTTTTTTGAACAAAATTTATTTCAAATGACAACCTAATACAAGCTTCCCTAATACAATAGTGTAGCCTAAATTATAGTACTTATTTCTTCTTAAAATAACACAAACAACTATGTATAAGATTTACAAATTCATTCAGCGAACAGTAAAATAAGTCAATACTCTCTGCAACTAGATTTAAGCCTGAATTCACAGTCGGGGGTTGAACAGTCCACCAAAATCCATCATTCAGCATTGCTTTATGGCTGGGTGCATAAAGGTTAAATTCGCACTTGAATTTTTACTTAGCGCCTGAACAGTCCCCTAGGGGAGCCCCTATTTGACTATGAATCTGGGCCTTAGTGTGGTCATGGTGCGAGTCAATGGCGCTTAGCTCAATAAGTTGGTCCTTGCGTGTGGTATAGCGAATAGGTGCGGCTTTCTGCGCCTGCGCACGTACTCATCGGGCACACACAGTTTTCATCCCTTCCAATATGCCCGGATTGGTAACATCATCCCTGAACACCCTGAGCACATATATAGCGAGTACCCATATCCCGTGGGTATCAGGGGTGCTAAACAAATAGCACTTTCTGTTGACGTTAACGCCTGCGGAAAGATAAAATTGTATGGAAATGACATTTGCTGCGGAAATGTCACGTGACATTTTCATACATTTGTATCTTACCGTAGGCCTTAACGACAACAGAAAGTGGTTTTTGTCTAGCACCCCTGGACCTACAAGTGGTGTCCTACCATAACACCCAGACCCTTAACTAATGTCTACGGTACATGCAAACATTTGTCACGAAGCGGGAATCGAAGACGCATTGCGTCTCGCCCGCTGCATCTAAAGTTTCTATATTTAGGAAAAGGACCGATAGAGGTCACGACAGGAAAGAGCTCACACGCAAGAGGGAGTTTGATTCCCGGTGCGGGACAAATATTTATATGTTCTGCAGATTTCTGTAGTTAAATGTTTTCGGCGTAATTTTTTTAATCATTCGAAAGAGTTATACGTTTTCATATTGTAAGAACGGGTATTTTCACGTACTGCACTATCGGTGAAGGCACCGACTAAGTTTCGACTCATTCCGAGAGTCTTTTACAATATGTTCACGATAGTTTTTGTTATACGTTTTTTTTGGACTCTGTATTATGCTTATAAAGTATTGAATGATTTAAATATTAAATACTTTTTTTATGTAGTTAACTACGAACTAAATGATTTTAATGAGCTATTCACATGATTCAGTTAAGTCAAAGTCAATGAAAGATCAAACTGCGATATAACATGCTTTCAATTTCAAATACTATTCAATAAAATTATTTCTTCAAAATTTTATAGAAAACATTCCAAATCGGTTTAAGAGCTTTCATAACTGAATCGAATTCTGAAGAAAATAAATTTAGTGATATAAATAATGTGAGACTGACCGTCTGACCTTACCTGTAATTGTGTTAACCCCAGGCACAGTGGACGGGGAACAGTGCACTCACTCCTACCATATCTACGATCACTCTAATATCTTGATATTTTACGCGTTTTTGTAGTACTTCGGAATCTGTCTCACGACCATTGAGCGTTTGTTGGACGGAAGAACCTCAAAGTGATCATGAGAGGAAGGACCTCAAAATGGTCAACGATAATAGTGTGACGAACGCGGCCTAGCTAACTACGGTACGCTAGCGCCATCTCTTATCAAGTGGACGCACTACTTGTTACCGCCTTCGACCAGCTAAACCGCGCTAGAAAAGGACGGAAGTTTCCAGAATGTTTGGGATGGTACGAGATGGGGCGGAGCGAGGCATACGGGCCACGCCCCCAGATTGTTCTGGAAGAGACGTCTTACGAGATATATAAGCGCGGCAAGCGGCCGGGAGAGTCAGTTTCTTTTCAAAATTGAAAAGTGAATTATTGGAAGTGATTCGAGAGCGATACCCAGTGACTAGTGAAGTGATAGTTGCGCTAGTGTTGTACTTTATTAATCATATTTATTTATTAAAATCAACATTGGATCATCATAATAAATGTTAGTTATACATTTCTTATTCTAAGTTAGTTACATTCCTTGAACTATTTGGCTACAAAACAACAAGTAAACAAATAAATACGTAATTGGAACAGTAAATGTAATTTTTTTTTTTTTAGAAACAAACTATTTGAATTGGAATGGATTGTCAAAATTACTATGTCAGAAAGTTAAAATGCCATTACAACTAGATTAAAAAAGATAGTTTATTATTAAAATGGATCATAGAACAATTTCTGAGATAAGTTAAGTCAAATCTATCTGAGAATACCCTCAAAACGCTGTTGGAGCTGTCCCGGACCCTGCGCATCAGAGATGTGCACAGTGTACTAAGTGATACAGTGTTTTTCACTGTATCACTTAGTACACTGTGCACAGGGTATTCTCAGATAGATTTGACTTAACTTATCTCAGAAATTGTTCTATGATCCATTTAATACTTAGTACACTGTGCACATCCCTTATCTCAGAAATTGTTCTATGATCCATTTAATACTTAGTACACTGTGCACATCCCTGTCGTGTAGTTTCGTTGTGTTCTTTGTTCTGTTGTCATTTTTTTATCGAGTGATTTATTAATACAGTGTTTAATTGGACTTGATTATTTTATCCCGATCCCTAGCTCATAACAATAGTGTCGCTGATGTATAGTACGTGGCAAGCTAACAGTACGCTAGCGCCATCTCTTAGCGGATAGACGGATTCCTGTTACAGCGCCATCTAGTACCTTACCTAGTAGATACACTTACCGCATCAGTAAGGGCAGCGATGTGTTAGAAAGAGATAGCACGCTGTCTCGAATAATCGAGGCGGGAGACGCATCGCTCCTTCGAGATATTTCTAGAAAGAACGCGGTTTTGTTTGGCGGCACATATAAACGCGCCACGCGCTATACCCGTAGTAAAACCAGCGTCGCACCTTACCTACCATTTGGTGCAGTGCAGCATAATGCTGAGACGGGGACCTGTTTGACCCCACACAATACAAAATGAAGCACTTAGTCTGTTAGTTATTAATTTCGTTTTGTTTTATGTCTTTTTTATGTTGTGTCAAATGAATTGTCTTTCTTCTTTCTTTCTACTATAATAATGGAGAGAGCCAGTCATCCTTTTCATAAGCTGTTCAAAAACTAGGGCTTCGCCGATGTTATTGCTAATTTAATCTCTCATATTTCGCGCACTTTCACGAATTAGGTCGGAACGAAGCATCCGATAAATAGATCAGCTCTGAGTTTATTTTATTGTAGTTGTTTGTTTAGTTCTGGAACAACCCACATAAAATATATTCCCTTCATCTATCTAACTTCTTGGATTATATTTTCTATCTATACCTCTATACTATATACCTGTATTCTATCTATACAGGTGAAATTGAAAATTGACGTTAAATCTAAATTGACATGACATAATATGACGAATACAATAAGATTATTAACAAAATAATGCACTTGTACCTATCTCCTAAAGTACCTACTTAGACTACCTACAATGAAAATAAAACCTCGGTCTGATGCCATATCTAAATACATTTGAGAGTTTTCACGTACTTAGTGCAGTACGTGAAAATTCTCGTTTTTTACAATATGAATGGTCAAGTTCACGATAGTTTTAGGAATAAAATTCATTTGAGAGACTTAACTTTATTTACTGTAGATATTAATAACTAGTTTACTAAATTTTCTTACAGCCAATTAAGGTTTTACATTTTATGTATTTAACTAATAAATTGTCGACAATCACTGTACTAGAAGATATAGGTATAAGATTATTAATCTATCGCAGACTTTGCTTCGAGGGACAAGAATAATGAATTGATACAACCTTTGTGTTTGTGTGTGGTGTGGGGTGTGCGTGGGGTGTATCGGTGTGTGGATATGTATGTGTGTGGGTATGTATGTCTTGTATCAGCCCACATTCACCCATTTCTAGGTATGTCTCCTCTCTAGCACACCACTCTTTCTGATTCTGCGCCGAATAAACGCAGTGTGTTCCTACTGCACTCTATCAACTATCATATCACTTCAGAGGTACCTACTATTATATAATTATATTGTTGACATAACTTTTAGCTTAGGTATAGTGTTATTGAGTAATTTGTAAATTTGTATAATGTACTATATCCTATCCTATCCTATAGTATTATAAATGTGAAAGTTTGTGAGGATGTTTGTTCCTCTTTCACGCAAAAACTACTGAACGGATTTTAATGAAACTTTACAGTAATATAGTTTATACATCAGAATAATACATAGGCTACTTTTTAACCGGGTGCCACGCGGGCGAAACCGTGGGCAGAAGCTAGTTATGTATAATGTTGCGACAGAATTTATATTGTTAGTGAATAAATGAAAAAAATGATACAAAACATCAAGTAGTCAAGTATTTAGATGACCTCTGTGGCGCAGTGGCTAAGGCCCACCTGAGACGTAGAAGATTGTGGGTACGATTCTCGCTGCGGAACAAATGATAGTATGATCAGCAAATATTTTCTCGGGTCTTATATGCATGTATATACAGTAAAAAAGTATATAAGTAACGTATCAGTTTTGTAGTTACTATAACATAAGCTCCGCTTACTTTGGGGCTAGATGATGCTGTGTGAAAATATCTAGAATGATTTATTTATTTACAAAACTCTTGTTGAAAAAGTGTTTTTATACCATCAATACATTTTTAACGTATGATAATTTAGACTAAGTAATTTTAATAAATGTTTTTCTATTTGCTGACATTTTTAACTATATTTTCACCGATTCCAAAAAAAAGGAAGTTCTCAATTCGTCTATATGTTTTTTATGTGTATGTTACACGATATTTTTGCCAATTTTAAACGATTGTGTTTTTTCCCGAAAAATTGTCTTGTTATGATTATATGTCTTTAAGTAATGTACTTTCAAATACAATTGACACAATTGTAAATTAATATTTCGCATATGAATTAAATGTTTTGTTTTGTAAAGCAGAGTACGTCCAACCGGAATGTCATTGCGATACGTTTTACAAAAAGGTCGCCAATCTTTTATAGACAAGACTTAAATATCATTGTGCTGAGTGAAAGATGCAAAATCTATTTCGCGTTCACAAAAACGTACCTTAACAGATACGCGAATGTGTGGGAAGCACATGCGATGTGTCAGCGCAAACTATCGAACGTTGGATACATTTGTCTCGCGCGGTCTGTGATGGATCGTCGAGGTGACATGCTGCTGATCTGCAGATAGAACTCACAATCCTTAGGGTGCGTTCTCATTAATAGAAGGCACTAACCAGGAAATGTATATATGTAATTTACAATAATATTATAATTATGTATTTGTTTGTTGTTGGTAGGATATCCAACAACAGTAGGAAGTAGGATTTTAACTTATCTGGAGTTAAAATCCTACTTCCTACTTATCTTACTAATATAAAAAATGCGAAAGTCTGTGTGTGTGTGTATGCGTGCGTGCCTGCGTGCGTGCGTTTGTGCGTGCGTGCGTGCCTGCGTGCGTGCGTGCGTGCGTGCCTGCGTGCGTGCGTGCGTGCGTGCGTGCGTGCCTGCGTGCGTGCGTGCGTTTGTGCGTGCGTGCGTGCCTGCGTGCGTGCGTGCGTGCGTGCGTGTCTGCGTGCGTGCGTGCGTGCGTGCCTGCGTGCGTGCGTGCGTGCGTGCGTGCGTGCGTGCCTGCGTGCGTGCGTGCGTGCGTGCCTGCGTGCGTGCGTTTGTGCGTGCGTGCGTGCCTGCGTGCATGCGTGCGTGCGTGCGTGCGTGCCTGCGTGCGTGCGTGCGTGCGTGCCTGCGTGCGTGCGTGCGTGCGTGCGTGCGTGCGTGCCTGCGTTTGTGCGTGCGTGCGTGCCTGCGTGCGTGCGTGCGTGCGTGCGTGCCTGCGTGCGTGCGTGCGTGCGTGCCTGCGTGCGTGCGTGCGTGCGTGCGTGCGTGCGTGCCTGCGTGCGTGCCTGCGTGCGTGCGTGCGTGCGTGCCTGCGTGCGTGCGTGCGTGCGTGCCTGCGTGCGTGCGTTTGTGCGTGCGTGCGTGCCTGCGTGCGTGCGTGCGTGCGTGCCTGCGTGCGTGCCTGCGTGCGTGCGTGCCTGCGTGCGTGCGTGCGTGCGTGCCTGCGTGCCTGCGTGCGTGCGTGCCTGCGTGCGTGCCTGCGTGCGTGCGTGCCTGCGTGCCTGCGTGTGCGTGTGCGTGTGCGTGTGCGTGTGCGAGTGCGTGTGCGTGTGCGTGTGCGTGTGCGTGTGCGTGTGCGTGTGCGTGTGCGTGTGAACTTTCGCGTTTATAATATTAGTTGGATATATTATAATGTTATATATTATGTATATTTCAATATGTTGATAAGTTTTTACCCACAAGGCAGGAGCTGAAGATATAAATACTATTTGATTTCGTAGATCGAATTGTTGATTGTTTATGGACCAACTCTCTCAAAGAACGTATTCCCGATATAATTTTAATTTCTTGCAGCCCAGAATATAAAAGTACCTATAATTGATGTCACCTCGTGCTACGCTGCACGTAGCACCGCTACGGCGTAGCATGAGCCACAGATTGGTTACTTTGATAGTGCTAGATTTCCCGAGAACGCCCCGACGTGGAATATATTTGTGAATATTTGTTTGGCTTGAAATATTACGTACGCGACTTACCATAGAACATCTGTGTCCCGAAATACAACATTTCCCCGTGAACACAGGAGCATTCTTATTTTTACTATTATTTATCTAATTTCATTTTCCGGTGATCGATTATTCATCTTTGGATGGTATTTTCTCTGTAGAGTATTTTTTTGCGCGACGTATGGAGCGGTCAATATATCATTGATCAATATGCGTATTAGGCATTGGTCAACAAGCGTATTAGGCATTGGTCAATAAGCGTATTAGGCATTGGTCAATAAGCGTATAAGGCATTGGTCAATAAGCGTATTAGTCATTGGTCAATATGCGTATTAGTCATTGGTCAATATGCGTATTAGTTATTGGTCAATATGCGTATTAGTTATTGGTCAATATGTGTATTAGTTATTGGTCAATATGCGTATTAGTTATTGGTCAATATGTGTATTAGGCATTGGTCAATAAGCGTATTAGTCATTAGTCAATATGCGTATTAGGCATTGGTTAATAAGCGTATTAGACATTGGTCAATAAGCGTATTAGTCATTGGTCAATAAGCATATTAGGCATTGGTAAATAAGCGTATTAGGTATTGGTCAATAAGCGTATTAGGCATTGGTCAATATGCGTATTAGTTATTGGTCAATATGTGTATTAGGCATTGGTTAATAAGCGTATTAGACATTGGTCAATAAGCGTATTAGTCATTGGTCAATAAGCGTATTAGGCATTGGTCAATAAGCGTATTAGGCATTGGTCAATAAGCGTATTAGTAATTAGTCAATATGCGTATTAGTGATTGGTCAATAAGCATATTAGGCATTGGTCAATAAGCGTATTAGTCGTTTGGCATATGTATCATTGTGTTTAATGTGTGTATTGGCATCCGGCATATACGTCATAATGTGTATTGGTCATCTTGCGAATTGGACGTATCGCGTTTATGTGGAAGGCAATATAAGAATTCTAGATTATTGGTCATTAACATTTTTTTTTCGCAATTGATTTGTTTCTTTAAGGATGTTTCTGATATTGGTTTTATAGCCAAAAGTCACCAAAATAGAAAACACATCAGGGGTTTTACAACTTTGCCAAAATTAACTAGTTGAGAGAGTAAATGTGTAAATGTAAACAGTGTAAACACAAATCAAAATCATCAGCATTAAAAGTTCAAATGCTTTGATATGCAAATAGGCCTAACGCCTAAGCTTAGAAGCAATCAAAGTATTCATTAATTTGCATAGAACGGCCATGCCATTTAATAATAGCAGCGTATAGAGGTGAAACTCGCAATTGGTAATCACGGAAGTTTTCTTTTACATTACTTACGGTCACAACATGTCTGACAAATACACTCTCTCATTCATATTAAATTACTTCGGTTTTTTTAGGTAATGCAAACGATGTATAAAAATTAAAACAGAGCAATAAAAATTCTTTAACATATAAACAGAGCATAAAGTTTTTTCAAAATACGATAATTATGTCAATTTTAAAACCGAAACTTGAACTAGATATTTTGATATAAATAATGTTTTTAGGAAACTTGGTCTTCTGACATAGGCATTTAATAGGAGAGTCACTTCTATAAATTTATTTAATATAGAAGTGAAGCCTTTCATTAATTTAACGTTAAAACAAAACTACGCTATCCCGGGCTTTAGCCCTTGTTTAATTTGGTTAGGACTCTAAGTATTTTGTATTGTAATTCAAACAATTTTACTCATGTAAAACCACATAATTTTTACAAAATAAACCTTTACAGAGACTTTGAGAAAAATGATACTAATGCTGAACATTTTCACAAAGAATTATGTAGTGGGGCTACATAATGCTTTGTGAAAATGTTCTACAACTAAGCAAAGCTTGTGTGATGGGTTTTTAAATAGATACATAGAGAGAGACCTAGCAGACACGATACATAGTCCCAGTCCAAAGTATCTGCAGTATGTTTTACTAGCCTTTGCCCATGGCTAGGTCACCAAATTTCATCCAAATCGGTCCAGTCGTTGCAGAGATCAACAATTCCAAACACTATGCAAAAAATAACTATAATTATATATTTATAATAATGTTGGACATTTCCACTAGCACCAGAGTAAGCAGAGCTTGTGTTATTGGAACTAAATGACTGATATATCTACTACTTATCTACTTATTATAACATGAGAAAAAGTTTGTTTACAGAAAGACCTTAGGAAGAAAGAAAGTTATTTATTTGACAACAGGAAGACACAATAAATACCTAAGATTTTAACAAAAACATAGTGACAAAGAGAAGATTTTTGTGCTAATTAGTCCCATCTGTGCCGTGTGGGCCAAACAGATTCTGTCTCAGCTTAGTGCTGCTCCGCACAGTAGTGAGAAGCAGCGCTGATTTTCAGACAGGGCCTAGGAAAGATGACCTCACAAACGCGGAAAACTCCAGGGCTACCACCATTTAAATTGTAATAATAACAAGAATAAACAAAGTAGGAAGGTACATAAACACAGTACATACATTTTTACTAAAAACCGGGATATTTACCATGATTTGTGAATTTGAATGTTTCCCGATATTTTGGCACAGTTGCATGTACCATGATCAAACTCACAAATCATGGTAAATATTCCGGTTTTTAGTAAAAATTATGTTCAAAATTATGATAGTTTAAAAAGTTATACAGTACATAAATTACATTAAATAGAGAAAACAAGGAAAATATATTACTATAGTAATCTACTGTAGTCTGTGGGCAAACGAATAGTTAAATGTGTGTTTAGAAAAACGGAACAGAAAATATGAAGTTGCGCGCTGAGTGTTTTGTAAAAATTATAAGAATAAAATGAAAAAAAAAAAAAAAAGTAAGTAATAAGTCTAGCGAATCTTACGTTCGGGCAAAGACAATCAAACTATCGAATCATAAACTGGAAAAATGTCTGTACTAATAGAACTTAAGGTATACCTCTAAATAAGAGGTTTAAGTCACCAACCACAGACAGTGTACCCAAAAGGCTAGCGACGTTACCAAATATTAGTAGGCTAAAAATAAAGATATTGGTTAGATTTTTTCAAAGTCGATATAATATCCCGTTTTAGCTAATAGGAACATCTCTAAGATAGATTACCTTGGGCTATCCGATATCTATCCGAACCGGATTTGATTGTGATATATTGTAATGGGGGCTAAGCGGGCTACAGAATGGCTATTAAGCGATTTATATCCTACTAATATTATAAACGCGAAAGTTTGTGAGGATGTATGTTTGTTACTCTTTCACGCGAAAACTACTGAACGGATTTTGATGAAACTTTACAGTAATATAGCTTATACATCAGAATGACACAGACTACGTTTTATTGGGGTACCAAGCGCGTGAAGCCGTGGGCAGAAGCTAGTATTCCATATTTCGGAATCAAGTTAGTCCTGATAGGACTAACACCACACCACTTGTGTATTTCACACTTTTAGAAAATGTGCACGTTTTCTTAAAAAACCTTATAGTTTAGTCATTTCAGAAATCCTCGTATTAGGATAAAATTGGACCATAGTTTGTGTCTCGCAGCTAATCATATTTAAAAAAGTTAGATATCCTTCAACAGCTGTAAACATAAATCTTAAAATTTAACACCTTTTAATATAGGCTGATGATGATGATGATAATGATGATGATGATGATGATGATGATGATGATTTAATTGTAAAAACAAAATGATTTCTTGCGGAATAATGGGTTTAGTTCGCCTACCTAATGGACGAACCGTTTGAAAGCTAGACCGCAGATTGCGGATACCCCTGTCGATCACTTCAGATCTCGTTCTAATTACGGGTATGGATGGTACTTCACTCAACAAAGTAATCCATCTTAATGGCATTGTTACTGTGATCCAGTATACCCTTCATATTGTAAAAACGGGAATTTTCACGTACTGCACTATCGGTGAAGGCACCGACTAAGTTTCGACTCATTCCGAGAGTCTTCATCAGGGTGAATGGTTGCGACTTTCTCCTAGTGCACGGCGCGACGCGGAAGTCACCACTCACCACTCACCCTGATGAAGACTCTCGGAATGAGTCGAAACTTAGTCGGTGCCTTCACCGATAGTGCAGTACGTGAAAATTCCCGTTTTTACAATATGAATAGTCAAGTTCACGATAGTTTTTGCAGTATACCCTTGTTCGTCGGTGTTAACTTGCCAGATTCATTTATAAATTACAAGCCTCTGCGCACGGCTTCGCCCACGTGATACCCCGAAACACGGCTTCACCCACGTGGTACCCCGAAACACGGCTTCACCCACGTGGTACCCCGAAACACGGCTTCGCCCACGTGGTACCCCGAAACACGGCTTCGCCCACGTGGTACCCCGAAACACGGCTTCACCCACGTGGTACCCCGAAACACGGCTTCACCCACGTGGTACCCCGAAACACGGCTTCACCCACGTGGTACCCCGAAACACGGCTTCACTCACGTGGTACCCCGAAACACGGCTTCACCCACGTGGTACCCCGATAAAAAGTAAGAAAGAAAGAAAGAAGAAGAAAGAAAATACATTTATTAACCACAAACACCACACAACAGGTGACAAAATACAAAACAAATAAATACAAACACAGAAAGTTTCATTAAAATACTACAAAAATAAAACAAAAATATATTTGTTGTATGGGGTCAAAAGGTCCCTATCTCAGCATTATGCTGCACCAAACCTAAGAAAGGTGCAGCGCTGATTTTCAGACAGGGCCATCGATCGTGATGTCACGAACAACGGGGAGCAAACGTAAACAGGAAGGAATAAGTAGATAGATAATAGATAAAATACGTATTATGTACAATAGATAAATATATTATGAATGTAATATTATAATTTAAATATAAATAAGATGGAAGTTCCGAAAGAAATTAGGAATTTGTTTATCTGTGGTCTATGCAATGCGAAAAAGGCTTCTAGCTAGCTGTTTTATCTATATTTATTGTATATACATACTTATACCAACATCTTCTATACTAATATTATAAAGAGGTAAAGTTTATAAGTCTGTATGTAATCTTAGAAACTACTCATCTGATTTTCACAAATTTCAGGTTGCACATAGGCTTTAAGTTATCCTTTTATAATAAAATAAATTTTCATGGTGACCAATTTTGCAACGCACCTAAATCGACAAAAAATGGTCGAGCAAATGCATTTCTTACGAACGCTACTTTCCATCGGCTACTAATATACGGATAACACACGGGCGAAGCCGTGGGCAGTAGCTAGTAGTTGTATAAATATACAGTTTGGTTTAGATGAGATTGAAATTCAATTATTCTTGTGTTTACAGAAAAACACAATATCCACAGATAAAGTAATAAAGTAAGTACCAAAGTTTTGATTGAGTTGAAACAAACTCTGTTCAGGGGTTGTCAATCATTTGGTTTCCGGAGAATCGGGAAAATGTACAGAGTAATAAAATAAGACATCGAAAAAGATTACTGGATGCCGACTAATGGAAGGAGTTGGAGGAGGCCTATGCTGAAGAGCACACAGACCGTAAATAAATTAAAGTGTAGGTAGATAATTTTGATAAAAGAATAAAATATAAATTTAATTTAAATTAATGAAAATTATTAATAATTATTTTAGTGTCTGAAATAAATAGCTTATTTATTTTATTTATTTATTACTATGTACGTGTCGACATTTTAAAGTGAACATTTTAAAAAGTACAAACTAATAATTTTTTTTTTTTTTTTTGTTTTTTGTTTTTTTTTCTAATGTCTAGAACTACCAGTCGGATTTGAATAAATATTTTTGCATTTGTACCCCAATTCTTTTTGAGGAACGCTATTTAACATCTCGCTTCTACTTTTAGGAGCCAATAAATTTTGTGCTACATTTGAGTATACAATATCATATACAAGAACCTTTCATATACAAGAATCACTTTCTATAGCATCCTAGTTGTTACTCTGATATGTTTAACTCAAGACAATACGATTCCTCGATCCGATTTGAACTTTGTAGTAACTTTTGAGAGTTCCGGAGATTTGGCAACCGAATTCCGGTACAAACAAGTTTTGGGGATTTCCCTGATACGGTGACCGTTATATGGTGACCATGATATTCATAAAAAAATATCGACAAACATAATCACGACTGCATTTCACATGATGGACATCCTCAGGTGCATACTCAGTGAGGATGTTGCTAGTAATGTAAGGCTAAGCTGATTTGGATGAGGAATCAATCCTGAGGAATTTAAAATAACACATGAGCGTAAATTAATTCGTAAGATTTGATTTGGTACAGATTTGATTCTCGCTGCGGAACAATTTTTTGCATGTTCTGTATTTGTTCCGGGTCTGGGTGTTATGGTACTTTGGTACTTCCTGATTCCTTCTAGGGAATCCTAGAGATGGCAAAGGACAAAGTATTATGCGTTTGTTGAAGTCAAAGTCAAAGACAAAAATCATTTATTCATTAAAATCACAATCTACAGATCGTTTGCAACGGTTTTTGATAGCTAGCTGTTTCATCTGTGTTTTGTATTTTGTACATAGTTGTGTGAATAAAATCTCAAGGATGATTTTGAAACGTTGGTTTTATCTATTGCCTGTTCTTCCATGACTAAGCCAGGAAAAGAAAGGCAAGAAAACAAAGCTGGTTATTCTTTATAATGATCCATTTACAAAACAATAGGGATGAATTGGAGCATTTTCAATCCCAAGAGTTTTTGTCATCGTTTTTACGTTTAATTACGTTTTTAAATTTGTTAATTGTAAATTTTTGTATATCTCTTGGGAGTTTGTTATAAAAGCGTACACCGTGCCCTTTAAACGATTTACTAACTTTATGGAGTCTACAAGTGGCAACAGCGAGTTTATCTTTATTTCTAGTATTAACATTGTGATTATCTCTACTTATCTTAAACAACTTCATATTTTAGTGAACATACATCAGATTTTCATAGATGTATTGACAAGGGAATGTGATATATTTATTTCTTTGAACTTTTCGCGAAGTGATTCTCTGGGGCCCATATTATAAATTGCTCGAACAGCCCTCTTCTGCAGCACAAAAACGGTATTTATATCAGCAGCACTCCCCCACAGTAGTATACCGTACGACATAATGCTGTGGAAGTAGCTGAAGTGTTAAAAAAAAATCTTATAATTTAGTCAACTTTAAAAAAAAAAAGGAACCCCTATCCAACAAAAACAATTTTATTTGACTTGCCCGCTCCTGTCTCTAAATATTTATGAAGAAACTTATTTAATTTTGAATCTTCTGTCTGAATAATGGATGGGATTAGTAATAGGTGTGACTCATGCTTTAGGTAACAAAAGAAGTTAAGTTCTGACCTAGTCTTTGCAGTCAGCTAGGCTCTCGGAATGGATCGAAACAAGTCGGTGCCTTAACTGATAACAAAAAAAACCGTTCTACAGGTTTTGTATGGAATTTACCCTTGTTTATGTCATCACACATTAACCGGGTAAGACTATAGCCTACTAATATTAAAAACGCGAAAGTTTGTGAGGATGGATGTTTGTTACTCTTTCACGCAAAAACGACTGAACGGATTTTGATGAAACTTTACAGTAATATAGCTTCTACATCAGAATAACACATAGGCTACTTTTTATCTGAGTACCACGCGGGCGAAGCCGTGGGCAGAAGCTAGTACTTAATAATGATAGGATGACAAAAATAAACATTGGAAAGTATTTTTATTAAAGGTGACTTACCTCGGTCTGCCGTAGTTTGTTGTTTCACGGATCATAGCCGACAACCACGGACCCTGCTCGTGTCCGTCCGTAAATTCCCTCGAACTAATGACGTGTGATGACGTAATTGCTACACTCCAACTTACTGAAACAATATTGTATTTACTTGAGACAGAAACCTATTTTGACCCAAAACATATAATACACACAAAATATAGTTTAAGCCTTAAGTTCACCAAATAAACAGACGGTCAAGTCTAACCATTGATTATGATGACTGATTCCTATGAAAACACTAGCTTCTGCGAGGTACCCCGTAAAAAGTAGCCTATGTGTTATTCTGATGTATAAGCTATATTACTGTAAAATTTTATCAAAATCCGTTCGGTAGTTTTTGCGTGAAAGAGTAACAAACATCCACACAAACTTTCACGTTTATAATATTGGTAGGATTAGTAAGATAAGATGTGTGAAACTTTGATTAGGTTTTAACCACCTGTTATTGTGTTGGTGAACTCAGAATACAAATCAATTTATTAATTATTAATGAATGAAAATACTGTATTTTACTTTTACTATAAGATAACAAAATAAACAAAAACTCAATATTACTTAAAGTATAATTGACAGTCCTATCGCTTAAAAGCGATCTCTTCCTGACAACCTTGCTTTTGTATATTTTCTTTAATTATTTCTTTTTTCTCCCACGTCTTATCAGTTTTGTGAGGATCCTTGAAAAGTTCAACTTCAAATACTAAACATGAAGAAGTTATAGGAACCTCATGAGGCCCTGAGTAGAGTTGGATTGGAACAATATTTGGAGAAATGCCAATTTTTTTCACACAACATGATTTAGCCCCAAAGTAAAAAAAGGCTTGTGTTATGGGAATTATGACTGATAAATTGCATATCATTTTTTTTATTATATACTAGCTCCATCCACGGCTTCGCCCGCATGGTACCCGGATAAAAAGTAGCCTATCTGTTATTCTGATATATAAGCTATATTACTGTAAAGTTTCATCAAAAACCGTTCAGTAGTTTTTGCGTGAAAGAGTAACAAACATCCTCACAAACTTTCACGTTTATAATATTAGTAGGATTATACATAGAAAACACCCAGACCTGAGAAAAATATTTGCAGAATACGAGGGTAAGTGTTAAATACATGGTGATTCTAGAACAGATAGATAGATAAAAGATAGAAAATAATTTATTATACACCAAATATTTCAGCTTCAATTAGTACTAAAATAATTAATTATAGGAGTGGTGGTTCTTGATTTATTTAGACGTCTACTTAATCTAATTGACTTTATAAATAATATTGGCCTCGATTCTGTAGTTCACTAACTAAACTAAATTTAAACTGTCGCTCTCTTTTACTGATAGTGTAAGCAAGAAAGAGATGGCAAGAATTTTACTGCGGTGTGCTGCTGTCAAATCAGTTTACGTGCCGCTTTTCTCCATGTTTATAGTCAGCATGTTTTGAAATCACGACTAAATTTGTATGGAAAACTTAAATTTGACAGCACTAAAATTGTAGCTATCTCTTTCTTACTTGCACTATCAGTAAAAGAGAGCGACAGTTTAAATTTAGTTTAGTTAGTGTACTACAGAATCGTGGCCATTGTTCTTTATAATAATTCCAATGTATTTTATACAATATATTTGCTAGATTTGATTTAATGTTTTCGGACGTAAGTTTCCGAGCTGAAATTAAATGTAACAGAGATGTTGCCATAATTTATGCGCAAAAAAAAACTAGAATTTTGGGGCGAAGCCAGGACTTTGGCCATTAATAACGGATTTTAGCCGTTTTGGACAGGAAACAGCGCAAATGATGAGTGGTCCAAGTGATAAGTGAAATGAGCTATTGAATATTCTTTTAACAACCACTAAGCTAATCCACCACTAATCAACATCATAAAAGTCCAGTACAATAATGCGTATCGGGCTCTTATGAGGTTGCCGAGATACTGCAGTGCGTCGAGCATGTTCTCTGAGGCGGGAGTTCCCGATTTCTTTGCTATAATAAGAACAAGGATAGCGTCCTTCTGGAACCGGCGAAGTCGTTCCAACAACACCATCCTGAGGGCTGTCTCTGACTATCTGGCCGATCCAATTTACAAACAGGATTGCCGTCCATATGGACGGAAACAGAAAATGACGGGGATTGTTACTGTGACAAGTAACTAACCTACTTGCGATATGTTTTTATTTTATTTTTAGTTTTATACAGATTAGCGTATTGTATTAATATTTTTGTGTGATATGGGTGTACATTGTACAGAGCCTGAAATAAACAAATTTTATTTATTATTTATTAAGCCCTTTTTTAAAGCAAGTAATCGATATACTCATATTGTAAAAACGGGAATTTTCACGTACTGCACTATCGGTGAAGGCACCGACTAAGTTTCGACTCATTCCGAGAGTCTTCATCAGGGTGAGTGGTTGCGACGAGAAAGTCGCACTATCGGTGCCTTCACCGATAGTGCAGTACATGAAAATTCCCGTTTTTACAATATGAATAGTCAAGTTCACGATAGTTTTTGGAATAATCGATATAGCTTAAAGGCTCTCAAAATGGTGATGCAAAACATCATGAAACCGGTACGTCCAAGAGTCTAAAGTTCGAAGATTTAAGTTCGAAGGTTGACGATCTCAATGGAGCAGTGGGCGAAGGCCTACCTGAGACGCAAAAGGTTCACTTGAGGAAATTTCATCAAGTGGGCCTGATTGCTTTGACACAACAATAAAAAAACACCACTGGATGGCCAACGTCTCTGTAGCCAGCTCTTGGACGCCTTTCAGTCAGCACCTTACTTCACTTGTCATCATCAAATGGACCTGAGCAGGATACCGAGCCAGGTATCCTGGTATCCAACTTCCAACGGATTTGACCTTTTGATCTCGACCTTAGGCCTGAAGTGCTAATGTCTTCCACGTTGTTCGCATTGGCCCGAGTTGTCTCTTTCAGAAAGAGAATCGCATACGTATAGACGTAGGAAGTAAATAGCCACATAATTTAATTAAAAAAAAAATGTTTTTGTATATTTAGTGTGTTACTGGATAGTTAGTCTGATTGAGATTTTTTTTTTAAACTGCAGTTATTTAGTTCAATTTTAGAGACCTTTACTAGGTAGTGAGCAGAAAAAATAGTTTTACAGTCAATGTAGAAAATGTCATAACTTGGACCACACGTCTGTTTAAATATTACGAGATCATAAGCATTTTTTAAAAAAGTTTTTTTCTCGCGCTTTCGTTAAATATGTTTTCTGGTTTGGAGCTGATTCAATTTTACAGAATGTACGCTAATTGCTACAGTTCCTTGGAACTTTCTTTAATAATTTTGAAACTTTCATGTTTTTGTGTTCCGGCTATGAGTGTATTTATAACAGACGACACGATTATGATACGATGACTTCACTTATAAAGGTCTGCTTTAGAACAGTGTCGTAAGATCAATGCTAATGTATCATCCAATTTTTTTATCTATCTATGTTTATATATTTTTTTAATAATTATTTTTGTATTTGATAACCCAATTCTCGAGAAAACTAAAAAGGAGCTGAGCAAAAAGAAAAAAACACGCAAACGAAGTAAAAGCGCGGTCGGGAAATGCGACACTGTGGATCAGGAGCCGAGGGCGGCCGTGGCATAGCTAGTTATAAATTTAATAAACACGTACTCAAAAACGGTTTCTTATTAAAAAAATACTGAATAGTTTTATCCTCTAACTAAATAGCTAGCTCAAGTTCAAATAATTAGCAAATTGTGTACACAGTTCTGTTCACATGAATTGTAAGATGGCTGACTGGCCATTGTTTTACGTAAATCTTAAAATCACAATGATTTTCACTGCATTCATTCTTCAAACAATTGACAGATCACCGACCCTGTCTTTTAAATCTATAAAATCTACAGACACTTCAATCCTACTAATGTTATGTAGAATGTGATTAAATGTCTAAAGTCAGATTCATATTTCTGAGCCCACAATACTGTCGTCCTATTCAAAAAGAACGTATCTTCATTTTTTGCCAATATTTAGCTAAATATACCGCGGCGTTCAGTAAAAAAATGCGCATCTGATCGTTGACATTACTGAACAAAGTTACCGATAAGTACATTTGCATATTTTTAATGAAACAAGTATTGAAATTTTCTTTTTTATAAAATTAATTTGCTCCGTTTCCTGTTTATGCGTCCTTTTTTAATTGGAGGGAAGAATATAATTTTCTGTATTGTGGGTATCAGGTGCTGCGAGTATCGTTGTACGACGACACTCAAACCCGGAACAAACATTCGAATCGAACCCGCATTTCTTGCGTTGCAGCCAGCTATTCGCCCGCTCATGTAATTCAATAACATTTACAATTAAATCACAAATACGAAGTAATTAAAAAATCTATTCTTTTTTAATTACTTAGTTTGTTGCTCAAACGAAAATTCGCGTTCCCTTTGTTATATTTTTTTTCACAACCAGACTGAGGCCATTTACTTTTTAAATAGAAATAAGGATTTGTTTAGGAGATTGTATTTTAATGTAGCATAATTATGAATCTAATTAAATTCATGTACCGTCAATAGCATTTTTGGAGCAGTTTCGCGCCAACTATGATCTACTTTCAGAACAACGGTGGTGAAAAATAAAAAAAAGAAATAATATCAAACTCATCACAGAGTATAAATCAATAAAATAATGGCACACACGTTCCTAGCGCATTGTCACATTTCGGAATGTAAAAGGAAATTAAATTCTCGCATGAATTGGCATTGGAAAATAATGAACTTTTCGCAGAATAATGTTAGGTTGGTGTCTTTAAGTAGGGTGCATGGTTTTTTTTATTTTACTTGTATTGACAATCTTCTGAGCAAGGGTAACTTATAAGTTTTTTTACCTATCTTGGTCTCCAGCGGTCTTTTACCACTCTCTTTCATATAATGCTGAACATTTTTCACACAGCATCATCTAGTCTCAAACTGAGCAGAAATTGTGTTATGAGAATATACTACTTATATACGTTTTTTTTTGTAAAAACATACATATTATTTATAGAAAACAATCTGAGACATTTTTTTACAGATCATAAAATCATCTTTCCGCGGCGGGGATCGATCCCGCAACCTTTTGCTTCCAGGTGGAGGCGTATATGAGTCCAGATCAGTCCTTGGGCACCAAAGGACGAAGTGCATATTCCTGACTCCTGATTTTCTATATAGTAGTATCGACTCTGGCATGATAAAAAAAAAACTAGTAGTTAGTTGAAAACTAAATTTTAAAAATCACTAGCTGCGCCCCGCGATTTCACTCGCGTACGTTTCGATTCCGTGGGAATATCGGGATAAAAAGTAACAGCTATAAAAACAGCTATTTAGCTATCAATATTTTTCAACCGGCGAAATTAGGAACATTGGTTTATTTAATAACGTAAACGTGTCCTTTTTAGTACACGCTAGGATTTTTGGTAATTTTCACTTTAAGGGGGAAAAAGAAAAGAAGAAGGAAATTTAATTTAATTTCACCTAAAGGAAATATATATATAATATAATGCTGGACAGTTTACACAGCATCATTTCGCCCCTGACTGATATACTACTTATATACATTTTTTTGTAAATACATACTTAATATACATAGAAAGCACCCAGAACCGAGACAAACATTTGTTCCGCAGCGGGAATCGAACCTTCTGCGTCTCGGGCAGGCGTTCGCCCACTGCGCCACAGAGGTTGTCAATGGGGGGAAGGAACTGTATGAAAATCTTTATTCTTTGAAGTTAGAAAAATGAAAGTTTTAATAACAGCTACTGAACATAAATAAATGATAACGTGTTTCAGAGTTTCGGATTTTCACATTTATAGAGGGGAAATGGGGGTGAAAGTGTGCATGTTTTTTTAAAGACTCCATATATGCTAAGCCTCTGGCAACAACTAGTAAACAAATAAAAAAACTATGAATATAGTGATACAACAACACCTTACCCGGGGCCTAATATTTGCAGCATAAATCGATCCCGCACCTTTTGCGTCGTAGCTGGCTACTCGACCGCCGCGCCATCGAAGTCATCAATATTTGAGAGATGAGATCAAGATGTAAAAAATGTATGGAACAATAATTGTGAAAATTATACCTATACTGTTTTCAATAAGTAATTAAATTTTCTGTACATTATTTTTTCTTTGTACCTTTTGTTAAGCAGATAATTTTTTAATTTACTTTTAATTGCAAAAAATTGGACTTTGTGCTCCTGTTTTTGTATAAAATATGAGTAGAAAATTTTCACACAGCCAACTTAATATTAACCATCCATGGAAGAGAAGGGAATTAAAAATGTTCGTCGTGGCAGTATTTGGAGAGTGGAGTGGGAAAGTTTGGGCCAGTATCCTACACCTAGTGGATTTTTTACAGAAAAATTGCTATTGATTTTAATATTTATGTAAATTTCAAGATTGCTATTAAATTTTTTGTAAAATCAAAAGAAACGACGCTGTCGAATGGGATCATCAAAAGAGTCGTCATCATGAGAGCAGTTTTATATTCAATGTGCAATTCCACCAAGAATAATCTTGATGATCACTATTTAGAACCGTCGATAACCACACAGATTTCATTTTATTTTATTTTGCACAAAAACAAAATCCCTAGCAGGCTATAAGGCAGTAAAAGCAGATTATCCTCGTAAAAGCGGCGCGTTCGAACCGACCCAATTAAATAAACATAAAATAAATCGAATCCATTTCCCCATCGTTTTAATACACGGGACCTCAGATGGTAGAAGATGACGCAGTGAGGAGAGAACAGCTGGTTCACTCTGTCATCTTAAAGACATAAATCGGTGGTTTATCTCTCAGAGTTAGACCAGACTTTAAAATCCTGATTTTTCAATATAAATTATTGTAACAAAGCATACAAGGTTTAAAATTGAATGTTTGAATAAAATTGCCGACAGTCTATTTGACGTTTAAAAAAAAGATTTGATATAAATAACTGCTAAAAGATAAACCAGGCGGTCACCTAGTTTATTTCTATCATAACTCAACCTCTTTTTGAGAACCTACTTTCTTTTGGTAGCCAATCAAAATGATGTTTATTTTTTTTTGTGGTTTTGAAATATTTGTAAATCATATTGACATCCCACGGTTGTAGACCTTATTCCCTTTGCCATAATATTACTTTTTCGATAAGGTATATTTAAACCTTGGTTTAGTGTTTTTGACAGAACTCGAGTTGAACTCGAGTTTAGGCCACCTTTCGTAATGAGACCGATATAGTTCAATAACGGTGACCAAGGTCATTTGCAGACAGTATTAAATAAATAAACACCCAACATGCTACATATATTTATATATATAATATGTATGTATTTACAAAAAAAAAGTATATAAGTAGTATATCAGTCATGTGGTTTCCATAACACAAGCTCTGCTTAGTTTGGGGCTAGATGATGCTGTGTGAAAAATGTCCAGCATTATTTATTTATTTCTGACTCCTCGCTAGGATTTCCTATGAAACTATGAGTAGATAGTACCAAAACAGATAGATAGATAGAGATAGAAAATACTTTATTGTACACAAAATAACACATCAGCTTAGTTAAGTACTATCAACTTTAACAATGTTGTACAATGGGCGGTCTTATCGCTAAATAGCGATCTCTACCAGACAACCTTTGGATGGAACGGACTGTGAGAAAGTTTACAAGGGGTTTTATTGGCTTACCACATATTATGAAAACACCCAAACCTGAAACAAATGAATGCGGAAAATGCAAACATTAGTCCCGCAGTGGAAATCGAACCGCACCTCTTGCATCGCAGTCGGCCACTCGCCCGCTGTGCCAACGATAATAGAGTCAATTTAGAAGAAAAAAATGACATTATTTGTACTCTTTCTCAATAAATGAGTTCACCTTGTTCGATAGACACCACACTATAAATAAATAATGCTGGACATTTTTCACACAGCATCATCTAGCCCCAAACTAAGCAGAGCTTGTGTTATGGAAACCACATGACTGATATACTACATAAACATACATAATATACATAGAAAACACCCAGACCTGAGACAAATATTTGCAGATACAAACATCTGTCCCGTGGCGGGAATTGAACCCGCAACCTTCTGCGTCTCAGGCGGGCCTTCGCCCACAGCGCCACAGAGGTTGTCTATTATAGCTGAAGCGATCATAAAAAAACAAGCATAGTTACCTGGTTCTTCTAGGCTTGGTTGTATGCGAAAAATCGGCTGATTTTTTTTTTCTTAATAAAATGATGTCCAGGTGATAAATGACAGGTTACACTTAAAAGTATTATATCCTATGTACGATTCAGTTTAAAAAAAAAACATCTTTATGTTTCCAGCTTGGGTAAGTAAAAATATCATCAGTACATTAACGATTATTCTCAATCTCTATGAAGGTGTTTCTTGTAAATATGGAATTTACACTTTTTTTTTTTGGGGAACTGACCCAGCTGCCTGCTCATGCCCTGTGTCCACGAATATGTTTGGTATTCATTGCCGCATCCCTATTATTTAGCTAACGCGTAATTGCGTGGACTAGATCTGCGCGGGAGTAAACACAGCTGTTCTAAAAGATTAGATAAAAGATAATCCGGATTAGAAGAAGGGGAGTAGCCTAGTGGGCGGTATCCCGAATTCCAATCGGTAGTGAGTTCGAAATCCACTGAGCCACCAGAAACAAAATATGTGCTGGAAACGGTGAAGAAAAACAGCGTTAACAAATCGGCATACCCTGGAATCAAATATTTGAAGGTTCGGTTATTGTTCCAATAAAAGGCGATGGGCTTGCAACCTGTCACGTGGAATACTAACTACTGTGCAAAATTCAAACTGGCACATTCATATATATTGTATGGACCTGTCTCTGACCTGTCTTAATAACCTGAGTATTTAGTATGTCCATTTTTTATGTTTTATTCTGGATAATTTAGCATAAAGAATGATAAGACCGACACTATATCAGATCATTTGAAGCAATCGTGGCTTAACTTTAGAGCAACGTTCGATTTGCATTATTCAGATGGGTGACCATGTATAATTAATCGGGTTTATACTTCGTTTTTGAGAACAAGCTTTTTATGAAACCAACTATACGATACCAAGCAACCTGGCTGCCATCGCTGCGGGACATGTATGAACAAATTAATTGTTACCGTCAGTTTGTTACTTTTAGCCCCATGTCCAATGTACATATATCACATATGTATTTTCTAACACAAGTATTTTCTACTTAAATGAAGGTCCCAACCCTGATGAAATTGTAGAAAATTCTGTTACAGAAATAAAATCCAAACCATTTATTTATTATATGTATTTTTATTTCATTAAAATATTAGTGTAACGATAAAATATTAAGCTAATATCGCAAAAAAATAAAATAAAAAATCCGATAAAATTTTTATAATCATAATTAAACCACATATCAAAAAATTCTATGGTAAAAAATATCGTTTACTTAGTGAAATTGACCGCAGAGATGTGACCTCTCCATGAGGTAACTGAACGAGGTTAAGTACCGCTCTTTGTGGGGTTGAAATACTGCTAAATTATAGGTTCATAGTTTAGCGATTAATCGCTTGTTAATTGTTACCCTTGCTACTTATAACACCTCCCTCCCCTTCAGTGTATTGTTACGAGCTAGGGTTTGGGATACAATAATTAAGTCCAATTAAACACTGTATTAATAAATCACTCAATAAAAATGGCAACAGAACAAATAACACAACGAAACTACACAATTAAAATAAAAACACTAAAACACTGTATCACTTGGTACAACACTAGCGCAACGGTCACTTCACTAGTCACTGGGTATCGCTCTCGAATCACTTTCAATAATTCACTTTCCAATCTTGAAAAGAAACTGCCTCTACCGGCCGCTTGCCGCGCTTATATATCTCGTAAGACGTCTCTTCCAGAACAATCTAGTAGGAGGCGTGGCCATCACACTGTCTCACTTCGCTCCGCCCCGTCTCGTACCATCTCGAACGTTCTGGAAACTGCCGTCCTTTTCTAGCACGGTTTGTGCCAGTCGATACTAGATGGCGGTAATTAGTAGTGCGTCCATTTGATAATAGATGGCGCTAGCGTACCGTAGTTAGCTAGGTCGCGCTCGTCACAGTATTTACAAAAAAGATATAAATATAAGTAGTATTTCTAATCAAATCATTTATTTGCAAGAATACATATTGTAAAATGAATGTCTTAAGCATTATGATTGCGAATGTACTCAGCCTGCAATCAGGTGTGCATATATTAAAAATGGCATGATATTTATTAAAATCTATAGAGGTATATGTTACATACTCATCTAGGTCATAAAAACAATTACACATTAACCATTTGCTTAACTTTCTCATTAAGTGAAAATGCCATTTCTTTTGAGAATAAATTTCTTTGACCAGAAATTTAGTAAATTGAGAAATGTAGTTTCCGTAACAAGCTCTGCTTACTTTGTTACTAGATGATGCTGTGTGAAAACATCCAGCATTTTTTTTAACTGGTGGTCAGACGCAAGTCCAAACAATGTCCAAAACATTTGAAGATCTCGGCGTAAAGCCGGGAAAGAAGCCGGCTGAGATGCAGGTGCGGATTCAATTCCTGCTACGGAAACACTGTTTGCATTTCCTGCATGTGTTTGTTCTGGGTCTGGGTGTGTTGGTACTCGTAGTATCTGATACCCACGACACAGGAAATCCTACTGCGAAGTCAGGACTATGCATGTGTCTGTTGGGAATTTTTACTCGTAGTTATTTCCTAAGAATGTTAGTAAGAAATTACTACGCGCGACGCCGAAGGAGAAAGTCGCAACCACTCACCCTGATGAAGACTCTCAGAATGAGTCGAAACTTAGTCGATGCCTTCACCGATAGTGCAGTACTTGAAAATTCCCGTTTTCGCAATATGAACATGAAAACTTATAAGAAATATTCTCATCAGAAAATATTTTCGAAGCGTATGTAGAACAAAGCTATACTTGCATACACTTTGTTGTAAATCTAAGCACTTACATAGTTCCCTGAGAATATAACAACCTTGTAACAAAGTTTAAGCGTAATAACTTAATAACGGTGGAAGCTACGTCAAAGTTAGTATAAAGTTTACCAAAACTTTAGATCAGAAGTTAATTACTTATTTGTATTTTGCGAACCGGATTTTGAGAGCCCGTCTTAACAACGCTGCGGTGCTAAAGGAGTTCTTTCAACAGATCTTTAAATTTGCTATTATTTCACAAAACAAACACGCTCACGACGTTCATTCCGTAATAAAATTAGTCCAGAGGGTTCATACTTAGTTTAAAACTTGATATAACGCTGGCCGTTAAGACTTAGACTTAGTTTTCGTAACTGAGCTCTGATCCTGACATCACTCATCATTAAATAAATTACAAATAAACTAGCCTCTGCCCACGGCTTCGCCCGCGTGGTACCCGGATAAACAGTAGCCTATGTGTTATTCTGATGTATAAGCTATATTACTGTAAAGTTTCATTAAAATCCGTTCAGTAGTTTTTGCATGAAATGGTAACAAAAATCTATCCTCAAAAACTGTTGCGTTTATAATAGGATAAATCCACACATCATAATTTAGCCCCAAACTAAGCAGAGTTACATGACTGGTATACTTATATACTTTTTTGTAAATACATACATATTATATAGAATACACCCAGACTCGATTGAGCTATCATTCATAGGCTCCATAAAATGGAAATAAAATGTGAAAATATTCCGTATCTTTTCCCTAAGGTGTCGTTCGTTATGCTGGCGGGTTATTTTTTTTTATATTTGACAAGCCTAAACGGTTGGAAAGTTGGAAATTTAATTAGAATTTGTTTTCAGGATTCGCAAATATACATTTCGTTTGTTGTCTGATAATTTTTTTTTTGTTTAAAACGTAACTTTTCAATGAGTTTTGTAGCTTTGTTTGGGAATCTGTACATTAGTTTTAAAAAAAAGAAACCCAGCTGCAGTTTTTAATTAAAGTTCTATACTCATAATCATTTATTAACCGTGGCAACATCAAGTACCTACACTTGGTTTTGTCATATTGCTTAATATAAGTCTATAGTATAATAAATCAGGTCATATATATTTATAACTAACTGCGCCCCGCAGTTTCACCCGCGTAAGTTTCGATTCCGTGGGAAAATCGGCGATTTAATTAAATTTTAGAACACAAAAGCTGCTATTCTGACTTAACTATGATAGTAAGATATATTCCCTCGCGGACTTTTTTGTAGGTAATAATGAGTACTTTAATAATGTAGTACATCATTTTTATGTATCATCAATAGTTTTCTCAGCGCACGCCAAATAATGAATTTTATAGGCAAAATTTTGCTACTTAGGGTTACATTTTTGCAATTTTCTTAAGGATGTCTATTTTTAGAAAATTTATTATAGCCTATTCATATTGTAAAAACGGGAATTTTCACGTACTGCACTATCGGTGAAGGCACCAACTAAGTTTCGACTCATTCCGAGAGTCTTCATCAGGGTGAGTGGTTGCGACTTTCTTCTTCCGCGTCACGCCGTGCACTACCTCGGAATGAGTCGAAACTTAGTCGGTGCCTTCACCGATAGTGCAGTACGTGAAAATTCCCGATTTTACAATATGAATAGTCAAGTTCACGATAGTTTTTGGAATAATTATAGCCTATGTTACTTCTAGATAATTTAGCTTTCTATTAGTGAAAAAATGGTCAAAATTGGTCAAAAGTAGTATCGGAGTCTATTCGGTGCAAACAAACAAACAAAAAATCTTTCTTCTTTATAATATTAGTATAGATTAGTATGCCTGCATCTCATAGCATTAGTAGTCTGGTGAAGTTGCACTGGATATCGGCGGTTGGCTGTGAATATGAAATGCGAGGTATCCTGATATCTGGCGAGGGGCCAGCTGTTAGTGGAAATATCACCTCGTAAAGATGCAGTTTTCTTGTGCATATTTTTTATTGTTGTTTCGTTTTTTGCTTCCAAAAAATGAGAGATGTTTTAAAAATATTGTCCTATATATTCATGTATTTTTTAATGTCATTGTTAATTGTATTATTCTGCTTGGTATTTTTTGTAAATTTAATTTAATGCACACTAAAGAATGCGAGATGAACGGACTCCAACGAAAAAGATAGCAAAAAACAATGTTCTAAATAGTTAAGTAGATACTATGATATGAAATTAAAATATCAGAGTTATATTGGGTCAAAGAATTACCTATTACTGGAAGTTATAATCAACTCGAAAAACCATTGGGTTTGATCAAGAAATTTTGTCCAAGTTGTCTTTTTTGCTTTGGGCAGTCATAGTTTCATGTGTTCATCTTTAGCTTCTATAAATATACTAGCTTCTGCGCGGGCGAAGCCATGGGGCTTCGCCCGCGCGGTAGCCGGATAAAAAATAGCCTATGTGTTATTCTGATGTATCAGCTATATTACTGTAAAATTTCATCAAAATCCATTCATTCGTTTTTGCGTGAAAGAGTAACAAACATCTTCACAAACTTTCACGTTTATAATATTAGTAGGATAGGATATCCCGATATCTACTATATCACTCAATATCTCTAAATAAAACACGGCCTCTTACATTAACTTGAGAACTAACCGCTTATTCATTATCATTTACATTAGCAGGTCGCTAACTCATTAGAGTTAAAAAGAGTTAAATTAGTAAAGAGTTTAGTTTATAATTAGTTTATAAAAGGATTACCTTTTCTAACTTTGTTTTCTAATAAAGGAACTTTTAGCACGCTACTTAAGTTACTAAGTGATTATGAATAAGAAGGATATTGTTTTGACTAATATAACATGCTTTACCTAGTATAGAATCCGATAAACTTAATCTGTGGTTTAGAAACGGCGGAATCGACTCAATAAAAATGGCAAAAAATACCCTAAGAGGTTAAATGTGACTACAGGGTTTAAGGATATATTGACAACTAGCTTCTGCCCACGGCTTCGCCCGTGTAGTATCCGTATAAAAAGTAGCCTATGTGTTATTCTGATGTATCAGCTATATTACTGTAAAATTTCATCAAAATCCATTCATTCGTTTTTACGTGAAAGAGTAACAAACATCTTCACAAACTTTCACGTTTATAATATTAGTAGGATAGGATATCCCGATATCTATATCACTCAATATCTTCAAATTAAACACGGCCTCTTACCTTAACTTGAGAACTAACCTCTTATTCATAATCACCCATTTACGCTCTAATCCTTTTCTAACACCAAACAAAGGATATAGAACTTTTAGCACGCTGCTTAAGTTAGATAAGAGGGCTTGTATTTTGACTAAAATAACATGCTTTAACTATTTATTTATTTAGATTCAGCTGGTTACTGCACTTACAGTATAAACCAACTTGCGCTGAGACATTTACAATATTGTCACTTATGTATGTAATTATTATAAGTTTAACGGGTCTTTATCGCGTTTACCTTTTTTATTATTTTCCCGACGTTTCAACTGTATTGCAACAGCCGTGGTCACGGGATGACTGGAGTATACGGAGCTACCGTCGACAAATAAAGGCAGTAGCCGCAACTACCCTCATTTCATCTTCAGAATCAGAAAAGTCCATGTTCACATTACGGCACACTACACTAACCGTATCACCGCACTGCACAATTGGATCGCGACGCGAACACCTGTTTATCTCGGGATTCCAGGACGCAGAGAGTCTATAGCCGTCTTCACGATTAAAATTTGGGTACTTCTTTATTTCAATCGCTTCACGAACCATTCTCTTACAATATTGGCGTTCACTGGATAGCACCTTAGGGTCATGAAGCTCGATCCAATGGTTTGGTCCTGAGTCCACAAGGTGCTCCGCTATGGCCGACTTGTTTATCTGGCGATTTTTGACAGCTGCAATATGCTCTTTGACCCTTTCAGCAATTGTCCGCTTCGTTTGCCCGATGTTATGTATGTATGTAAAAAATAACTAAAAAACTGATACATCTGCTTAAAATTTCATCAAAATTTGAAAAGTGGACGTCGATCTGGTTTCTGAGCAAGCAAGACTAGTATAGAATCCGATAAACTTAATCTGTGGATATGAAAGGGAGAATCGATTCAAATAAAAATGGCAACCAATACCCTTAGAGGATAAATGTGGCTACAGGGTTTAAGGATGTATTGACAATTCCTGGTACCTTGTTGCATATCCCAGTCTGTCACAAAGAAAACAGACAAGCCCATTCTCTACTGGAATTAAAAAAATGTTCTTAATTAGAACGTATAACCAGATTCATCTCATAACTCTTGAAAACAGCCTTTTCGCCTTTACGTGTGGATGTACTAGCTTCCGGTCACCCTTTCAACCGTTAACCGGAGGCGGAAGTGACCCGTAACCATAGCAACGTACAGCGTGTATGATAGGGCTGCCTCTTGATCCCAGTTAGAAGTTTTTTATACCACCAAGTTGCGAACAATCATACGGTTGCCTGTTGGTTACCGTAACCTATGGTTATGTGTTGCCAACTACCCTTTATTTGTTCGAAATACCCTTTTTGAAGATCCTTATACTGTTGTAACTTGGGAAAATCTCAGCAAGGACATCATTAGAATAAATTAAAATTAATAATGCTGGACATTTTCACACAGCATCATCTAGCCCCAATGTAAGCAGAGCTTGTGTTATGGGAACTACATGACTGATATACTACTTATATACATTTTTTTTGTAAATACATACATATTATACATAGAAAACACCCAGATCCGAGACAAATTAATGCAGATCATACATACATTTGTCCAGCAGCAGGAATTGGCGCCAAAGAGGTTATAATAGTCGATTAAATTAGAAGATATCGATGATACAGAGAAGCTATGAGAAATTATAAAGTAAATTATTATTTTATACATAAAGCTAACCTTGTTATAATAATGATTAATCTGGATTTTCATGTTAAACTAAATGCCTTTATCGTGATAGTAAGTGATTATTTTATTTAATAATCAGCTCTATTGTCGCCTGAAACACAGAATTATCTAGTTCAGTCAAAAATTACTATACTTAGCTATATTTATTTATTTAGTGCACTTATGTTTTTGTATAATTAAGAGTTTCTTTGTTATTTTTTTTTTTATTTAAATTTTATTTCATCATTCCATAACCTGAGATTTGCGGGAGGAAGTTACTCTGAAGTCACACTGTACTGCGTAGGTACGTGAAAATAATATACTTAAATATAATATGAATTATTCACTATATTTTAGAGTAAATAGCAGAATGTGCAGTGAAAAGACAATTTCGCAATTATGCAAAAAAAGTTTTGATCTACTGAATACATGCAAACCATCTAGGTTTGCATGTATTCAGTAGCAGCTTTTAAGCCGTCCTCTGCCGATAACATCTAGAGATTTCCCATCACTATTATACTAGTGTTGGACCAAAACTTCGTTTATGAGAGTTTGCATATCTTCGGTAGCAGCTTTTAAGCCGTCCTCCGCCGATAAAATCTAGAGATTTCCCATCACTATTACGGTAGTGATGGACCAAAACTTGGTGAATAGAGCCGAATGAGGGCAGTTATCAGAGCGATTACCCAAATTGTGAAACTTGTCGCAATTCCCAACTTTGACAGTTATTAGAGTAGTTCTGATTACTTGAAATTTTTCATAAATATATTTTTGTGACGTAATTGACTTGGAGATTGTTAGAGTCACTTCACTTGAGTCCCTGTATTGTACATCCATGGAATGCACAACCATGGAAAGTACACCCCTGGAAAGTACAGCCAGTATTACAAACCATTGGTTTCAAATACTTGGTTCGTCATACTGGGCGTACATTCCTGGGCGTGCATTCCCTACACGTATTGACCTTGCACGGCCAGTTTTGTACAACCGTGGAATGTACAGCCATGGAATACGAACCAATTTCATGCTCTGTTTACATGTGCGAGTGCTATCAAGGGGCAAGTGCTGTGTTGCCATAGTATTTAACGCTATTAGTAAATTAATGTAAGTAGATTAGTTATTTATGTAGTTTTTTGCAGATAAACTAACCGGTCGGTTTTATTTATTTATTAAAGTTTTTTTTAAGTTGACCAACAAACATAGGTTTATTTATTTAAAAAATAAATAAACCTATGTTTGTTGGTCAACTTTACCTAGAGGTCAAGAATATGACGAACTCTCGACCAATGAGCATCGAGAATATTGGTTCGTAATCCGGGGTGTACAATCCAGGGGTGTGCAATACCATCATGTGTTTAATTTGTATATACGGATGTGCTTTCCATGGACGTACAATACGGTCTCCCCTTCACTTCACTACTTGATTATAAGAACCAAATGAGCTTCGTTCAATTTAGGATTGTCAATGTCACTTTAATTGACATTTCAAAATCTAAAGTCAGCAACAATAATATGAGCAAAACATTTTTAATCTGTGGTCAGCAACCAAATTATTTTATAGACGAAACAAATCGTCGAGTATTTATAGGCATCGATATACATAGGTTACGTTTTTACGCGTGACGCTAGGTGACCGTATATGCGTTTGGCGTATGACTTTGTTTGTTTTCGTTAAATTTTTAATCTGTGGTTTTCGTCTGTTACAAAGTAGCGTGAGTGACGGAAAAGTTGGAAGTTATAGGTAAGCGTGGTATGGGCATGTCATGAGGAGGGAAGAATGTCACATCACGAGAAGAGTGTTAAATATGAATGGAAATAAGAGTAGAGACAAGCCAAAGAAAAGATGGATGGATTTTTTTATTCCAAAAACTATCGTGAACTTGACTATTCATATTGTACTAACGGAAATTTTCACGTACTGCACTATCGGTGAAGGCACCGACTAAGTTTTGTCTCATTCCGAGAGTCTTCATCAGGGTGTGTGGTTTACTGGATGGATGGATGGACGGATTGTGTGAAAGATGACATTGGTATTCTTACCAATGTTAGGAGTGAGTTCTGAGATGACGGCTGATAGAGGAAAGTGGAAGAAGAGAACATGCTGTGTCGACCCCACGTAATTTCAGACATCGTTTATAGCCGCCGTATGATTTTTTTTTTTATTTTGTTTATTCTATGTAACACTTGTGATCAAAACGATTCCAATGATACTTCTAGCAAAGTCCATCAAACCGTTGAGGGATAAAGATTTTTGGTTCGTCGGATATCGAATAATAATATGACGGTTTATAGATTTCTTGATACTATATCCTATACTAGTACCGTGATCAATACATATCAAATGGCAATCAAAATCCATCAATCTGTTTAGATTACAGCGAGAGCCAAAGGAACATCTAGAGTAAAGATAGGCCAAAGAAACTGTGTCTGGGTTGTGTGAAAGACGAAATTGGTAAGAAAGGAGTGAGTACTGAGATGGCGGATAGAGATGATAGAGGAGAGTGGAAGAAGTCTTGGTCAATATAACCAAGACCAAACCAAGAAATACTTAGTCAATATACGAGAGCTAAAGGAACATCTAATAAGAGTAAAGATAGGCCAAAGAAAATGTGGCTGGGTTGTGTGAAAGATGAAATTGGTAAGAAATGAGTGAGTACGGTGGTGGCGGCTGATAGAGGAGAGTGGAAGAGATCTTGCTACTAGTCAATCTATCAAACTATTTTATTTTTGCTGTACCTACTGTAGTTTTTAAACGCAGATATAGTGAGAAGACTCCAAACGATCAAACCTTTTGAGATAGTGTAATGTCTATAATAGTGTAATTTAGTAAAAGCTGTGTGAGAGCTAATTACAAAGAAGATATAAACAAAATGTCTTCACCTTAAATAGAGAGATTAAGAAACGTGATATTGTTTTAGAATATTATTACGACTATACCATGTACTTTACTATTCTTTGGCTGACGTTTCGTTGACCGTTTAGAGGTCCTTTCTCATGAGCACCGTCCGCGACCACGCGAGCACGGTCGTGAGACGGGTTCCCGTCTCACGTCAACGAAACGTCAGCAGGAGAAAAGTAAAGTACGTGATATAGTCGTAATAATATTCTAAAATGATACCAAACCACGATAATTTTAATTCAACGTGTTAATGGACACAATAAATAAACTTATGCCTTTCACTACTCTCTTATCTTATCTTTGAAGATCTTTTCACTGAGTATATTTATAAGAGAATAGTAATATTAGTATATCATAGAATTCCATGCTTAACAAAGTAGGACTAGGACTATGAGTTACTAATCAGCCTAACCTTAGCTTGATATTAATATCCTCCTATAAAAATATTCAGTGAACAGATCTTTAAAGATTTTTATCTTTTTATTTAAAGTTTAAAAACGTATTCTGTAAAATACAAAAAAAAGTGTATCGGAAATCCTTCCTCTTAATCAATAACCACAGATAATAAATACTTTAGTTTGACGTATGGATCTCATTAACAGTTTCCGAAGTGTACCTACAGAAAGGTTCATCATGGTACCCTTTTAATTGATAATATTTGAAACAATAAGCATATACAAATTTATGTATAGACAACTAGCTTCTGCCCACGGCTTTGCCCGAGTGGTACCCGGATAAAAAGAAGCCTATGTGTTATTCTGATGTATAAGCCATATTACTGTAAAGTTTCATCAAAATCTATTCTGTAGTTTTTGCGTGAAAGAGGAACAAATATCTTCACAAACTTTCACGTTTATAATATTAGTAGGATGGAAATGTGTTGAAGAGGGTCGGTGCTTTGAAGTTATGGTGAACGGATGAAAACAAACGCTGCGGAATAAGATTTCAGTTTTAACTAACGATGAGCAAAAACCGCTCTTACCTACTGTCTGCATAAAAATAAATAAATAATGCTGGACATTTTTCACACAGCATCATCTAGCCCAAAAGTAAGCAGAGCTTGTGTTATGGGAACTATAAGACTGATTTAATACTTTTTTTTAATACAAACATAATTATTATACATAGAAAACATCTAGACCTGAGACGAATATTTGTAGATCATATAAACATTTTTCCCGCGGCGGGAATCGAACCCGCAACCTTCTGCGTCTCAGGCGGGCCCAATGCACCACAATTCGTTACTCAAGAACATTATTCCACCACATTTTTTTTCTAAACTACCCCTCAAAGGGGGTAGGATGGTGTGTTAAGTTTGTTTAAGAAATGTTAAACGCGTGGTGCGATTTGCTGTAAACTTAGTTTAGATACTTAAAATACAAAAGAACTGAATACATATCAGATTATATCATGCAATTATTTTTAATGCACTTCTCAATTATCTATCCTATGCGAGTAAAACCGCGAGCATCGGCTAGTTTACAATAAGTTTGTACGAAAAAATATTTATATTAGTGTTATATCAGTCTTGTAGTTCCCACAACACGAACTGTATTTAGTTTGGAGATAGATGATGCTGTGTGAAAAATGTCCAGCATTATTTATTTATTCAATACCCTTTGGAACCTGTATCAAAACATTTTCCACTCTCATAATGAGCGCACTAATGGAATTTAAATTGCGGGTGCGTGGGATGGTGATTTGTAGCTCCCTAGCGACTGACACACGCCTTGTCCAACCAACAGGGACGCTTGTGTTGTTAATTGCAGAGCATTTCAAGTAATTTGGTGAAAGTATTGAACCACAGTTTTGAATCCAGCTAGGCTGGGCAGCGTTTGGAAAACTACGTGGAGTCTTCTCGTCATCCATACCGCAATGCATGAAAACGAAAGTTTTCAATCAGTGCGTCCTACCCGTCATGACCTACGGAGCTGAGACGTGGACACTCACGGTAGGGCTGGTCCACCAGTTCAAAGTCGCTCAGCGAGCTATCGAAAGAGCTATGCTCGGAGTCTCTCTGAAGGATAGGATACGTAACGAATACATCCGTCAGAGAACCAAAGTTATCGACATAGCTTAACGAATTAGCAAGCTGAAGTGGCAGTGGGCCGGTCATATCTCACGAAGAACCGATAACCGCTGGGGTAAACGTGTTCTTGAGTGGAGACCGCGACTCCGCAAACGTAGTGTAGGACGACCTCCAGCCAGGTGGGATGACGAGACTGCAGGCAGATGCTGGATGCGGCAAGCTGAAGTGAGGGCGCTATGGCGCTCATTAGGGGGGGCCCTATGTCCAGCAGTGGACTAATATAGGCTGATGATGATGATGATGATTGAACCACACTTAAAAGAAATCACAAGATTTTACAACATCCCAATATTTCAATCTCGGCGAGACTTGAACCAGCGACCACCTGCTTGGTACTCAAAGTCAAAGTAAAATTCAAAATTCATTTATTCATTAAAAACACAAGTGGCACTTTGAATCGTCGTTTTTTCCTCCCCGTTCTTCCGCGATCAAGCCAAAAAAGAAAGGCGAGAAACAATTTTTAAAAACCAGGTTATTCTTCTTAATTATCTTCGGAGGCTATACCAACTAAGCCACTAGATCGTTGCATAACCAGTCGTTATACAATCGTTCTGCGCCTGACCTAAGTTTGCGTTTCCATCAGTTCTTGAGCTATTGAGCTGAAGTTTTTGAGCTATTGAACTGAGTTTGCGGTTTGAAAGCTTGAACGTACATTGATAAAATAGCTCATACTTTTCTAACAATCTTCTGATTTCTGAGTAAGCTGAGTTCTATTGAACCGAAGTAATTCTATCGACAGTAAGGGAAGAAAGAGAGTTAGTTATCTCAAGTTATATCAACACCTGTCTGTGAAGGTTGGAATGAAAAAACCTGACGTTTCCCAGTTATATTTTTTTTGTAAAAAATATAAACCGACTGCTATAACGGGATGTTGATAAAAAGTACAATATGAAATTACATCCTCCATTTTCCCTTAGAGGTGGAATTTTTCCATAAACTGTTTCAAACTTAGCGTATCCATTAAAAAATATTAGAATCGGTTCACAATTCGTGAAGACATTACTTGACATACATACAAAAAGACATACAGAGGAATTGAGAATCTCTTCATTTTTTTCATACTTAAAAATGTTTTCATCTTCTGTGTCCCCATGACACAGATTCTAAGATCCATACACAGCACAGATCAGTGAGGATACTGTGTAGGGGGTGGTCAGAGACATGTTCTTATTTTTGGCACATGTCTGCATTTAGCCTAGTAGTTAGAATTCCACGTGCCAGGTTGCTTGACCATCACCGCTATTTTAATTAAATTATGGTAATTTATTTTTCATTTTGTAAATCCAATAGCGGTATTAATTTGTGTTCACAGTTGTTGAAATTACGATTTTGTGTTTCAATTTAATTCACACAGATTGAATCGTTTAAATTGAAAATCAAGTTTTATGTTTTATATTAAAAAGCGCAAAAGTCGACTTTAGCATTTAAAGTTTCACGAATATTATTACTTACCATAAAACGACTAAGAGAGCCATTCTGCTGAAATGGCTACTTTAAAATGATTAGCTGATAATGGTTTAAACTTAAATTCTGTATAAAATAGCTGGCAGCTAGCACGTTTGTTAGAAAGGACTTTTTCGGAAGCCATGTTGGACTGTATTCTGTACAGAATTTTGCAATTTTACAGTATTCCTACTTTCGATCCGAAGATCGTGGGCTCAAACCCGTGTGCACTTAACACGTGTTTAAGTTATTTATTCATTAAACATGTAGCATAACAGATTAATTAAATCTAAGTCGGTAAATCCTACTATCCTACTAATATTATAAACGCGAAAGTTTGTGAGGATGTTTGTTACTCTTTCACGCAAAAACTACAGAACGGATTTTGACGAAAATTTACAGTAATATAGCTCATACATCAGAATAACACATAGACTACTTTTTATCCGGGTACCACGCGGGCGAAGCCGTGGGCAGAAGCTAGTAATATTATAAACACGAAAGTTTGTGAGGATGGATGTTTGTTCTTCTTTCACGCAAAAACTACAGAACAGATTTTGATGAAACTTTTCAGTAGTATAGCTTATACATGAGAATAACACATAGGCTATTTTATTCGGGTACCACGTGGGCGAAGCCGTGGGCAGAAGCTAGTAATATTATAAACACGAAAGTTTGTGAGGATGGATGTTTGTTCTTCTTTCACGCAAAAACTACAGAACAGATTTTGATGAAACTTTTCAGTAGTATAGCTTATACATGAGAATAACACATATGCTATTTTATTCGGGTACCACGTGGGCGAAGCCGTGGGCAGAAGCTAGTATAGGTATATGTCTACAAGCATCCAATAAACCATAACGAACTTTGAACTTTGTATGGTGAAATTTTAAGCGAACCGAGTTGCCGGCGTTCATCGAGTACATATATACAAACATACTATACATCCACATAAATAGGTAACGTGTCGGTTTAACACGTTACCTATTTATGTGGATATAAAGCAGCGCCGGCTGTGGCCTACTCCGGAAACTTGTGGAATGACTTGCAATGTTTGCGAGTAAAGCTGGATATTCAAGAGTTTTTGAGAACACAAATATTTTACAAAAGTCAAAGTCAATAGATTCATAAATTTCCCCGTTCATAGAAATAAAAAGAGATCATAAAATTACGTCAACTTATAAAGTAAATTAAAATTTTAAAGCGAATTTGCACGATGTAAGTGCGCGGCAAAAGTCTAGAAGAATCGGGCTGTAAATTCTGAAACTCCAACAAAATGTTTGACCTTTTCATTTCATTTAAAAACTTGATACCTCCATGCGTTTCTGAGAAAAAAGGTCTTGATAGAATACGGACGTACAGATAGACAGACGCACAACGAAGTGATCTATAAGGATTCCTTTTTTCCTTTTGAGGTATGGAACCCTAAAAAATATTGATGTAGACATTTAAGTGACGTGTTTCATTATATAAATTTATGACAGGCTTACGCTACAAAATCTTAAGTACAAGTACAACAAAGGAGGAGTAGTGAAAGTGGATATAGTCCGTAGTAAGTTGCTAAAAAATTCTATATTATTAATCTTAATCCAATCACTAAGCAAAGTATTTAACGTATTCTTAGCAACTTTTGCATTAACTGCAAAAAAAGTGTGGTGTATTTTTGTGCCCACTAAAAACATCTGAAAACGCTGAAAACTATGATAATCACAGTCGGGCACTTGACTCTATTCAACGCACTGACGCGGTGACCTACTCAGCCTTTCAACTTTTCATTCATGAATAGCCCTCTTTATCCCGGCAAGGAAATGCTAGCTCGTTTAATCTGTTATGTAAATACGCGTTTTGTCTACGTACGTTACCGCGATTATTTCCGCAAGGATTCATCGTAAAGTTCGCTTGTATTGCCTCTGCTTTAATTTGCATTTTCTTTGGTATCAGCTATATAAGTCTTCTAGCGTAATATTCCGGAGATTCTTAACGTCATCTTATTTTTTCAGAGAGTCGAGTCTCGTTTGCTCTCAATCGTCGATGTATCTATCGGTATACATTTAAGAATGTACCTCTATACTTAAGTTTAAGGTAAGATAAATTTATTTTGTCAATCAACTGATATATGTAGTTTGCGAATTGGTGTTAATTTATTAGCAACATCTAAATAAATATATAAATTATGATTAAAAGTTAAACAGATCAGCTGCACTTTGTGCTTTACTCGAAAAACTGTTTTTTTTTTGTGTGAGACTTGACAAACACTCAAAATTAAAAGTATTTAAGTAAATACTTTACTCTATCTTTATTTAAGTAAAGTCTTCGCCGCTTATATAGCCGTTAAATAGCACATTGTTTTCTTTCGGGAAAAATACAATCTTGGTCTCTTCAAGGTAAGAATAAATAGGTATTATCTAGACCTTCATGCTCCATCGTCGGCCACAAACTTACCATCAGGTGATATTTCGGCCAAATGAAGTTCTATTCTAGATCAAACAAAAAGTTTTGCACTAATTGAGAGACTTACAATCTCATTATGTGCTTACTTAATTCAGGTGAGATGAATTCTCAAAATTTTGATCTAAATTCCTATCCAACTAGCAAACTATTCACTCACTGATCCTTTTTTTCGATGTGAAAATGCAATTTCGCATGGCCTCCGGCCCGATGAGCGCCGAGGGGGTCTGTCAGACTCACCAACTAATCCACTAACAAGGAGCTACTGGATAGGGGCATACCGACTAAAAATCCATCAATTTTCCGTCATTTTAGTACCAGTTCGTTTGACGGCGCATTAGCAATTGACAGGGCTAAGCAGGGACAGGTACAGGACGGCCCTATCGGTGATTGTCCGCCTTAGGTGGACCCTTCGTTTTCCCCTATGCGAGGAAGGGAGATTCCCCGGAATATTTGATAAATTCCCCGGGACAGCGGAGGCCCGTGAAATGCAGGGCTGGGACTCCCCTTACCCGGAACCTGCTGGCCTCGAGCGGGAGAAGGCGGTGGAATTACCGCCGCCTTCCAGCCCTCATCCTCTGTATGAGAGGAGCAAGAGCATTCCACGTGACGGGTTTTAAGCCCATCGCAGCTTCTTGAAACACTAACTCATCACATGCCTTCGAATTTTTAGGGCATGCCCGTTTCCTTACTATTTTTCCTATACCATTTTGAGTAAGATTTTTTACACTATTTTTTGAGAAGAAAAATCCATAGATGCACGAACCCGCAAGCTCCGGATTAAAAGTTGAGGTAATTCCACTAGGCCAACACAGCTTTTTACCTACCTTTATTTTATATTAATGTGTAATTCTGTTGCAAAGCTGGCCAAGGTAACTATAAAGCTCAGGTTACACATGGACGACACTAACGTCCACACTAGTGTCGATGACGCCTCAGTGTCACTGGTCAAGTTTTTTTTATACAACTTAAGTGGTAAACAAATACGACCCACCTGTTGGTCAGCGGTTACCATAACCTATGGACGCTTGCTACACCAGAGATATCATTTGCCCGTTGCCGACCTTGAGACAAAACGGGTGAAAGTGCTTGTAATTTTACCCAACACAACAATGCGAGCATACTGTGGTACTACTTACCAGGACGAGCTTTACTACTTCTAGAAGTGACTTTTTTTTTATAGACTATATTCACTTTCACTACTTCCACTTTGTTGTACTTGTACTTAAGGTTTTGTAGCGTAAGCCTGTCATAAATTTATATAATAGAACACGTCACTTAAATGTGTACTTCAATATTTTTAAGGGTCACATACCTCAAAAGGATATATATTAAATTTATAAAAAGGCATACTATAAAATATCTGATTATTTAGATGACAAAAACTCTTGGGATTGAAAATGCTCCAACTCGAACCTATTGTTTTGTAAAAGGATCATTAAAAAGAATAACCAGCCTTGTTTTCTTGCCTTTCTTTCCTGGCTTGGTCGCGGAGGAACAGGCACCTAGATAAAAACCGACGTTTCAAAGTGGTCCTTGTGATTTTATTGAATAAATGAATTTTGACTTTGACTTGGTTGTGCGTCTGTCTATCTGTTCGTCCGTATTCTATCAAGACCTTTTTTCTCAGAAACGCATGGATGTATCAAGTTTTTAAATGAATGTCCTGTTTCTGACGCTGTCTCCAAGGAAGTTCCAACTAAGGGCATCTTCAAACGGACTAGACCTCAACCACACTCGCTACAAATAAGTCGCTGAGCAGTGGTTGGGTGTGAATAGTATCGCTACAGATGCCTGATGTTGCGTTATCGCAACCACCCATTAGGATGTTCTTGCGATTTTTCCAACGACCATTAACTGAATCGACTGACGGTATTGAGGAGTAGTACGTTCTAGATAAAATGTATAAAATAATCGTTCCGTAATCAGCACATGGAAGATTTGTGTAGGTACGTGAACGGTAGTTATATGAATAAGTTAATTTTAGTAAATGATTAATTTGAATGATTGCCAGAACTTGGTTGAATAATTACGGGGTATGCAACTGGCGATTGATGACGATATTGTAAATATTTTTTTTACCAATCTTCGCTGACGTATGTTCCTCTGCTCAGAGTAAATGAAATATCTATTGAAATCCGGGCGGAGTGAGGTAAGTCGGATCGGCGGGACGGGGTGAGTGGTCATTCTGTACTTAGTGCTATAAGGTATTCTGTGGCTGATGTGTGGTTGTAGTATCGTCCATCTGAAAACGCCTAAATTGTTCTGCACTACGATGCAGTGCCGCGGCAGAGGAGTTCGACTTCGGTCTAGTGTCTAGCGATCTGTGTCCAGTGTCTAACAGTTTAGTGTAGTTGTGTATCAGAACCATTTCAGGCAGGAACAGCGTATTCTTTTCCGACTACGAATCTTTTGTTTCAGATATTTATTATGCATGAACCCTTTTAGAAGCTGGTTCTTTTGAAACACTGCTTTTCAGAAGATTTTAACTTGTTTTGTATGCTGTTTGTTAATGTAATTGTTTATGAATGTTGTTGTTCAAATCTTGCATCTTTGTCTTAGTTTAGTGTTGAAAGCATCAGCAATTTCAAATATGTATATAACAATGAAATGATACAAATAAATTTCAAGCTTAGGTACATAAATGTCATTTATTCTTCAGACGGAAACCACACATACTAGGTCAGTATGACTTATGTTGTATATTACGTACTAGCCCTCTAGCCTTCGCCTGTATGGTTCCCGGATAAAAAGTAGCCTATGCGTTGTTCTGATGTATAAGCTATATTACAGTAAAGTTAAATCAAAATCTGTTCAGTAGTTTTTGCGTGAATGAGTAACAAACATTCATCCATCCTCATAAACTCACAATCCTCACAAACCTAGCATTTAGACTGAAGGTCCGAAAACTGGCGCAGCCACAGCAAAAGTGACGAAGGCGATCAAAATATTGGCGCGAACTTTTTTCGTTTGATTGTCTCCGCCACCGCATGAGTTTGACCGAGACTTAAAGAATTGTAGGCACTCGACTTTCTGACCATGTTAGCCGAGTCCTCTATGCGTACTTAGTTGCGAGGGAACCACAAGTTTTCGACCAAATAGTGTAGAACGACCGATGTCCGCACGGTTGGAAACTATAAAAGAAAAACAATCTCACGACTGTAATCCCCATGATGGAGATTCTCAGATCCATACTCAGTATGCAGATCTATGAAAATGTCAATTAGGGGATAGTCAGAGACACGTCCAAACATTATGTTTGGCACATAGCTGCGTTTTGCATAGTAGAAAGTATTCCACGTGACAGATTGCAAGCCCATCACGGCTTATTGAAACATTAAAATACGAAGTACATGCCTTAAAATTTTTGGTTATTTTGCTTGCCGTTTTCCTCACAGTTTTGAGTTACGTTGAAAAATAACATCAGTGCATGACACGGCTCGATCCTACGACCTGCAAATCAGAGTTCTAGCTTACTAGGCCATCATGACTCAAACAACTCGTCATCATAAAATTCAGTGCTCTCAATGCTAGAATTTAAACCAAATACTAAAACCTAGTTCGACTCATCCAGCAACTGATTCTAAGCCACAAATATTAACCTGCAAAACCGACCACAACCGAAATCCAAAACGACTTGTACAAATTGTTCAGCTACATCAGAGATGAAATATTAAGGTGGGGTGGGCCGAGTATGAACCTTCGTCAACTTGTTTGACGTAATAAAACAGTACTAAACAACCATCACGATAGTATGATTAGACTTTGATTTTGACTTTGACTTTGACTTTTATATTCTATACTATATACTACTATATACTTACATATTTCAAATTTAGGCTTAAAAAAACCTGTAATGATGTCACAATGTATTCTGAATAAATAAATAAATAAATAAATAATACTGGCTCGGTATCTATAAATAATATCGAGGGTAACCCCTTTGTAAATTCACTTTCAAAATTTAAATTCACGTAGTTTTTAAGCTGGCGTTTCTTTGTGATTCTTGTGATTTCAATGAATAAAACCCTACTGACTTTAAATAAAATAAAATAAACGCTGGACATTTTTCACACAGCATCATCTAGCCCCAAACTAAGCAGAGCTTGTGTTATGGGAACTACATGACTAATATACTACTTAAATACTTTTTTTTTTGTAAATACATACATATTATACATAGGAAAATACCCAGACCCGAGACAAATATTTGCAGATCTTACAAACATTTGTAACGTGACAGGAATCGTACCCGCAACCTTCTGCGTCTCAGGCGAACCTTCGCCCACTGCGCCACAGAGGTCGTCATTTTGACTTTGACTATGACTTTGAATTTTACTTTGATTAAGACTTTGACATTGACTTTTCGGCGTTCGGCGTTTATAGTTGTTCATAATTTAAAGTAGTTTGAACTAAATATGTTAGCTATATGTCACATTGAGTGGTGAAGAAACCTAAAAGAAAATCCTCAAAAACGGACGATTTTTTCGCGTATCCGTGACGTAACAAGCAGATTTAAATATTATAAGCAATCTTTGTCAATTATATTATAACATTATGTTACAAGATTATAATAACTATTTGGGTATACAAAATTTATTGGTACACAACCGGCTTTGAACCCACGACCTTCGGATTGGAATTTAGGGCTAACGCTTGTTTTTTTACTACTTATTTTTTAGTTATTTGGTTTTTAAAGTGACGTTAACCTACACTTAAGCGAAATCAACCTCAGCGGGATTCAAACACGAGTTCGATTCCCCGAGGTTGAATTTTATAATTTTTAGAGATATTATGAAATCTTATGAATTTTTCGGGTATTAAGAAATAAAATAAATGATGCTTACACGTACTCAAATCTTGAGAGAGAGATAGGAATAGTAGCATAGCCCGCTCTCTATATACTTTTTACTCTGAGTTCCCGGCTCATAGCGACCCACAGGCACTTCGCCTCGTAATAAAGTGGACTCTGCACTAATTACTGACGTCACCCAATCCAGACTAAGTGCTGTGGCAGGGAAATAAGGTGTAGAATCGTTTGGGAGAAAGAAGAAAAGTTTCAAGCACGACAAATGAAACAGAGGTGATTCGGAATTAGATGAATTTGGTCGCAGTATGTACATACATACAATAGTCACGCCTGTTTTCTAGAGACCACGGATTTCTACTTACCACGATTCTGTCATATCTCTTTCGCTTCCTTCACCTTGATCACATTCTTTATACAAGCTGTTTCTAAAAGTGGCCGATAACGCCCCCTTGTGGAAGGCGCTGGAGACCTTCAGGGATGCGGTAGAAGGCTCTAGAAGATATTGGAGGCGCTAAGGCTGTCTAGAGGGGAAAGCATAGGTCGGATTTTGGTCAGAGTACGTTCGCCTTCCCTTTCCAACTATCCCATTCGCTCGCCTTGTATACTCGTTTTGTTAATCTTCTTTCATACATCCTTTCTGCATGTCCAAACAATCATAACATACTTTTCTCAACTCTCGTTACCATATCTTCATTCGCTCCATACTGCAACGCAGAGCGTTGAGGCCAAGTCAGTTCCTGTCTCAGTAGCGTGGTCGCGTGCCCGCGGACGGTGCTCATGAGGAAGGAACTCGAAACGGTCAACAAAACGTCAGCAGGAGAATAGTTAAGTACGTGGTATAGTCGTTATAATATTCTAAAATGTTAAAATGCTTCCAGCTTATCAAAACTGTCTAAGCTACAAGGGTGCGAGCACACTGGCCGAGTGCCAACAGCTAATTGATACTGCAGTCTGCACTCACCCTAATTGGACCAAACTAATCCGAGCGAGCTATAGATAGATAGATTAAGACAAGTTAATATTTACTAAACTTTAAAACCTCCAACGTGCTTTTCGTACAAAAGTTACGTACTTTTGTTACGTAGAACCAAGGTTCTTTTAATAATTAGTGCACACAAGAAAGAGATGACAAGAATTCTACTTCTGTCAAATTAGTTTAAGTGTCACTTTTTTCGTGTTAAAAGCCAGCATGTTTTGAAATCACTGCTAAACTTGTATAGAAAGCTTAAATCTGACTAATTTGACGGTACTAAAATATCTTTATTTTTTTATTGTTAGTAAAAGCGAGTGATACATAAATATTTTTTTAGTTGGTGTACAAACGAATCCACGCCAATACCTCTTCCATTTAGACCTGTAATTCTTGACCTTTCCCTTTAGACCTGTAATTCAAAGATATTCTAAAACCCACCCCGACCGCACCCCCTCGGAACAAAGTTATAAATTCCCTAATTCTGGCTTGTCACTGTCACCGTAATGTCAATGTCAGTTTAAGACAATAGAACATCGTTAACGTTACGCCGTTGTGAAGTCTGACGCACCAAATTGATAAGCTTAGCTCCGTATTCACAAACAATGCTCAAATAATTTTAAACAAAATTTATAAGCTTCCGACTCGTCCGTATTGTGGCAAACCTTATCTTAAAGTCTTCCTTGAAGTTATCTTTTGGTGTACAATTTTTTTGTGGAAAAGTTAGGTAAAGCTAGGTTTAGTTAGATTTCGTTTTCTTTTGTTATAGCGATAAGACCGCCATTTGTAGGACATAGATACTTACAATGTGTTCCTCAATAAAGTAATTTCATTTTATGTAATTTTTGTGGCAGGCCAAGTGCGGGAGCTGTAAAATAAATAGAATTGAATAAAACACAAAGACCGAAATTAGCTTCACAAAGACCCAAAGACGGGTTTCAAAGTTGAGTTGTTTGTGAATTCGGTTGCTTATGGTGATGGAAGATGACAGCGGAACGTATCTTGGACAATGGACAGGTACATAGTGAGATGAGCAGAGTTTAGTTTATTTCATCATCAATGACCTGGAAAATGTCAGATTGCCAGGCTTTTGCTTAAAATGACATTTGTCCTGAGAGCTTTATTTTATGGGCAGCCTAGCTCCACTTCAGCTAACTTAGCCCGACTTTATCCTTAACTAGCTACTGCATACGACTTCGCCCGCGTGGTACCCAGATAAAAAGTAGCCTGTGAAAAGTAGCGTTCGTAAGAAACTATTCATTCGACCATTTTATAGTCTACTTACGTTGTAAAATTAGTCTCCAGCAAAATCTTTTTTATTTTAACCGGATAATATATTAGACATCTCCACCTTGAAAATGATTTTAAATATTGGAGAAAGATTTTTTAAATCGGACTAGTTGTTTTGGATATTATCCCCTATACAAAAATTTACAAACTTTACCTTTTAAATAAATAAATAATGCTGGACATTTTTCACACAGCATCATCTAGCTCCAAACTAAGCAGAGCTTGTATTATGGGAACTACATGACTGATATACTACTTATTTCCTTTTCTTTTGTAAATACATACATATTATACATAGAAAAACACCCAGACCCGAGACAAATATTTGCTAATCATACAAACATTTGTCCCGTACGTCTCAGGCGGGCCTTCGCTGCGCCACAGAGCTCGTCAAAATAAAACTTACCTTTGATTACTTTTTATCTGAATAAAGTGAAGAAAGCCGAGGGCATAAGCTAGTTCCTATTACAATTATAATGACAACCATTGTGGCGCAGTGGGCGAACGCCTGCCTGAGACGCAGAAGGTTGTGGGTTCGATTCCCGCTGCGGGACAAATGTTTGTATGATTAGCAAATGTTTGTCTCGGGTCTGGGTGTTTTCTATGTATAATATGTATGTATTTACAAAAAAATATATGTATATAAGTAGTATATCAGTCATGTAGTTCCCATAATACAAGCTCTGCTTAGTTTGGGGCTAGATGATGCTGTGTGAAAATGTCCAGCATTATTTATTATTTATTTATTTATTTAATTGAAAAATGACTCAAATCTCCATCAGCAAATCCTATCCTTGTAGAAACGTACAGCTTGCAAAACAACTCTCTCATTAAGGGCTCTCTACACGGTTCCCTTGCATTAAGGGCTCAGTGCACGAGGTGTTCCCTTAATTCCGGCTGACGAGTGTGACGGCGCAAGGGGACGGATTAGCGCGGGACAGTTTATTAGCCCGCGCGAGACGGCTACGGCTGCTTCGGAAGCTCTTTAGTTAGGAGCTGAGCGATTTTAGAATATAAGCTAGATGCGATCGTAGAGGTAGATGCAAACTTACTATATCAAGAGGCTATTCGTTTAAAGCCTAGTTTCAACTATTTGTTATAACTATACGAAAATTTTTTAAAACTAATAGTTATAATAGTTATTTATTGATAATAATAATTATATGACAAACTACCCGAGTATTTCTAATAAAAATAATAATAATAATTGAGTAAGGTACCTACTAGATACATTGTTTATTGTCTCCAAAACTATTCGGATTGAAGCCTTATCAGCATTATCTCATTTACAAGTACCTCTCTTGTAACGCATTTCTATTCGACGTATTTCCTTAAGTAAGTAGAATTGAACAGAAACACCCCACGGACCCATTTGTTTTTACTACTTGTACGAAAAATCTTAAAAACTATCAGAGAAGTTCTCATAAAAAAAAACTGGTACTCAACTAGATACATTGCGTTATTGTATAATCCAAAACTCATTGTAACGACTTCTCTCGCCAAATGATTGAGTCACGTTACGTTACATCAACGCAGAGTTGCGTTGTTATGAAAATGTAGCTACATACTACCATATACAATTCACAGATGACCACCGAAGGTTCTGGATAGCGTGATTCTGACTATCGCTACCGCCTATGACCATAGCCTGACCGTTAGCTATAAGAATGCTGGCTCTCGACAGAGATTGAGTCGGGTTCGCGCACCAGAATCCAGCAAAAAGGTCAACCCTGCTGGAATTAAAATTATAGTAACTTTTTTGGATTTTTGGGTGTTCAGATTTTTGGTTTATTAGGTGAATTTTGAGAGTTTACTGCAAAAAATGCAAAATTTTATAAATACTTTCGGAATGTTCGAGAGGAACAAATTTAATATAAATTTTGGACATGACGGTCTGTCAGCTATTTCTACCTACACTACAACACATAAATTTTACTACTAAACGGTTACCGTAACCTATGGTAGCTTGCAACACCAGTCTATAAAAATAAAAAAAAACTAACAAACTATAAAATTAACAAACTATAGTCTCCATCATGGCAAATACGAAATACTTAGAAACAACAAATTCGAAGGCGGATTCGCATGAAATCACTCCCTAGCCGTGCAAGGATATCCCACAGCTTTTAAAAGACTTTTACACTGTAACTTAAAAGTAATAAGTAAAGGACTTTTCTAAAGAACTTCTCTACCGGATAGAGTTTGTAGATCAGGACGCCACAGTCATCCACCCTACGTATTTTGAGGGTATGTTGTACTTGTGATGAAAAATGTGTAGAGGATACGAGGACACCTTCCCTTCGACAGTTCATTCTTTAGTGTTGCAAGCATCTATGTCTGTTGGCTAAAAGCTGTATACAAGAAGTTAACGATCCTTCGACTCAGATCTACCTCAGTTCAGTGTAAAGATTAACAAACATGAGTTTGTAAAAAGATAAAATTATAAAATATCATTTAATACAATTTAGACAAGAATAGCAAGTGTTTCTAAAAATCCTGCCAAGCAGAATCCAGGCAGCATTCTATTATCCTGTGCCTTATTTTGCCCCATATATTATGATTGTTCTAGTACACGATAAGTAGGGTGACAGACTGTGGCCACCCGGTTTAAGCCCACCTCAGTTTCACCCGTAAAGAACTAACGAGCAACTTGAACTTTTTACCCAAAGACTCCTTTGTTAAACTAGTCTGTGACTTCGCATGAGCGATGTTTACGGAGTTAAACTATTTACCTGAAAAGCGCGGAAAAGTTACAGTTTGCTTGTGGGAAGGAAACATTTACTTATAAAGATTTCTAAAGACGGGTCTTATAAAGATTTCTAAACAATCGATTAACTCGCTTTTAATCGATTGTTTAGAATCGCCTTTCGGTTTAGATGTTTGCATGTTCTGCAGATATTTTTTCCGTGCCCGAGTGTTGTAGTTCTTGATAACCGCGACACAGGGAATCCAAGGTGTTGGGTCAGGACTATGAAAATGTCTCTTATCTGTTTATTTATTGATTATATCTGAAAATACGCTGCTTATCACTACTGTGCGGAGCAGTAAGTTACTAAGCAACTAAGCTGAAATCGAAACAAATGGTACAAATTGAACTAATTAGCACAACTAAATCTTTCTCTTTGTCTATTATCTATGAAGTGTATATTTTATTACTAGCTTCAGCCCACGGCTTCGCCCGCGTGGTACCCGGATAAAAAGTAGCCTATGTGTTATTCTGATGTATAAGCTATATTACTGTAAAGTTTCATCAAAATCCGTTGAGTAGTTTTTGCGTGAAAGATTTTTACTATGTCAAATAAACTACATTCTTTCTTTCTTTTATCACTGTTTTATCTCTTTCTGTTACGCTTCATTTCAAATTTAAAGGGAAAATTATATAAATAAATAATGCTGGACATTTTTCACACAGCATCATCTAGCCCCAAAGTAAGCAGAGCTTGTGTTATGGGAACTGCATGACTGATAAAGTACTTATATACATACTATAAATACTGAAGCTATAGAACTTTTTTGATTTTTTATAAGTATGTAAATGAAGTTAATGGCATTTCATTTAATTTGAATTTGCCGCGCATTCGCTTAATGTCGTTTCATGTATAAGCTGTGTAATAATAAGTAGATCTATGGAAGGATGACGCATAGGTTGGAGTGTTATGTAATCTGTGGTCAGATGATTGTAATAAAAAGAAAACGTTATAAAATAAATCAGTAAAGGAATTTGTTAAATAATAGCTTTTAATGTTGTTTCTCTTTTCAGGTAAGATTTGTAATTGTTTGCATGAACGTACATAATCTAATAGATAAACATGTAAAGCATTGTTCAATAAAAAAAATCTCTTTTCAGAGCAACTCAATTTGGTTTTTATTTCACGGTTATCAAGAAAACGGGACCTGTATAGAAAGTACATTATAAGTATAGCCGGAGAAACATACATATAACATAACATATAAAAAGTATATATGTATATTTATCACGTTTTAAAACGGAGTCGTATTGACCTAGTGGGTGGTTCCCTAACTTTCGATCAGGAAGACTAAGGTTAGAAACCGGTCGCGCACCAATGGATTTTTAATTCCAAAATTGAGTGTGCGCATTAATTAACACGAGTTCAAAATGGTGAAGGTATACACCATAAGGGAACCGGCAAGCCAAGATATCATTGTTTTCTATTGAAAAAAAAAGCCTTAAAATGTTGTCAACAGGATATTTACGAGATTGAATACGCTGGCATTGCAGATGGACTCGTAAATAACGATTTCATGGCAACAATAAAAATGTTATAGATCTGCTGAATCGACGACAATGTACGTTTCAATAAATACTTCTGAAAGCGGAATAAAATGTGAACTTTATGACAAATGGTGTTCTAAATCATAGATTCCTTTTTTAACTTTCGTGATAAGTCAAATCTAGGGGATTAAAATCTATACTACCAATCCTACTAATATTATAAACGTGAAAGTTTGTGAGGATGTTTGTTACTCTTTCACGCAAAAACTACTGAACGGATTTTGATGAAACTTTACTGTAATATAGCTTATATATCAGAATAACACATAGGCTATTTTTTATCCGGGTACCACGCGGGCGAAGCCGTGGGCAGAAGCTAGTAATCATATAATAGCTATATAATAATAGTAGTCATCTTTTTTATTCCAAAAACTATCGTTAACTTCATAATTCTTATCGTAAAACGAGAAGTTTCACGTATACTTTACTATCGGTGAAGGCACCGACTAAGTTTCGACTTTTTCCGAGAGTCTTCATCAGGGTGAGTGATCGCGACGTTCTACCTCCGCGTCGCGTCGTGCACTGCGCGCTACCGCTCGTTGTGCGCGAGTGGAAGGGGCGCTTGTGTTCTGCTCGTTGTAGTGATCGCTGGTGGTGTTACGTCATCTTTACTGCTCAGCTGCTCACGTAGACATAGACATATACATAGACATAGACATAACATTCATCGCTCACGTCATCGCTATATCTGATAGCTATATAGGCAACCCCAAAGAGTGCTATGTCGAACGATCTTAGGGTACCTCTGGCCGGCCTAAAATGTCATCCAGATTGTGCTGGTCAATCGAGAACCTTTCTTCCCCAGCGGATGGAAGGTAGTTATATATGAATTAACCCATTTCCTGTTCCAATAAGTGGAACACGCGACGAGCGATCCCCAACGTACTCTGTAAGCGAGCCAGAACAACCAACAACGCGCCACAATCCCACAAAATGGCTCATATCGGCGTAAATCTAATATTTGCAGATACACAGTCAATAAGTAGAACCAGAAGCAACGCTCCACAACTTTACCCAGAGAATGCAAATAGAACTTGTCTACATAAAGGATTTGGCTTTTGTGTCTACGAATGAATGTATCTTTTTTTTCTAGAATTTTGTGTCTTGAACGAGGTGCAAGTAGGTATCCCCAAAAGTTTAAGATCAAACAGCTAGCTATCACGTTCCAAGCAATCTGTAGATAGGTAACTGATCCAGATCATTACTACACGGAATCCCTCCCAAAATGCTGGCTGTATAGCCACAATGAATGACAATGCTAATGCATTGACCCAGATATGAGTCGGCGCTCTGATCACGCGTCGCTTTGACAAGAAAGTTATGTGAAACAAAAATGTTTGTGCATTTCTTTTATTTCATTATAGTTGTTTTTTAATCAATACTACATTCATGCGAACTTTGACAACCACTTATTTTCCTTTGACCGCCACGGCCACCGCCACTGCCACCGCCACCGCCACCGCCACCGCCACCGCCATTGTGTCAATTTGACAGGCCTTTAGACTGTTTATGCCTTCGACAGTTTGGTTCTAGTGCAAGCCGATTTTCTCACAATATTTTCTTTAACAGAGCTGAGTTACTGTTTCTTAGATATTGTGCGGGAATCGAGTACAAATCAGCGCGCCGTACTGATTGCCCCGTAAATGTTTTATTGGATAAGCAGATTAGTACAATGTGCCACAAATCGTGGTACCTTTGTTGCGGTGGCTCTATATACAAGCTTAATAAATATTTGGGTTGAAATTTAGACAGCTGTTGCACGAATTTGAATAAATAAAAATGGGCAACATTGAAAGGGTTGGACTTTTTCTTTCCAATGATATCACTTCCAAAGTTAGAAAATAGGAAATTACTGAGATAAATGTAAGATTAACACATATAAGTGTTATAGGTTAAGTACTGACATGTAAAAAAGAACACAATACAAACTAAATGAAGTGTGTTCTGTTTTTTCATGCATTTTCATCGCCTCTAGGTAAATAGGTCCCAGCAAATTGGTATCACCGTTAGGATTCCGTGTATCGTGCCTTGTATCCAGACCGGGAACAAATATCTGCAGAACATGCAAACATTTGTCCCGCAGCGGGAATCGAATCCACATCTCTAGCGTCTCCGCCGTTTACCTGCCGCGCCACTGAGGTCGTCAAAGTTATCCGTAGTATGTATGGGCAAATGCTTAGGTACGTTCATTTTTTTCCATAGGAATCTGTCACTAAGTCATGCCTTAATCCTTGCCTAACCTTAGTGCAGACGAGTAGTGTAGTTCATTGCCCTATCCTGGATCTGTTTTCCCCAACTCCCTGTGGAAATCCCAGGCTACATGAAGTTGGCGGTCGCACAACGAAGCTTCGTAATTGAATATCTATTGGTCCAGGAACTTTCTTGTACGGAAGTCACTGTAACTTTTACCGACCATTTCTTAGTACCTTTCTATCTAAGTGGGTATCTTACGTACGCTCAAGTTTATTTGTGAACAAAGGTATCGAAAGACCTCTGTAGTACTTCAATACTCGTAGTTCCTGATACCCACTACACAGTGAATCTAGGGTTCGATTGTTGAGTGACGGAAAATATTTCTTTAGACAACAATCTAGGTTAATCAACTACAAAAAAAGTATGTTTTTTTTATATTCATGCACAATCTCACCACAGGATTCCAGACTCCAGATAGTTGAAAAACATCTTCCCTTTTCTTTTCTATATATTAGGGTTCGATTGTTGAGTGACGGAAAATATTTCTTTAGACAACAATCTAGGTTAATCAACTACAAAAAAAGTATGTTTTTTTTATATTCATGCACAATCTCACCACAGGATTCCAGACTCCAGATAGTTGAAAAACATCTTCCCTTTTCTTTTCTATGTAAGGTCTGCCTGAATCAATTTTGGTACGTAGTGTCGTTCTTTTGATATTGCCTGTGGATTGTCCAGCTTGATCCAGAGATATGATCTAGAATCAATAGATGTTCTGCTATAATTGATTTTTGTGTATCTTTTGTGTTGTTTTGTGTTCACATTGATCATCACAAATCATGGTAAATATCCCGTGATCAATAAATAATTATCAATAAATTTACTTGTCTACTAACTTCTGCCCACGGCTTCGCACGCTTAGTACTCGGATAAAAAGTAGCCCACGTGGTATTCTGATGTATAAACTATATTACTGTAAAGTTTCAATGAAATCCGTCCAGTAGTTTTTGCGTGAAAGAGTAACAAACATCCATCCTCACAAACTTTCGCGTTCTAATATTAGTAGGATAGCTTCTGCTCATGGCTTCGCCCGCGTGGTACCCAGATAAAAAGTAGCCTATGTGTTATTCTGATGTATAAGCTATATTACTGTAAAGTATCATCAAAAACCGTTCAGTAGTTTTTCCGTGAAAGAGTAACAAACATCCATCCTAACAAACTTTCGCGTTTATAATATCAGTAGGATTAGCAAGAAATAGAACTCTGAAAATGATGACGAACGTTATAGGCGTCTTAAACGGTCAACGAAACGTCAGCATAAGGATGAAGTATGTGATTAAGCCGTAATAATATCCTAAAATGATACCAACCTACGATAATTTTAACAATGCTATATCTATAAGCAATTTTAAAGTAGCTAACCGATGTAAATGTTTCTACGTCTGTCGGTTAGTTGTTAAGCTAGTTGTGTTTTATGCCGGTCCAGCGGGCGCGGGCGTCTTCCGTAAGTAATTTGTGCCGTTGGATTTACGCCGATAAATTCATGAGTTGTGTCCGATAGGATTTCCGCGCTTCAATAAACAGGGAACTGGAATTTAGAAGCAAAACTATTTTTCGACATTACCTGTTAGTTGGCGACCATGACTGAATATACAAATATATTTATTTATTAATAGTATAGTATATCTATAGTAATTTTTATAATCGGAGCTCATCAAGGTACCTACAAAAAATAATATTATATTTCCATATTGTATATAACATCACTGTACTGGACCATTGTTTGAGATTTAATAAATTGATTACCATTTTCGTGTTCTGGCCTGTATCGTGAGAGGCTGAGGATTACAAAATATATCGTTACTAAAAAATTGAGTAAAGTCACTGAACATTCATTTCATGGAATAATAAAATTACCTCTCTACGAAATTGGAATCTAGAAAGTGTCATTGAAATTCTATCGGTACCAATTTTCGTTGGCAATCTTTAACAGATGCTCCTTCGCTCTTTGTTTCATACTTCTAGAATACCAGTAGATTTTTTAAGAAATATATCATCGTAAATTTTCATATTTCTTTCAGATGTTACATTCGATTGGCCCATGAGTTTTACTAAAATTTATTACTCTAAGGATTATGTTATTACTTAGCAACAAAACCGCCCATTGCACCTTGAATGATTTTGAATTCCTGTATTTTTATATTTTTATTTGGTGTATATTTATCCATATATCATATATCTAACCCTTCCCTATTTTATGCCTTTGCTCCAGAATATAGAATATGTATAGAATTTGTTCAATGTTTTACGAACAATCAGGCTTTCAGGCTGTCCACAGTAACTACCTCATCGGAACAGACCGCAACTCACGCGTCCGTTATTATTGCATTCAGAACGGGGTCGCAATAACCCAGCGACCAGCAATAACCCATAAATTGTGCGCACAAAACCATGACGTTGATTTGTGTCTCATATTAGGCAGTTAATCTCACAGCCTGGCGGAGGAATAATATTCTAGAGCGTATGGCACCACACCATAGCTGTATGAAGAAAAAAAAAAGCAGATTTTGATTGTCGTTGACAAGTGCGAGTCTGACTCGCGCACCTTCACACGACCGGATTCCGTTGTAAAATAAATAAATAAAAGGGCATTTATTTACTTACAATTAAACAAAACATACCTAGCCTAAGTACAATATGATATGTAAGTAATAAAAATAGTCGGTATAGGTAAGGTGTATGTATGTATGTAAGTAAAAAGCTCGAGGACTCAGTCACGCTGTTTTTCAGACTCGCCTACTGATGTAGCTGCTGACGTCACAGTTACCACAAAAAAATCTGTATATTCACAAAAGCATTACTCAAGTAAATGTGCAGGTACTTAATTAAGTATTTGAATATAAATTATTTATCTATCTATCTACCTATCCGCAATACTATGAACCTAAAAACTTGATTCATCTACATTAGTATGTACAACGAAACACAAACATTAATTATAAGTTTAACGGGTCTTTATCGCGTTTACCTTTTTTATAAATTTCCCGACGTTTCGACTGTATCTCGTGTATCAGTCATCCCGTGACCACAGCTGTTGCAATACAGTCAAAACGTCGGGGAAAAAAAAGGTAAACGCGATATAGACCCGTAAAACTTATAATTATGTTATCTAATCGCTAAAGTTTGAAAAATCTTTTCATAACCTTTGCTTACGCTTCATAAGAATTTCAGTGTAACGCGCCCTTCCTTATTACCCCTCTGCTGACGGCCACTCATGATGGATAGAGGGTTACATGACGACAGTTTTCTATGGAGACTGCATTCATAGAATCTAACGGTGATGAAGGATGATTCACGGGGCTTGGCAGATGAATGACGATGGGATACTGGGAGACACTAATCGTGAGTTATTTATAACTAGAGATATTGAAATCGGGAAGTGTGAATAATTTTGACGACCTCTGTGGCGCAGTGGGCAAAGGCCTGCCTAATACACAGAAGATTGCGGGTTCAATTCCCGCCGCGAGATAAATGTTTGTATTATCTGAGTGTTTTCATAGTATAATATGCATCATCATCAGCCTATATTAGTCTACTGCTGGACATAGGCCCCCCCTAATGAGCGCCATAGCGCCCTGTCTTCAGCTTGCCGCATCCAGCATCTGCCTGCAGTATTTTGCAGATCGTCATCCCACCTGGCCGGAGGGCGTCCTACACTACGTTTGCCGAGTCGCTGTCTCCACTCAAGAATACGTTTTCCCCAGCAGTTATCGGTTCTTCGCGAGATATGACCGGCCCACTGCCACTTGAGCTTGCTAATTCGTTGAGCTATATCGATAACTTTGGTTCTCTGACGGATGTATTCGTTACGAATCCTATCCTTCAGAGAGACTCCAAGCATAGCTCTTTCCATAGCTCGCTGAGCGACTTTGAACTGGGGACCAGCCCTATCGTGAGTGTCCACGTCTCCGTAGATTATGACGGGTAGGAATGACTGATTTAAAACTTTCATTTTCAAGCAATGCGGTATGGATGACGAGAAGACTTCACGTAGTTTTTCAAACGCTGCCCAGGCTAGCTGGACCTCCTCTTAGCCTTGTTTCCGAATATACCCATTGATCATGACTTTGATTTTATCCAAATTCATGCCAAGATATCGGGAGACTGAAGCTAGGCCGTCCAGCATCTGGTTCAGCTCCTCTAGCGACTCCGCTATCAAGCTATATCATCAGCGAATCGCAGGTGTGAGTTGTAATAGACGTTTATGTTAATGCCCCTACCTTTCCAGTCCAGCATCTTAAACATATCTTCCAACGCGCTCGTGAACAGTTTCGGGGATATAACATCCCCCTGCCTCACTCCTATGTGCAATTGGATGGGTTTAGACTGCTTGCCCTGTACTTCGACACTTATAGTGGCGGTCTCGTAGAGACATTTCAGCACCTCGATATAACGATAGTCTACTTGGCATCGCTGTAAGGATTCCAGAACAGCCCAGGTTTCGATGGAGTCAAAGGCCTTCTCATAGTCCACAAAGGCCAGACACAGTGGCTGATTATACTCTTCGGATTTCTGTATAATCTGCCTCACTGTGTGAATGTGGTCTATGGTGCCATATCCTCCGCGAAACCCAGCCTGTTCCGTTGGCTGGAACTCGTCGAGTCTTCTGGCGAGATGATTCGTGACCACTCGCAGCTTATAGACGTGGCTCAGGAGTGAGATGGGTCTATAGTTTTTAAGGAGGGTTTTATCTCCCTTCTTAAAAAAGAGCCCCACCAAACTCCCACTCCACGCCTTCTCCCACTGAACTCTTCGCCTACTTTGGAGTTCTCCCACTGTAAAGGACGGTGTTAAAGAGGTTTTGTAGCTCCTGTATAACTGCTTTCAAAAGCTCTGATGTAATTCCGTCCTCACCTGGGGCTTTTCCATTTTAAAGCTGCCTCAGAGCTAACACAATCTCATCTTAACTGATGTCTGGCAGTTCGTCGGTATAGTGGCGTGTCAGGGTGGCTCTGGAATCATGGTCGTCTCGTCGGGAACGAGGGGCACTTGCAATGTATAAACGGCTATAGAAATCCTCTATCTCGGCGGATATCTCCGGCTTTGACAATACGGTCCTCCCGTCGTGCGTTTTAAGCTTCGTCAGGTGGCTCCTGCCAAGCTGCTGAGTGAATAATTTGGACCCTTGCTTTCGCTCTATCGCCTCTTGAATGAGTTGGAGCTCCGAAGTTCGCATAATATGCATGTATTACAAAAAAGATATAAGTAGTATTTGAGTCATGTAGTTTCCATATAAGCTCTGCTTAGTTTGGGGCTGGATGATGCTGTGTGAAAATATCCTGCATTATTTATTATTTTATTCAGCATTCCATCATCTAAGCAGACGTCAGAACTTCCAGAAACACGGATTGCAATCCTTATCAAACTATACGGAACACTTTGGAGCACAAATGATGACAAACTGCAGTTCCTACTTTAGACAAACGTTCTTTGTGGAAACTTTTATAATATTTTAAATTGTTCTGCTATCCTGTTTTATCGTATTTCGTGATCGTTTCGTCTCGTTTTGCAGAATTTGTATTTGTTCCAGAATGAGCTATTTTCGAAGATATTCGCGTAGAATGAAAGACAGAGATATATAGCTGAAGGTGAGTTGAGTTATACGTCTGTAAAAAAGATGCCATTTTGGCCCTAAAATGCCACCTAGATGTAGATAAAAGGCAATTAGAAACTAAAAATTGAACGTAATTTTGATTTAGTTTTTCTTTGTTTGATAGGTAACGTGACTGGGAATGTTCTTAGCTAATAAGACAAAAACCACATTCTGTTGGCGTTAACTCCTGTGGTAATATTGAATTGTATAACACCACACACACTCCCCCTACACACACACAATGCGCATTTAAGTTTAAGTCTTCTTAGTTTGGTTTATTTTTTTTTTCCTTTTTATGTTTCTACTAGTTTTTGCCCACGGCTTCGCCTGTATGGTACCTAGATAAAAAGTAGTCTATGTATTATTCTAATGTATAAGCTATATTACTGTAAAGTTTCATCAACATCCGTTCCGTAGTTTTTGCGTGAAAGAGTAACAAACATCCATCCTTTCCAAACTTTCGCGTTTATAATATTAGTAGGATTAGGTACAACTTATAAGATAATTTATAAAAATGTTATACAAGAGTGGGTTTTTCTAATACTAGCATATAATTGCTTAAAATGAGACTCCAAACTCTGTAAGCACTAATTTATAAGTAACAGAAACAAATATTTTGTATTTTTTTGTATGAAAATGACTTAAGCTTTGGAAATGTCATGTGACTACTGCCAAGTTTTTCCTTGAGAAATTTGCGTTAGCGTGAAAGGAAAAGTAATCGTGAGGTATTTTTCTAGACCCTGGTCTTTTATAGTTGAAGGGATGTGACCTTAGACTCTTTAATTTAAATAATGCGTTTTTACAATCGATTAGTATATCTTCTAGATTGGTACTTAGGTAGGTCTTATCAAGTCACCAGAGGTGTTCCAATCGATGATGGAAATAGACGTTGTTTTTTTTTTTCAATTTTGTAAACATTACTTTGTAGTGACGAGAAAGTAACCGCTATCTCCCTGACTACCCTCATACATTCAGATCACAATGCGATGCTCCTATTAATCCTGGTTTTCCTCGTGCAAACGACATTTCAATTTGTGAATCGATAAATGGTAGATTAGTTTTCTCTTGGTCGGTTTGAAACTTCGAAGTCAAATTGTTTTTCCGGATGCAGCTATGCGTAATCAGGTTTATATTTAACTAGCTTCTACCCACGGCTTCGCCCGGGTGGTACCCGGATAAAAAGTAGCCTTTGTGTTTTTCTGATGTATAAGCAATATTACTGTAAAGTTTCATCAAAATCCGTTCAGTAGTTTTTGCGTGAAAGAGTAATAAACATCCATCCTCACAAACTTTTGCGTTTATAATATTAGTAGGATTCGATGTGTAATTTAGGGAGTCTATTTAAAAAAAAAAAAATCTTCATCGTATCAATGCTTTTGCCAATTTAATTTTTATTTGACCAAATTTGACCGCATTCACACTTTTCTTTTTAGCCTCGTACATGTCTTTCGTTTGCAGGTATTCGTGAACTGTGGTCAAGATAGATAAGACATATTTGTGATGTAGCCATGTTATCCGGGTATAATTTTTATCCGGAATATCGACTTTGCTGGGTGATTAAATGGATTCCCGCTGCGGGAAAAATGTTTGCATCTGCGGATACTTTTTCATGATCTAGTTTTTGTTGTGCCATGGTACTCATGGTTACTGATACCCACGATACAGGGAATCCTAGTGTGGGAGTCTGGACTATGTATGTTTCGGGAAATACCAAAAGAAAATATCTTTAAAACAGAAATAGAAATATTTGCGAATCTGGGTGCAATACAAGATATTAAATAATTTATTAGACATGTCAAAAAAACCAGACAATAAGAAATAACGTCATCCGTTTATTCACCCAAATTTGAGGAGTTCCCTCTCCTCAGGGATTCCATCATCAAGACGAAACCAATCAAAAAGTATATCCATTCAAATAAAAAGTTTTTTCTATATCGGTTTATAAATGACGGAGTTCTGGGGTAACAAACGTAAATATATACACAAAATTTACATTTTCAGGTATTTAATATTAATGCAGGTTTTAAAAACCTAATTGTACAAGTATATACACACATAAATAATGTAAAATAAATGTTACTGCCATTATATGTTACTGACCGAATCGTGGGCAGACTAGGGCGGTAAATTAAGGTGCAAGACAAGGGTCCGGAAGCTGTCTGATGAAGGGCGGAGGAAATTATGCTTGGGCGGGCTTTTTGTAGTAATGAAAGAAAGTTTCGTTAGAACTATTATTGTTTCTCTGCGGGAATAAAAAGCTGATAAAAAAAAATATGTTTCGAAACTCTTTTTTTTACCCGCAATGCAATGTGCCGGGGTATATGTTTGTGGTGACAGTTTTTTGTTTGAATTATTTGATGGCAATATAGAAAATTGTAAGCATTTTCAAAAACATAACATGTACAAGAACAGTCGTAGATTACTCATACATACATAAACTCACGCTTGTTACCCTGAAGGGTAGACAGAGACCACGGATTTCCGCTTGCTATGATCCTGACATATAGTATAGACATTAATTTACGTTAACCGCTTACTAACACTATGCTTGTAGCTTAGTTGTCTATAAAATATATAGTTAAAAAAAACTTTTATCACCTACCAAATATTATAAAATAATTAAATTGACCGGTTTTGGTTACAATATTAGTATGTATTTTAATAGTAAACAAAGTGAAAGTCAAAGTCAAAATTCATTTATTCAATAAAATCACAAGGACCACTTTGAAACGTCGGTTTTTGTGTAGGTGCCTGTTCCTCCGCGACCAAGCCAGGAAAGAAAGGCAAGAAAACAAGGCTGGTTATTCTTTTTAATGATCCTTTTACAAAACAATAGGTTCGAGTTGGTTGAGATATGTTTAAACGTAAACAAAATGAAAAATACGTCCTGGACGATAAATATTCTATGTTAGTAAGCTAATCACATATTTTATACCCAATCATTTATACAAAAATAAATATCGATTATTTAAATTAGTTAAAAATACATAAAACCAATAAGCGTAAGCTCCTGGCTCCATTATCAGACCCTCGTTACCAAGCTTAATCTATTGAACTCGTAAAAACGAATCATATCAGCCCAAACTCGAGGGGTTTACTAGTAGCCACTGAAGAGTTCCACTATCCACCTCCTGGCTCCATCATCACATCAGCTCGAAGATACCAAATTATAGTATTGTTTCCGAACTACATACACATAAAAGTGTCATTTAAATACGACAATCAGAAGTAGGTAAAAATTTACTTTCAAGATTTTATTATATTGTATTGTTATTTAGTTACAAGTTAAGCTAATAATATACCTCGTGTGTTCATAAGTTTTGAGACGAACTTATTTAATTAATTTAAAAAGAAAGTAATTCATGCAACCTTTTTTAAACTTTTAAAATTTTAAATTTCGAATGTTTTGAATCAGAAAAAATATACATTTGAATATTTGTTTCATTCTCCGTGAAAATGGCGCCAACAAAAGATTTGCGTGCGACTGTAATTTCACTGTTTCAAGCAGGAAAAAAACCAATGCAAGTTTTTAGTGAAATCCAAAGTTTGGGATGTAGTCGGAACTTTGTGTATTATACCATAAAGAGGTACAAGGAGACCGGCTCTTTAGAAGACCGTGGAAGATGTGGCCTCCCGCGGTCTGTAAGGACGCCCGCCAACATCAAAGTAATCAGAGAGCGAATTCGTCGCAACCCTTGCCGGACTCAAAAGAAATTAGCTCTGCAGACCAACATTTCGCGAATATCGGTGAACAGGATACTTAAATATGATCTTAAACTAAAGGCCTACAGTCGAAGGAAAGTGCATTATTTAAACGAGCGTCTTCGTAAATTGCGACTGGAACGATGTCGGAACCTATTGAAGAGACACGATCCAAAAAATATCCTGTTTACCGATGAAAAGATCTTCACGGTGGAAGAAAAGTTTAACCGGCAGAACAATAAGGTTTACGCCAGAAGTTCAAAGGACGTCCAGCCATCTGTACGCAATGTCCAGCGCACTCATCATCCAGCAAGTGTGATGGTTTGGTGGGGTGTTTCCTACGAGGGGGTCACTTCGCTTCATTTTTGCCAGCAAGGCGTCAAGGTGAAGGCACAAAATTACCAAACCGACATATTGGAAGCGGTGGTTAAACCATTAAATGATACGCTATTCGCTGGAAAATACTGGGTTTTCCAACAGGACTCTGCTCCCTCCCATAAAGCTAAGACTACCCAACGTTGGCTGGAGGCCAATTTGCCAGGCTTCATTCGGAGCGAAGATTGGCCCTCGTCAAGCCCTGACTTGAATCCTTTGGATTATTCTTTATGGACGGAATTGGAGCTGAGGGCATGCAGAAAGTCTCACCCAAACCTGGATTCTCTCAAGCGAGCCCTTATTAAAGAATCGAAACGGATTCCCATTGAAAAGATTCGTGCCGCCATAGATGAATGGCGCACGCGTTTGAAGGCCTGCATTTAATGCAAAGGCGGCCATTTTGAATGATTTATTTTTAAATACAGATCTAGATGTCAGTAGTTTTAATTTTAATATCCAATAAATGAATACTCAACTTAGCTCCAAAAATATTTTAGTTTTACTGTGTCTCAAGACTTATGAACACACGAGGTATAAGCGTGTGAAAAAATGTGTGAACATATTTTATTTTACGAATAAATATTTTCATGTTTCGTTACATGATCTAACACAATTCTGCGACGAAATCTAATTCTATATCTCTGTTAGTTTTCATAAAAAAAATTGCTTTAGTCTGTGGCTGCAGGTTACGTCTGACGACTCGTTTACAGATAAGGCATTTTTTGGGACACAGCTGTTTAATACCTCTAATAATTATAATGAGACTTATAATTATTAGAGGTACCTGCTCTATGGTAATACTTAGTTGTACATAATTATAAATTTACTGGCACGAAATGCAACAAAAGGTTTAGGTTGTTTTTTCGCCCCTTAGCAGAACGCACGCACTGCAACATACTTGTTCTTTACTCCAAAATGATGACGTATGAACTGCAACTAATTTGACAACCTCTGTGGCGCAGTGGGCGAAGGTCCGCCTGAGACGCAGAAAGTTGCGGTTCGATTCCCACTGCGGGACAAATGTTTGTATGATCTACATTCATTTGTCTCGGGTCTGGGTGTTTTCTATGAATAATGAGCATGTATTTACAACAAAAAAATATCAGTCACGTAGTTCCCATAACACAAGCTCTGCTTACTTTGGGACTAGATGATGCGGTGTGGAAATGTCCAGCATTATTTATTTATTCATATTTATTATATAATTCGTTCATTCGTTCATTCGTTCGTTCGTTCGTTCGTTCGTTCGTTCGTTCGTTCGTTCGTTTGTTCGTTCGTTCGTTCGTTTGTTCGTTCGTTCGTTCGTTCTTTCGTTCGTTCATCCATTCATTCATTTATTCATTTATTTAATCCGATAAAATTGCTCGAATATTTTTTATATTAGTTGAATTTGAGACGTTTCAGATAAAACAAACAAATTTATAATGCTGGACATTTTTCACACAGCATCATCTAGCCCCAAACTAAGCAGAGATTGTGTTATGGGAACAACATGATTGATATACTACTTCTAGATTTTTTTTTGTAAATACATACATATTGTGCATAGAAAACACCCATACCGAGACAAATATTGGCAGATCATACAAACATTTGTCCCCCACGGGGAAATTCGTCAAAACACATTAGCTAGCTTTATTCTGGCTTTTTATTTTATTATCATACAAACATTGCTCCCGCGGCGGGAATCGAACCCGCAACCTGTATCTTTGTTGTCGAATGTTTGGATATTCTGTAGATATTTTGTTCCTGGTCGAGTTCAAATGAGTTCAATGTCGTTATATTTCGCCGTAAATATATAAAGGCATTTACATAATATATGAATGTAGGTATTAAGTAATACTTGCCGTGTTCTAGTTTAATTTAAAACCTTTTTTTTGTCGTCACCTGTGGCGAAGGCGCGCCTGAGACGCAGAAGGTTGCAGGTTCGATGAGGCAAATGTTTGTATGATATTTGTCTCGAAACTGGTTGTTTTCTATGCATAATATGTATGTATTTCTATGTATATAAGTAGTCTATCCGTAATGCAGTTCCCATAACACAAGCTCTGCTTAGTTTGGGGCTGTGTGAAAATGTCCTGCATTATTTATTTATTTAAATATAAGTAACAATGCAAGCATACCTACATTAATTTACATATGAATATAAACTGCTTACCTCAAAAAGGACAAACAATACGATATCAATCCGCAGATTAAAACCTGGCATGGAACGTGATGCGCGTGCGCAGGTATCGAATGACGTAGACGCAAGCGCGCGGCGTTGCCATTCCGTGCCGGTGCTGCCAGCTTCAGCGACAACTTTTTGTGATGGAAATTAACCAAAATTTCTTATCTGTGAAGAAAGTAACCTATCTTGCTATACTACCTAAACTCGCTTATTTATTTATTAACATATAAAGTAAAAAAAAAAATGCTGGACACAATCCACACATCATCATCTAGCCCCAAGCTAAGCAAAGCTTTTGTTATGGGTACTAGATGACTGATATACTTAATACAATACATTACATAGATAGATATTTTTTTATTATACATAGAAAAAACCCAGAACACCTGGAACAAATATTTGCAGATCGTACAAACATTTGTCCCAAGGCGGGAATCGAATCCGCAACCTCCTGTGTCGCAGGCGGACCTTCGCCCACCGCGCCACATCGGTCGTCAAATAGTTAGTTAGTAGCATCTTTAAACCTATGTTTATTATAAGTAGGTAGGCATTAAAACTAACATTATTAACTTTACTGTAGGTAGGTACATAATTATAATGAAGCGACCGCACACAAAAATTCTTGTTTCCGCTTGTTTTCTCCATTAAATATTACTAAGTGAATTTTGATCGGATTCTCGCGATACAAGCTAGCCCTAGTGTGGGATCCATTGTTATATTGTAAACAGTTTTTAATAGGTGTTTTGAGATTTTTTTTTGTAATAGAAATTAATGTAGAATTGAAACAGTTAGGTAGAGAATTCTACGAGATCATATAAAATAATGATTAATATATATATATATATATATATATATATATATATATATATATATAAAATAACGCGATTATAAAAGAACCGTAAAAATTAATTATTAAAATTAATTTAAGATTCTGTTTAAGATAGATAGCTCTTTGTTAGAGCGGTACACAATAATAATTAAAAAAATCATAGATTATATCTCACAAACGAATTCAAGGTGGAAACTATGCGTGATCTCTTACAGACAATCTCTGGATGGAGTGGACTAAAGTCAAAGAGATGCATGTAAAGAATTCCATGTCCTGCTAAAAATGCTAGATCTAGCCAAAAGTGGTATTGCTGGCAACTCTGGCGCTGTCAAACGAGATGTAAATGCTGCATTCCAAACTGCGACTCCGTCCGTGTCAGTTTAGTTTAGTGTTACCACCTGTCCGGAAGGTTCAGTTTTATCAAATCAAGCCAAAATCAAGAAGTCGATTCAGTTTTACTAATTGAAAGACCTAATACTCTGTTTTTGTGTTGATATTTGAGCGTAAAGTGGCATATACCTTTGCGCATGCGTTCACCCAGTTGCCATTGATAATTTTATTGAAGAACAAAACATCGTACTGAGTTTTTTTTTTAAGTTTTACTGTGATAAGAGTCAAAATGTTTATGTCTTACGAAATGATGGCGACGTTCGGTATTTCGATGGTGAGTAGGTGTTTATTTATTACTAGCTGTTGCCAACGGTTTTGCACGCGTGGTGTGGTTTTTTTTTGACCCTCCATTTCCACCCTTAAAATGTGAAAATCCAATAACCCTGAAACACATCATTATTTATTTATGCTCAGAAGCTGGTAATCAAATTTTAATGTTTCTAACTTTAAAGAACAAATACATTCTTACAAAATTCACCCCCCATTTTCCTAAAATCCTTTCTTAAGCACATGGTGACGTTATGAACATAACATATGTTCTATATTTCAGCTTTCTCGACTTAGCAGTTTTGGCTGTGCGTTGTTAGATCAGACAGTCAGACAGTCAAGTCAAATAATTGTATAAGTTTAGATGAACATTGTGAGGTTTGAGGTTACATTTGACATTGATATATGTCAACAAGTCCACAAGATAAGATTTCACTGTTTGTATATGATAAAATTATAAGCCTGTATGTTTGTCTGTAACTTTAGAATATCTCGGAAATAACTCTAAGGATATTTATGAAAACTACGTCCAATTCAATTTCAATTTCAATTGCTTTTTTAGCAATTTTAATACTAGTTTTATAATATAAAAGTATGATTAATCTTGGCATGAAAGCGCGCGACGAATCTGCGTAAATTCACTTTAAAATTTCAAATAAACTTGTTAAGCTGACGTTTCGATATGATCTTGTGACTTCAATCCCCCAATCAATCTGGTCTTCAGCAGCTTCTTTTTTTTTCTTAGGTCTGCGGGTAAGAGCCTCTAGTTGGTATTATTTACCCTAGCCTCCTTCCCTGGAGGCTAAATCTTCCAGGTCACGGGGAATTACCCAGATTCCCAGGCTTTAGGTGGTTTGTGATTTTAATGAATAAAAACTTATTGTCTTGACTTTGACATAATGTTTCGAGTCTGAGTCTTGTGGTACCGCGGTTCTCGAAGTTTCTGATACCCACGATACAGGGAATTCTTGTGTGCCTGCTACCCACTTCTAAGCAAAGCTCTTAAGCCTTAAGAATTAAGATATAATTGTAAGTTGATATAAAAACTCCAACAGAGCAAATTACAAGCTAAACACGCAAGTATAATTGGCGATCTTATCGCTAATAGCAGTCTCTTCCAGGCAACCTTTGGTGTACTTTTCTTTTGTTTTTTTACAGCATCAACCTTTCCAAATACCTAGTCGTGGAATGTCTTGGCACAGAAAAGATATCTTGAAGCAGTTAAAGATTCAGTTGCGAGGTTTTTATTGTTTTTTCTTAGAAACTCGCTCAGCATTGTTCGAGATATCATTGTTTTTAAACAAAGAACGATGAATATCAAGTAGTTGTTGTGGTAAAGATCGCGTAACCGAGAACTCTTTATTTCTTGCGCACAAGAAGAAAACTGGCCAAGTGCAAGCATGCCTCGGGCACTATAAGTTTCGTACACGAATGAAAAAAACACACAAAATGAAAACCTTTTTTTTTAATCTTCGCATAATCGCAGTTGTATGTACCATGATCACGGGAGGAACTGGGGGGCTAGACAAATATCACACGCTTACTTTTCCTTTCACGCTAACGCAAATTTATCAAGGTAGAACTTGGCAGCTGTCACGTGACGTTTCCACAGCGAATGTCATTCCCATACAAATTAATCTTTCCGTATTTGTCTAGACCCCTGAAGTCGCCTCTGCACTCGCCAATAGTCTGACAACGTCGATAGTAGCGCAGTGGATGAAGACCCGTCTGAGACGCAGGTTTGATTCCCGCCGCGGGACAAATATTTGTATGATGTCCGAGTGTTTTCTATGACTGTATAAAATAAAAAATGTATATAAGGTCCCCTAATATAAGCTCTGCTTAGTTTCGGGCTCGATGATGCTGTATGAAAAATGATTTATTTTTTATTTATGTCTTTACCAAATATGTACTTTTCGTTAGAACAGCGAATAATCCCTAGGATGGGTGGATCTTGTTGTCTTCCTTTAGGTACGGAACCCTATTTATTTGTATTCGGTTACGACTTTTAGAATTTTCCCTCTATTTCGTGATCTTTTTTTATCCAGACATTTAGTTTACGTAGACAAACAATTTTTATTCTGAAAAACACTATAAGCTGTTTACAATAATAAAAATGAATACCGCCCTAGGGCTAGCCTGTATCGCGGAAATCCAACCAAAATTTAACAACTTTTGAAACTATCATGGTTTTGAACATAATGTTTACTAAAAAACGGGATATTTATCATGATTTGTGAGTTTGAATGTTTCCCGATATTTCGGCACAGTTGCATGTACCGTGATCACGGGAGGAACTGAAGCCTTTGCGGGTTTTGAATGTTACTGGCAGACAAATCGATCTACCCTCTTTCTCTCTCTTTTATTGCGAAAAATACCACTACCACCGGTACAACTAGCTAGGTTTACTAAAAACAATGATACTAAAATAAGAGCTGTATAAAATAAAAAAAGTAACATACACAATCATAGTATGTCTCTTATATATGTATGTTTTTACAAAAAAAGGATTTAAGTTGTATATAAATCATGTAGTTCCCATAATCGGAGTAAATTCACTTTAACATTTTAAATTCAAGTAATTTTTAAGCTGACGTTATAGAAACGTGAAATGCTCCTTGTGATTTCAATGAATAAAAACCTTTTGACTTTGACTTAATGCAAGCTCAGCTTCGAGGCTAGTTGATGCTATGAAAAATGACCAGCATTATAATACTGACCCCACACTAGGATTCTGTGTATCATGGGTATCAGTAATTATGAGTACCGTGATACCACAATCGTGCATCATGGTCTTCAATTTGATTATATCAATGGAGTACATAAAAAAAAACGTTTGGTAAACTACGTGGAGTCTTCTCGTCATCCATACCGCAATGCTTGAAAACAAAAGTTTTCAATCAGTGCGTCCTACCCGTCATGACCTACGGAGCTGAGACGTGGACACTCACGATAGGGCTGTTCCACCAGGTCAAAGACGCTCAGCGAGCTATGGAAAGAGCTATGCTCGGAGTTTCTCGGAAGGATAGGATTCGTAACGAATACATCCGTCAGAGAACCAAAGTTATCGACATAGCTCAACGAATTAGCAAGCTGAAGTGGCAGTGGGCCGGTCATATCTCGCGAAGAACCGATAACCGCTGGGGTAAACGTGTTCTTGAGTGGAGACCGCGACTCCGCAAACGTAGTGTAGGACGCCCTCCGGCCAGGTGGGATGACGATCTGCAAAACACTGCAGGCAGATGCTGGATGCGACAAGCTGAAGACAGGGCGCTATGGCGCTCATTAGGGGAGGCCTATATCCAGCAGTGGAATATAGGCTGATGATGATGATGACATAAAATAACACTAAATATGTGCCTACTTACCCCGAAATGAAAAATTTTAAAGAACTTTCTAGAAAGATGTTCTACAATCACGACTGTATAAAACTCAATCCATTGTTTGTAAGTAGGTAAGTTACCTAATAGGGGCAGACAGAAACCGTAATAATCCTACTAATATTATAAACGCGAAAGTTTGTGAGGATGGATGTTTGTTACTCTTTCACGCAAAAACTACTGAACGGATTTTGATGAAACTTTACAGTAATATAGCTTATTCATCAGAATAAAATATATGCTACTTTTTATCTGGGTACCACGCTGGCGAAGCCGTGGGCCTAGAGGCTAGTGAAAAGCTACTTTTCCGCTGCGGTTAAAAATGTTTGTATACTCTGCAGATACTTGTTCCGAACTGGGTATTGTGGAACCAAGATAGTCGAGTCAGGACTATGTACGTGTCTGTTAGGCGTTTATTTATTTATGTAAAAAACTGTAAGTCTTTTAAACTCTTTTTTTTATGAATAATGAACTTATACCTATCTCCTAAAGTATCTACTTTGACTACCCACAATGAAAATAAAACCTCGGTCTGCCGCCGTAACCTAATACAAAGTTAATTTGGGAGACTTAACTTTATTTACTGTAGATATTAATAACTAGTTTGTTTACGCAAAACCTCGAAAGCCTACCTATCTGTTGCTATACCCTTGGACAGGGCTCATGTGAGATATCTACCTATAAATACCATCTATGTACCTACCATGTGAAAGCAATAAATGTATTGAGTATTGATACAAAATTATACGTTTTTATGGGTATTTATAGCGTTAACCTTTTTTATTATTAAAAAAATATATATAATTATGTCAACTGATCATGAAAGTTTGATCAATACTAATTTATACATCCACTTACACAATAGGCACCACTAATGTATAAATAAGTAGGTACGTGTACGACATAAACTCTGTAAATAAGTAGGTACGTGTTTTTCTCGTTTTATTATGGAAACCCCAGCCATTGTTCAAGACAATGAACGAACTATAAATAGGAAAATCACATCAAAGTGAGAATTTTTAGGTTTACTTTCTGGAATTTTCTTTTCTGCTTAAATAACTTCAAGTTTAAGAAATGAAACAAGTTAAGCCAAGTCGTATACCTTCGAGAATTTTTAAACCTCTGGCATAAGTCTCTATGCTGAGTTTTTCAAAATACCAAACACGGTGACCATTTTGGACTAGTATCAAAAAAAATTCTGCCCATTTAAGAACCCGTATTGACACGTGATTTCTAGTTGTTTTTTTATATATGTATTTACAAAAAAAAAGGATATAAGTAGTATATCAGTCATGTAGTTTCCATAACACAAGCTCTGCTTAGTTTGGAGCTAGATGATGTTGTGTGAAAATGTCCAGCATTATTTCATTTATTTATTTAGTTACCGAACAATTTAATGAGACTTGAACTAAAAGAATCAAGCTATCACCTTGACAAAACCTACGGATGCTAATAAACTTGCTAAATTGTCACGTACACACATTCAATTGTGTAGATATACTAGGAAAAAAATATTCGTCGAGTTATCTTTCCAACCCTTTTATTTTATACAAACAAAGTGGCAACCAAGCATATCGGTTACCAATAAGTGGGCCTGTTGGTAACCGGTAACCGTAACCCATGGACATTTGAAACACCAGTGGTATCGTGCATTGCCAACCCTGAACATAACGGGTAAAAAGTCTCATGTGTCTGAGATTTCACAGGCACCCCATACCCCTTAAATCGGAACACGGCGATGCAAGCAATACTGCTTGGCGGAAGAATATATACGGTGGTAGTACTTCCCGGACGAGCATTTTCTTATGGAGCTCTGTCAATCGTTACCGTAGATTTTTTTTTATCAAATCAAATTGCAATCAAATTTCAAATTTGCAATTGAATTGCAAAGTCAAAGTCAAAATTCATTTATCTATAAAATCACAAGGATCACTTTAAAACGTCGGTTTTTATCTATTGCCTGTTCCTCCGCGACCAAAATATATGGGTATATGGGTATGTCATATATTAAATTTATAATATAGTATCACCATAAACAACTTTCTAGCATGCAAATAAAGTTTTAAATCTAGCCACTGAAAATTCTTTGTACACTATTTATTACACCACATCAAAAAAGGCCGACCATCTAAACTGGTCTCAAGGACTTTACCGTTTAGGCTGTGAATTGATTATTGGTTCGTTCCTCTACGCATGGATTTAGAATTATCTGTGACGAATCGTATTCGTCTAGAGCACATATCTTCCCCTGGGACTTACAGAGACAATTTGCTTCTTAGAAACAGAATTCGTAGAACAGTAAAAACATTCGATTTTGAACATCCAATTCACAAAAGCCTGCTGTCTAGCAAATATTTGTCATTGGTTTTATAAAAATCGCATAATCTAAATGTATAATAGACGTTATTCAATCATTAATTCTCTTTCTTAGAAATATAAACATTTAATTAAGCACTAAGTTAGTTTTTTTTTATCAAGTTTAGGTATACTCTGATTTGGCCATAATCACACCTGATGGTAAATTGTGATATGAGCGACGATGAAACATGCAGGTCTAGAAGATACCTATTCACTCTTACCTTGAAGAAACCCAGATTGTATTTTTCAGGAAAGACAGAGATGATGGAAGTGCGTTCCATTCCTTCGCTGTTTTCATTATAAGGGTGGGATCAAAACGTTTAGTGCGAATGAGCGGTATACTGATAGGATACGGATGGTTCTGAGCTGTGCGTCTGCTTTTTCTATATGACATGAAGATGTGGGATCAGAACATGTAGCTACTGGGCACATTCCCTAAAATATAGTCTGTAGATATCGATAGGCATACAACTTTACGACGGTGTTCCAAACTCTCTCACAATGGGCCATCTTCCCAGTATTTTACCTTCGTTTATTGACCGCACCAAAGCCAAGCTGTTCTCTGAATTGCACGTGAAACAACGGCTCTTTCCATAAAATCAAAGGACATTCTGGGAATTGGTTTATCTGCGAATTGTGGCCTTTTGTCACGTTTGGTCCTTTCAATCTCAAAGGGGGTCTGTGGAACAATTGTTGCGAATGTCGGCAGATGCATGTATAGACGTGACTTATATTGGATAGAGACCGATAATAAACACGGATTGGACAAGCGACGCAGTAAAGGAAGGTGTCTCCCACGCAATGAGTCACTCGAGAGCATTCGTTATGTGATAGATACCTATTGACTTTAGCTTTGTTTGCAGTGTGGTATGCAGGGAACAATGTATAGAATTGTAAAGATGTCTCTTCTCTCCGTTCCAGATCCTGTCGTTCACGTTATCGATAGCTGTGCTACTCGTGATGGCGGCCAAGCGTGGATTCTTCCGCATCGGCAAAGCGGGTCACGTGTACGGCACCGTCGGAGCCACCATAGCACCCGCCAAGGGACAGGTATGTCTGACGACCACACTGCTTCGGTGGGCGAGCAGCCGGCTGAATAGTCAGGCGTGCAGGACAGAAGCAATCTGCTTTTTGTTCCGGGTTTGAGGTTATGGGCGGTGGACTTTTCAACTGTTGTCTTAGGGTCAGCAACATGCGAGTGATACTTTTGGTTGGCAAGTAACCGCTTACCAACAGATAGGTCGTATGTTAGTTTGCCACTTCAGAAGCACCTGTAAAAATAGGTATGTGTTGTGTTAAGCTCAAAACGGTGAAGGAAAACATCGTGATGTGACAACAGACATGTCCTATAATAAGATAAATGTGTTGATAAGAGTCCATGCAGCGCTTACGGTACTTAAATTCTCATAAGATTTACAAAATAAATCACTTACTGAGAAAGCTCATTTTAATAAAGTTTCTAAAAACACGAAAGTAGGTAGCCTAAAGGCCGTCTGGAAGAGATCGCTTTTAGCGGTAAGACCATCCATTGCACTACCGTATGTTGAAGTACGATGTTAATTACTTGTTTTAAAACTAGATGGCGCTAGTAAAAGCTACTAAGTTCAAGGATGCATTCCTTTAATTTCGATTCCCCTCCCAGTACGGAAATTCAGTAGCCCAAATCTAAACAATGTCGGTCTCATTACGAAACGTGGTCTAAACTCGAGTTGAACTCGAGTCCTGTCTGAGCCACTAAACCAAGGTTTAAATACATTTTATAGATTGCAAAGTTACTAAGGTCTACAATTTAAATATTCAATAAAAACGCGGGATGTTCATTTGATTTAAAAAACACTTCAAAACCGAAATAAAAAAAAACATCATTTTGATTGGCTACCAAAAGAAAGTAGGTTCTCAAAGAGAGGTTGAGTTATGATAGAAATAAATAGGTGACCGCCTGGTTTATCTTTTAGCAGTTATTTGTGGTCAAACCTCTTTTTGAAATGTCAAATAGACTGTCGGAAATTATATTATAGGATTCAATTTTACACCTTCTTTTTTCCTTTGCACAACTATTCGTCTTGAAAATCAGGAATCAAAAGTCTAAAAGATAAACTGATTTAAACCACATGTCGTTATGAGACCCTGTATGTTTATTAAATCCTGATCTTTTTTATTTTAATTTGGTATGCAATTACGACTATATATAAATTTCACCACCTTAAATAGTCAAAGTTGAAGACCGACTATTTATGTATTTTATTATTTTACAGGTTGGATCTCCGCTATTGGTGACACCGACAGCGCCGCCGCTATCGATGGTAGTGGAGCTGGAGTCTTTGAAAGAGAATCCGCAGTAAGGTGGAGGAAAGGAGTCCTAGGTGGGCAAATAGAGCGAAACGATATAACAAGAATACAATTTATTAAATCCAAGCGGTACTATTGTGGCTCACCTAGGACAGTGTCTCAGGAAGTCATTGTTGCATCGAGTCAATGTTTTCATTGACTATTTGGTGTGAATCATCTTTAACTATATTATACAGGAGTTGCACATTCCGTCTCGTAAAACGTTATTGTAACGATATACAGGGTGTGATAAAACTATTCCGAAATACTTTTTACAATAAGTCAATTTATTTTGTAAGTCCGTTTGGAATTTTTGACTGCCTGAACTTTTTTCTGTATAAAATGTCAATCCGTTACTGGCCGGAATATTATGATAACGAAGACTTAACTTTTAAGGGCTGTAGATTTTACGTCATATAAAAAAAACTTAACGCGACATTCAGGCCATGATTTTCATTGAATTCGCTCAGATTCTTTTGATGCAAATCAAAAGTTTTTGGTATTTTGATTTATTTTCAGGTCAAAATTTCTTTCCTCATGATCTTTTATGTTAATATACACGTACCAAAAAGTGTTTACGATCAGTTTAAACACTAAAACATATTTTTTAATATATTGGAATATTATTAGAAATTAGCTAAATAATTATTTTCTTGTTAAAATTGGCCATATTTTTGAACAATCTCACCACTGATATCTGTGAAGCCTCCGTGTCAGTTTTTTCATCTGAGGGTCATTTTTATTCATACAACTATGTATAAGTAGCTATAATACAAAAATACATATGAAACAGCTATTTAAAGACCTATAAGAGATACTTATAGCAAATGATCTATAGATAGGTCAACTGATCCAGATCACTAAATTTCCCAAAATGCTGACTGCATTGCCGCGTTAAATGGCAATGCTAATGCGTTGACCCAATACCCAGACATCTTTATTATATTCATAAGCATTTTAATATAGTTAGATGTATGTGCCATAAGAAAAATGTTCACCGAATAGTCGAGTCGACCAAATTCTGTACTTAAGATATTATAAAATGTACTAAATAAGTAAGTACGTCAATTGATATGAAAAATCAAATTGTAAATCATTTACAAGAAGTTTTATTTCATCCAGATCTTTACACTTAAGAGATTTTCACAAACTCAAAGCAGTACCTAAGTTAACCTAAATATATCTGCTAAGCATAAATATATAACAGTCTGCCGCTATTTTGCCCTAAAATGATCTATAGATAGGTAAACTGATCCAGATCACTAAATTTTCTAGCTACAGTCAGTTAACAGCTGTATTATCTGTGGTTGCAATTTCCTTCCCGAGTTTGCAGACTCAGTATAAATAGATTTGGTACATAGTCTTTTCTTTATTCTGTGTCTGAATTCGATTGGAGGTTTTCCGCCCGAAGGCAGTCGGGTTGATTTTATTACGGGCCGCGTCGCGTCCTTACCCTGAGGACTGTGTTGCCACTTTGAAGGCTTTCAAGCGGCACCGAGATGACTGATGTGACAGTATTATGATGGATAGGATTTGTAGGTTATTTAAGAGAAAACTTGTATATTTAGCTTTAAAGAACGTTTTGTTTTTTTTTTACTCTTTAGGAAGTAGGTAGTATTTATACTAGGCTATCACAGAATGGATACCCAGAGAAAGCAAACGCAGCACTAGCAGACTAGCTACAAGATCGGTCGTTGAAATCGAGGATCGTGGAAAGGACCTGGATGCGATCAGCTCAAAACAGGTACGTGCCCCTTCATTCTATCTTAGGTGGATGTGTTTTCTATGAACTCTGATCATAACTCTCACAAAGAGTGTAATAACGAACGATTTTGGACCACCTTCCACCAAATTCCCGCCACCTTTAAGATGTCATCGGGCCCCCATTAGATTCGTTAGAACTTTCCTTCGGCGTGTACGGGTTATTTTATGCAGGCTATATGGCTTGCCCACTGGTTATACCATATTTCCCATTGTCAATTTAACTGGATAATTATAAGCTACTTATGCCAGTGACTTTGAAAGTATGTCAGTGATTGAAATTTTATTTTATTGCCTTGATAAAATTAAAAAGATATTTTCCAGCTCTCAATAAACATCAATATTTCCTTTCCTCATAAATTCCTAAACAACATATTTACAAGCGTACAAATACTTTCGACTTTCCGCGTGATTTGCCTAAAACGCCATTCTTAGGCTGCTCGTCTGCTGAAGCATTGCTAACCATTTGCCATCCAATATGCCTGGGATCGGAAAAATGACAGATTTTCTTTTTATGTTTTTAAACACCGAGTGAAACCTCTGGTATTGCAAAGCAACCACTAAGATGTCCAGACAAATAACAATTTCTGTTAGCGTTAACGCCTGCGGAAAGATTGAATTGTATGGAAATGACATTCGCTGTGGAAATGTCACGTAACTTATGTCAAGCTTTACCATGACAAATTTGCGTTAGCGTGAGAGGTAAACTTAGCGTGAGGTACTTGTCTAGAAACGGCTTGCCGACATTTCGGACACAAAATTTTCGGACACTTTGTCCGAACTGACACTTTTAATTTTCATTAATTATTTACCGACATTTCGGACACCAACAAAATATTGAACCTGTTTTGTACAATCAGGTAAAAAAGTTCTAAAATGTTATTCTTATTACATTACATAATAAGAGAATGAGCGTTACCAAAACTGAGTATTTTAGGATAAGTCATATTGCCATTCTTCGGCATCATAAGTGTGGACGCGTATCAGAGTAATTCACCACATTAGAATATTACATGTTAAAAAAACCAGAAATAATTCAAAACGTGTACCTAATATTGTATAAAATCAACATCTTATAAATATTGCATTTAAATCTACTATAATTATAAAAAAGTAAAAAAATAACTCGACAACAATCACATTGATTGATTTACCATTGTCGATTGAAAAAAAATACATTTTCGTTTTTTATTTTAGAATGTAGGTAAAATAAAAATCACAGATAATAATCAGTTCTAGCACAGACTAAATACTATACTATAATACTACATACATACCTATTTATTAGATTTACTAAACAAGCAATAAAAATCTTTTCCAAAAAAAATCTACAACTATCACAGTAGTTTCACAGCATTTGGTACAACATTCTAACAATGAACCTATCGAATCAAACAATAAAAAAAAACTGAAGAAAATTGTATAAAAAATATTTTCATCCACAATCAATAATTAATAATCTTAAGAATTCTAAAAACCATGTTAAAATATTACACGTTGAAAAAAACATAAATAATTCAAAACGTTGTTTATTATTTTATTTATTTATAAATGTTGTATAAATAAATAAAATAAATAATGCTGGACATTTTACACACAGCATCATCTAGGCCCAAGCTAAGCAGAGCTTGTATTATGGAAACTAAATAACTTATTCTACTAATAAACCTAACGAATCAAACAATTTAAAAAAAACCTCATATCATCCAAACGGCTAGACTGATTTATATGTTTAAGGTATCATTGGAATTGTCTAGGCAGTTAATTATCTGACTGTACAAATCATTGTTGTCCGAAATGTCGGTAAATAATTAACTAAAATAAAAAGTGTCAGTTCGGACACAGTGGCCGAAATTTTTGTGTCCGAAATGTCGGCAAGCCTACAGAAAACAAAAATAAACATCTATAAATTGGTTTTTTTTTAGCTTTTATTTTCTTCCTCTTCCGGTTCCGAGTAACGCAAACTTACTGGCAAAAGATGCAGTCCAAAAATATACAGACATTATTATTAAGTCTGCTTATAAATACACGCAAGTATTAAAAACCCGCTAAAAATACCCGCGCTGGCGACTTACTCAGTATTGGACTTTATCAGTCGAATAGAAATGAGGTTTGTGCATGCAAAGTGGTTCCTAGAGTTTCCTTAGAGCGCTGTCTTATACACTAGAGAAACGGCTTGCTCTCTCCATGCTTTGGAAAATTCATCAGCAACGATGATATATATTTAGTACATCCAAAGGTTGTCTGGAAGAGACCGCTCTTAGCGATAAGGTCGCCCATTGCATCACCACAACCTAGTTTAAAGATTATTTGTAAAGTGTTTTTTTTAATCCTGGTGTATGCAATAGCGAGTTATCTATCTATCTATATAAATAAAAAAATGCAGGTATTTGTCAATTGCAATGATGGACGTGCCCCCTACCTCCTACTCGGTAGCCTCAAAAATCTACATATGTAAGTCAAAGTCAAAGTCAATAGGTTTTTATTCATTGAAATCACAAGGATCATATAGAAACGTCAACTGTGTACTGTGTATGAATCTGCGGATTTATATTGATTCATCGGCCTGTAGAAGAGTCTCGGAACGAGTCGAAACTTAGGCAGTGCCTTCACCGCTTAGTACGTGAAAATTCCCGTTTTACAATATGAATCTCAGTTTTTTTATGGATTGACCTAGCTGCTATGTCCATGGCGTTGCGGCAATGTAAAGTGAGTTTTAAAAGCTTACCTACTTCGATTGCGGGGAAATCTGATTTGTTCACTTCACAGCGCCTTTGATCAACATAGCTTGGAGTCTATTACGGTTCAAATTCCATTGACGTCCTGGAGAATCTCGGAAGGAAACTAATAAAAAGATGGCGTCTTTTGATTTTTAAATACTATCTTCACGGCTGCGCCCGCGTGGTACCCGGATAAAAAGTAGCCTATATGTTATTCTGATGTATAAGCTATATTACTGTAAAGTTTCATCAAAATCCGTTCAGTAGTTATTGCGTGGAAGAGTAACAAACATCCATCCTCACAAACTTTCGCGTTTATAATATTAGTAGGATAGGAGATAACTTGATGTTTTGGTTTTCGACATGCTGCGGATTGGAAATCTTGATTTCTTCAAAGAATCAGATGATACCACCGCACAAATGTTGAGTTTTAGAGATTCCCGCAGCGGAAAAAATGTTTACATGTTCAGCAAATATTTGTTCCGGTTTTGAGTGTTGTGGGTTGTACGTAATAAAGGGAATCCTAGTATGAGATCAGGTGGTCTAGACAAATACCTCACGCTTACCTTTCCTTTCACGCTAACGCAAATTTGTCAAGGTAAAACTTGGCAGCTGTCACGTGATATTTCCACAGCTAATGTCATTTCCATACAAATTAATCTTTCCGCAGGCGTTAACGACAACAGAAAGTGGTATTTGTCTAGCCCCCCAGGACTATAATGTCTCTGTTGGATGTCTATTTATTCAAATCAAATCAAATTATTTATTTGCAAACATGTGTCACAAATTTTATTCCAAAAACTATCGTGAACTTGACTATTCATATTGTAAAAACGGGAATTTTCACGTACTGCACTATCGGTGAAGGCACCGACTAAGTTTCGACTCATTCCGAGAGTCTTCATCAGGGTGAGTGTCGCGATTTTCTCCTTATGCGTTTAGTAGTGCATGGCACGACGCGGAAGGAGAAAGTCGCGAAAGTGAAAATTCCCGTTTTTACAATATGAATGGGTCACAAAGATGGAACAATGGTAGAGGGTAAGCACCATACATGTTTTGCCTAAATCGAGGGCATGCAAATATACATATAAGTTAGTAGGAGAAACTAGTTACAGATAAAAAGAAAAAAATATGTTGCAAATTGGTACATTGAGAATATTAGATTACAAAATACTTTAAAGATTAAACTGGTTAAATAATTAATTAATACATTCATTTCACTTCATTCATTTCACTTCATTCATTTCACTTCATTCATTTCACTTCATTCATTCCACTTCATTCATTTCACTTCATTCATTTCACTTCATTCATTTAACTTCATTCATTTCACTTCAATCATTTCACTTCATTCATTTCACTTCATTCATTTAACTTCATTCATTTCACTTCATTCATTTCACTTCATTCATTTCACTTCATTCATTTCACTTCATTCATTTCACTTCATTCATTTCACTTCATTCATTTCACTTCATTCATTTCACTGATTCATCAATATGGGTAATATTATATAGGGTAATATTAGTACTATTAAAACATGGAATTTAATTCCCTGCATACCAAGGGCGGGTATACGATTGAATAATCTTAAGCATGTTGGATAACACTTTACCAACCTCGCCACGAGAAAAGCCAGGGGTTTATCTGGAGAAACGATATGATATCTTCGTTCACATATTTAAGCACCTACATTACTTCGTTTTTACATTGTTACATAATTTTTTTAATAATAATAAATAATTATAATGCTGGATATTTTCCACACAGCATCATCTAGCACCAAAGTAAGCAGAGCTTGTGTTATGGGAACTACATGACTGATTTATATACTACTTATATATATATTTTTTAAATACATACATATAATACATACATAGAAAACACTTTGTATGACTACAAACATATATCCCGCGGCAGGAATCGAACACACAACCTTCTGCATCTCAGGCGAGCCTTCGCCCACTGTCGTCAATCAGGATCATATAGAGGCGTTCCCTACTTTCTTTTTCTGATTCCAAAATCAATACAAATTTCACCTTTCACGATAATATATACGAACCTTAAGAAATTGTTGACGAGCATAATAAAATTACTTTTCGCGACAAAGCTTAAGTGGTGTTAGGTGCACTGTCTACTGAAGCATCTCTGTAAACATTACTCTTTGATACTGATGCCGTCGCTACACCTAAGACGTAATTTTGAAGTAGCTCTTCGTGAATAATACTCTGGGAAGTCCTATCACCACAAATATTTTTAATTTTTAAATTTATTTATGAAACAAAATCCACAGTCCTTATTACAAAACAAATAATTCTTATTAAACATTTTACAGACAAAAATGGATTTACATTCTAGAAAAAAAATAAACAGGCAGTCGAATTTTTCAAACCTTCAATACATAAACCTAATTTTATTTTCCTACTTTATAAAATATTTTACAGTCAATAAACACATACATATTTCTGACACTACGCTAGGATTTCCTGTATCGTGGATATCAGGTACTATAAGTACAGTGGTAACAGAACCGAAAAAAATATCTGCAGAACATGCTTCTGCCCCGCAGCAGGAATCAAGCCCCCACCTCTTGCGTCGAAGCTGGCAACTCGCCCACAACGCCACCGAGGTCGTCCACTAAGAACTTTTTCTCGTATTGCTGTGTTCCAGTTGGAAATTAAGAGCATGAGAGTATATTTCTTTATACTATTAAAGAGGCAAAAAGCTAAAGGTTTAGACAAATACCTCACTATTATATTCGACTGATAAAGTCCAATACTGAGTAAGACGCCAGCGCGGGTATTTTTAGCGGGTTTTTAAATACTCGCGGGTATTTATAGCAGACTTAAAAATGGTGTCTGTTTAATTTTGAACTGCATCTTTTTACTAGTAAGATCAGAAGCGTAGTAACGCTTCTTCTGGTTCCGAGTACGGAACCGGAAGAGGAAGAAGATAAAAAACAAAGCTATAATAAACAATAATATAATAAATAAACAAAGCTATTATAGATGTTTCTTTTTGTTTTCTGTAAAGACAGTGTAGGTTTCTGATCAACTTTGAAGGTGAAGGTATGTAAATATATCAGGCCTAAGTTTCTAGACAAGTATCTCAGTAAGTTTACCTTTCACGAATGTCATCCGCAGGCGTTAACGCTAACAGAAAGTGTTTTTTGTCTAGACACTTTGGTGGTGGCAATTCCAGAGGTATCACTCGGTGTTTAAAAACAAAAAGAAAATCTTTCGGGTTTTCCAATCCCAGGAATTTGGATTGCAAATGGTTAGCTATGCTTCAGCAGACGAGCAGCCTAAGAATGGCGTTTTAGGCAAATCACGCGGAAAGTCGAAAGTATTTGTACGCTTGTAAATATGTTGTTCAGGAATTTATGAGGAAAATATTAATACATATTGATGTTTATTGAGAGCTGGAAAAATATCTTTTTTATTTTATCAAGGCAATAAAATTAAAAAGATATTTTTTGCAGTAAGTTAATAAATCAGCAATATTGTTACCATCAATACTTAAGTACCTCTAGTCATTACTGGACAAAATAATATTTTCACGACAAAAAAACATTTTCACAAATACGATTAACCCCATAGAAATTAATAGATCCGAAAGTATACCAAGTAAATACTCTGTTCAAAAATACGTCCATAAAGTTTTTTAGTTGGCATGAAAACTAATTATTGGCACATGCCCTAAAATTTTTGTTTCTTTTGGTCACAAAAAAAACTCTCAAAGTTTTCCTTTGACGAAATGAGCTCGTCAAGTTTTGAGAACGAAAATTAATTGTTGCACGACCGGGGTCAAACCCACAACCTTCAGATCGTAAGTAGACGATACGTAATCCTTACTGAGTACCTAGTTGTTTTTTTTTTCTGTACAGTTTACTAACACACTGTTTATCTGAGTCTCTTTTTTTTTAATGCTGGACATTTTACACACTGCATCATCTAGCCCCAAACTAAGAGCTTGTATTATGGGACATGATTTATATATTGTCTCGCAGCGGGAATCTCGCAACCTTCTGCGTCTCAGACGGGCCTTCACCCACTGCGCCACAGAGGTCGTTATTCGTTTTCATTGCTTTATTTTTCCTGAAACAATTTATTTTTTTATAATATTGCTATCTACCTGCTAATATCGATTTAAAGTTGCCACAAACCTGCCACACTTCTGTCGCTTCATCCATCCTCATCACATTCATACAAGCTCTTCAGTTTAGGGTACTCTTGGTCTTTCTCTAGAACGTCTCCGATTTGATCAGAGTACGTTCGCCTCCCCCCTCCTATGGGATAGTTGGAAGGGGTGGAGGGGGGATCCCATTCACACTCTCTTTGTATACTTGTTTCGTTAATATTCTTTCATCCATTCTGTCTACATACCCAAACAATCTCATCATACCTTTCTCAACTCTCTTGAACAATCTTCATTCACTGACGGACCTCTTTGGCGTAGTGGGTGAGGGCCCGCTTGAGACGCTGGAGGTTGCGGGTTTGATTCCCGCCGCGTGACCAATGTTTGTATGGTGTGTAAATATTTGTCTATATATGTATGTATTTACAAAAACATTGTATATAAGTAGCATATCAGTCATATAGTGCCCATAACACAAGCTCTGCTTACTTTGGGGCTAGATGATGCTGTGTGAAAATGTCCAGCATTATTTATTTATTATTTAACTAGCTTCTGCCCACAGCTTCGCCTTCGTAGTAACCGGATAATAAGTAGCCTATGTGTTATTTTGATGTATAAGCTATATTACTATAAAGTTTCAAAATCCGTTCGGTAGTTTTTTCTACAAACTTTGACGTTTATAATATACTAGCTGAGCCCCGCGGTTTCATCCGCGTAAGTTTCGATTCCGTGGGAAAATCGGCGATTTAATTACATTTTAGAACACAAAAGCTACTATTGTGACTTAACTATGATAGTTAGATATATTCCCTCGCGGACTTTTTTGTAGGTAATAATGAGTACTTTAATCATGTAGTACATCATTTTTATGTATCATCAATAGTTTTCTCAGCGCACGCCGAATAATAAATTTTATATGCAAAATATTGCTACTTTGGGTTACATTATTGCAATTTCCTTAAAGAGCTCTATTTTTTTGAGAATAAATTATAGCCTATGTTACTTCCTGATAATTTAGATTTCATTTGGTGAAGAAATGGTTTAAATCGGTCCAGTAGTTTCGGAGCCTATTCGATACAAACAAACAAAAAAATCTTTCCTCTTTATTAGTATTAGTCCGAATAACCCCGTACGTCTGACCGCTCCTAGCCACCACCGTCGCAATAGAATTACAATCTAGTACCGTTCCAATACAATGTGTGTACTTGAAGTCGATCGGAGGATAGGTATCGAAGTTTTTGGAATAGTGAAACAAATGAGAATCTTGTAGAACAAACTATAGATAGATAAAAATTAGATAAACCAACCATAGATTTAGTCCCACTTATATTATTTGTTTATTTCAAAGATCACTTTAATAATCTAAATGAACTAATTTAAAGTACATTTCAGAACAAAAACTGCGCCATTATAATTATAGGTGAAGACAGCATGAAAATATTATGAAGCGAGTAACATGAGACTAAAAATATAATTCTACAATACTAGCGTCTGCCCACGGCTTCGCCCGCGTGGTACCCGGATAAAAATTAGCCTATGTATTATCTTGATGTATAAGCTATATTACTGTAAAGTTTCATCAAAATCCGATCAGTAGTTTTTGCGTGAAAGAGTAACAAACATCCATCTTCACAAATTTTCGCGTGCAATAGTACCAGGATTAAACATACATAACTAAAGAAATTATAATTATTTGTCATTAAAAATACAATTAAAATTCAAATAAAGCCTAAGATATTCAAATTAAAACAAAAATATACAATTAATAATTTATTACAGGAGATTCGGAATAAATTTTGTAAAATAAAAAGCTGGATTTCAGTTTACTGTCGGCAAAAATACCGATCTGACATGATTAGGAGTGAGCGTTGATTATAAATGTCAATGCTTTTTTTAACAACAAACACATACATGTGACCACGCAATATGATTTCCTGAGTCATGGGTATCAGGAACTTGAGTATCGTGGTACCAAATTGTTCTGAGGTGGAGATCGAACCACACCTCTTGCTTCAGCCGGCTTCTTGACCGCCGCGCCGTCGAGAACGTATTCTATAAACGGATAAATCGAGGGTCACCTCATATTTATGATTTTTATCTGTGTAGATGAGAGCACCATTATTGTAAAGGGTGGCTTAATTAACAGGGCTAACGCTATTAATTTGAAAGTGTGTATGACAGACGGGCGGGAAAAAACACGTTGGTTTTCAAATTAACCGAAACCAAACTCGAATTAAAAATCCCAAGGTTCAACTGATTATGAGCATGGAATGAGCTTAGAATGCATTGACGTGATGTGAGGCGTGAGGCTCTGAGGTAAAGTAAAGCGAGGTTGTGTAGGCAGAGGTTGTGTAGGCAGAGGTTGTGTAGGCAGAGGTTGTGTAGGCAGAGGTTGTGTGTATGTGTGTAGGCAGTTTATTATCTTTGTTGGTTTTAAAATGTTTAAATGTTAATGATAATAACGACATTATTGGACACATTTTTGATACAAGCAAACAATTTTATGAGAAATCTGTATCGTACCACATTTACAATAAATAAATGGTTTCAATGGTTTCAATGGTTTCAACGGTTTCAATGGTTTCAATGGTTTCAATGGTTTCAATGGTTTCAATGGTTGTGAGGTTATGAAAGGTGAGTTGAGTCATATCATCATCCGCAACAGAACAGCATCCCTGATGCGTCGGATTTCAGAGCTCTGACAGCTACCTGAAACTTATAGCGGGCAAGTTCTGTTCAGTAAGACCTTTTCATCTATTGTTACGATAAGCCTACAATACTAACCATGTGTGTGAAAGCTAGAATAAAAAGTTTTAATTTGTATTTGAAAAGCATAGTGATAAGACGCGTCGAGTCTAAGAGATGTTTACATCAATACAAATGTGATCAGGCGGGTGCAGTTTCATAGTAAAGTACTGCATTTTGGTAATATAATCAAGCGCTTGTTTTGTGAAAGCAGCTTGATAGTTTTGCTTGTTTTAAAACAAAGATTGAAAATTCTTCGATTGCAATTGTCAATGAAAAAATATTTTGTCTCAGATTTTTTTTTATGTAGTCAAAAACACCTATTGACATCTGCCTCATCTGCATTACTGATGCATTCTCGGCTTTTCCGAGACTTCGACTTTCACATTCATTAAAATATGAACTGTTTTTAACCTGCTCGTCTACACTCACTCTACCTCTCAGGAAAGCCATTTTAAGGCGACCGCCGTAATTTTAATCCCGGACTGACACTCCTTAATAATTCCGCAAGGAATTTTTAAAATGCTTCATCAAATCATCCAGGTACACTCGACAACATAAGTTAATTACTTGCAGTCAATATCATTTTTATGTATTTGGTGATGAATAGGAAAGGAGAACGAAAACTTACGTGAACATCCTGAGGCGGCTCCTGCCGGCAACGTTCTTTTTGATGATGAGTGCTGGTTCGCGAAATGATCACCATAAATCACAGTTATCTGAAGGCATTCGTTTTATGTGGTACCTCCGGAGGGAGTTTAGATTTACTTATTAATTTATTTTTATTTGAAGCGGAGCGTAACAAGAAAGTTATTGAATGCCGGCGAACGAACTGAGTGAAAGGCACGACGATGTAGGCGAATGATTTGTTCTTGCGTGTGACGTCACGTTTCGTTCAAAGGAGGGAGTGAATGGAAGGATATCGATAAACTATATTGTTATTGTGTAATATGATGTATAGATGGCGCTAACAGTATTTTTGTATATACAAGTATTTTTTTTTACATTATCTGTGGAAATCCCTTAGGTATATTCTATCAATCATTGCATCACCCCCTGGTAATGTATACCTTAAAATATCAGGTATTTTTGACACATAATTAAAAAAAACCCGTAAGACATCGTAAGCAACCTACCCCACAAACACTTAAATGTATAACTTTTCATGAGAGGACTTTTAAAATTAGATGTTACACTACTTTTGCTGGCAACTGTACCTGCTCCGTTAAGATTCTCAATTTGTTTAATTATAACTGCAGTTTGCCTTTAAGCGGGGACGCACCAGAATATTAAAACGAGAAAGTTTGTGACGATGGATGTTTATTACTCTTTCACGCAAAAACTACTGAACGGATTTTTCATATTGTAAAAACGGGAAATTTCACGTACCGCACTATCGGTGAAACTGAGTAGGTTTCGACTCATTCCGAGAGTCTTCATCAGGGTGAGTGACCGCGTCGTTCTCCCTCCGCGTCGCGTCGTAGTGCACTCGGAATGAGTCGAAACTTAGTCGGTGCCTTCACCGATAGTGCGGTACGTGAAAATTCCCGTTTTTACAATATGAAAGGTGAAGTTCACGATAGTTTTTTAACGGATTTTGATGAAACTTTACTGTAATATAGCTTATACATCAAAATAACACATAGGCTACTTTTTATCCTGGTACCACGCGGGCGAAGCCGTAGGCAGAAGCTAGTAGTAAATAATAACAATCTATACTAATATTATAAAGAGGAAAGATTTTTTTGTTTGTTTGTTTATACCGAATAGGCTCCGAAACTACTGAACCGATTTTAACAATTTTTTCACCAAATAAAAGCTATGAAAGCTAGTCTAAATGAAAGTTTTAGACGACCTCTGTGGCGCAGTGGTTAAAAGCCCGCCTGAGACGCAGAAGGTTGCGGATTCGATTCCCGTCGCGGGACTAATGTTTGTATGATTACCAAATTTTTGTCTCGGGTCTGGGTGTTTTCTATGTATAATATGTATGTATTTACAAAAAAAAACATATATACGTAGTATATCAGTCATGGAGTTCCCATAACACAAGCTCTGCTTAGTTTGGGGCTAGATGATGCTGTGTATAACTGTCCAGCATTATCTATTTATTATTTATTAAATTTCAATTGGCCGAATTTAAAAAAAAAAATGAAAAGTGTTAGTTTACCTATTATGGATTAAAACTCATTCATTATATTCCCTGTATGTGAATTCCATTGATTGATACTACTTTAGTTAAATAAGTTTGCAAACTCATTAAATTGTGGTAAACCGACCGCAAATTTCAATTGAAAACACACAAAGGCGGAGAATCAAATTATAATGATGCGAAGGGTCGACAAATAACTGACGCTAAATGTGTTATTTATCATTGAATTAGTTTTGACCATTTAGAAGTTTAGGGGTTTTAGTATGGTCTAAAGTTTTACTTAATTTAAATTTGAGTTGACAGGCGGCTATTATACTTTTTACCCGCGGCGTAAGGTGCGGAAAAAAGCTGTTTGACAAAGTTCACGTTAATACGTATACTAGCTTCTGCCCACGGCTTCTCCCGCGTGGTACCCGGATAAAAAGTAGCCTATGTACTATTCTGATGTATAAGCTATATTACTGTAAAGTTTAATCAAAATCCGTTCAGTAGTTTTTGCGTGAAAGAGTGATAAACATCCATCCTCACAAACTTTCGCGTTTATAATATTACTCGCTTCTGCCCACGGCTTCGCACGCGTGGTATCCGGATAAAAATTAGCTAAAGTGTTATTCTGATGTATCAGCTATATTACTGTAAAGTTTCATCAAAATCCGTTCAGTAGTTTTTGCGTGAAAGAGTGACAAACATCGATTCTCACAAACTTTCGCGTTTATAATATTAGTAGGATAGTAGGATCAAGTGACATTACGATGACCCTGTCCGAAAATCAGCGTATCGCTGATCTTTCCTAGGTTTGAAAGAAGAGAAAAAGAAAGAAAGAAAGTATATTTTTATTTGAACCCAAAAACACATAATGGTAAAAAACTGGGAAAGAATTAGCTTATAGAAAATGTGTTGCTTTAGGTCAAAATAGGTCCCTGTCTCTGCTTTATGCAGCATCGTGTTAGTACGTTGCTGCGCTGGTTTTCAGATAGGGCCTTTTCTGAGGACACGAACATTGACGATTTGATGCAGCATACGTTGAGATAGGGATCTTTTGACCCCACAAAACACATCTTTTATTTTTGTAATGTTCTATGTTTTTTATAAATAAAACAGAAATATTAAACATGTACAAAGGCGAGTGTTCACGACGGTCTCTAAAAGCTTAGAATAAGATCATCTAGATTAGTGTAAATAGGTAGGTAGGATCATTTAATAAATGAAGAAATACACGGCTTCTCATTTAACCGAAAGTAGGTAGGGTCCTAACACATTACAAAGAACCAGGCAAATAAGGTAGTTAGAACCCGATATAGGTAGCCTAGCAAAGACCTGTGTAAGCTACATTCATTAGGAACCCGAAACACGCATTAAGTAAGACAGATAAAGTAGGTAGGTAGCTATAAAGAGAGATTATAGTGTAAAGGCTATACGTAGTACCTACTTATGTTTATAGAAAAAATAATAAAACGCGCTTGTCGCATTAGTGGCTGGGGGAGTACGGCAAATCATATAAATATAGCGACATTTTGTCATACCGGGTCCGCCTACGCCAGTGTCAAGTTTAGAATCTCCGTTAAGTAACGTGTACTTTCAAGTCGCCTTGCCTCCCAGCTCTGATCCGCCTGCGAACTTTCATTGTAACTGGTATTTTCTTGGTCTCCCTCGGCGCTACACCCCCACAGAGAAATCAGGAAATACAGTCCACAACCCGAACAGCGAGCTTAACCCTAAAAAGAGTTTTCTTCCAGCAAACCTTTGAGGAGAGATAGAGAAGTGATAAAGTTGGTAGGTGTACAAAGTCATGAAATATACTTAAAATACCACTTCGCGAAAAGTTTAAAGAAATAAATATAATGACATTCCCTTGTCAATACATTTATGAAAATCTGATGTATGTTCACAAAAATATTAATTTGTTTAAGAAAAAAAGCGATAATCACAATGTTAATACTAGAAATAAAGATAAACTCGCTGTTGCCACTTGTAGACTCCATAAAGTTAGCAAATCGTTTAAAGGGCACGGTGTACGCTTTTATAACAAACTCCCAAGAGATATACAAAAATTATCAATTAACAAATTTAAAAACGTAATTAAACAAATGCTTTATAAAAAGGCATACTATAAAATATCTGATTATTTAGATGACAAAAACTCTTGGGATTGAAAATGCTCCAACTCGAACCTATTGTTTTGTAAAAGGATCATTAAAAAGAATAACCAGCCTTGTTTTCTTGCCTTTCTTTCCTGGCTTGGTCGCGGAGTAACAGGCACCTAGATAAAAACCAACGTTTCCTTGCTCCTTGTGATTTTATTGAATAAATGAATTTTGACTTTGACTTTGACTATATTTTAATAAACTACATATTATACATATATATGTTTGTGTTTATTTGTTCTGTTATTTATCACCTGTTGTGTTGTGGTCAATCAATGCAGTTTCTTTCTTTCTAATACATTATAATATTTAATCTATACTAATATTATAAAGAGGAAATATTGTTTTTGTTTGTATCGAATAGGCTCCGAAACTACTGGACCGATTATAACCATTTTATCACTAATAGAAAGCTAAATTATTAGGAAGTAACATAGGCTATAATTTGTTTTGAAAAAATTAGAGATCCTTATTAAAATTGCAATAATATAAACCAAAGTAGCAAAATTTTGCCTATAAAATTTGTTATTTGGCGTGCGCTGAGAAAACTATTGTTAAATACATAAAACTGATGTACTACATAATTATAGTACTCATTATTACCTACAAAAAAGTCCTGGAGGGAATATATCTAACTATCATAGTTAAGTCACAATAGCAGCTTTTGTGTTCTAAAACTAGATAGCCGGTAGAAACAAAAGTTGGTTACATTCATATTGCAGTATTAATTCTCATTCAAACAAATAGTTTTATCATCAAGGGTATTTATGTAGCAGTAAAATACTTTTCAATTCATCCGAATCGGACATTTAATTTCGAAGTTATCACGAATATAAAATCGAAACTTACGCGGGTGAAACCGCGGGGCGCAGCTAGTATATTATATTGACGTGATGTTTGTCAACAAGTCTTATTCCATGGATCACCATCATCCCCACCAGCCCCGCCATCACCGCGGCAGTTGTGAGCTCAGTAAGTAAAATTTTACAAAATATGGAAACCGATGGATATGATTATGATCACAAAAAAATTCAGTAGGTTATGTCAATTCCATTAGTATCTTTTTACCCGTGACGGAAGGAGCAGGTACATGCATTTGTCATAAAAGGTTTTGCTTGTAGGTATCTTTGTCTTTACCATTTATATCTGAAACGGATTTTCTGATTGGAATACAGTTTTTTGCAATAGATGTGAATGGCTTTAAGGATGGTTTGTTCAAGTTTTACTGTCACAAGTCACTAAGGACGTTGCATATGATGATAAGTTTTGAAATGTGAGACAAATTATTTATTTTCTTCGTATTACATGTAGGTATTTATATATTTTTATGATGCTGGATGCGGCAAGCTGAAGACAGGGCGCTATGGCGCTCTTTAGGGGAGGCCTATGTCCAGCAGTGGACTAATATAGGCTGGTGATGATGATGATATTATTTATCTACTAGTGACACTGCTAATCAAATATAATGTTCATATTGTAAAAACGGGATTTTTTACGTACCGCACTATCAGTGAATGCACCGACTAAGTTTCGATTCATTCCGAGAGTCTTCATCAGGGTGAGTGATCGCAATATTCTCCCTCTGCATCGCGACGATGCGAATAGTCTAAACGATAGTTTTTGGAATAAAAATATAACGTCACTCCTAGCTTGGACCACACTTGGACAGTATGTCGTCTCGCTCAGTGAACCGTGAAACAGATATTTCAAGCGGACTCTTTGTAGACTCGGCATTATATTGGAAAGTTACTCCAATATAATAAAACATTAATAAAACATTTGTATTGTATTGTATTGTTAGTAATGAATGTCGTAACTAGAGAAGGTCGTTTAAACGTGAAACATTTAAAAAACCAAAAACTATCGTGAACTTGACTATTCATATTGTAAAAACGGGAATTTTCACGTACTAAAATCACCGACCGCACAGTACGTGAAAATTCCCGTTTTTACAACATGAACACTTAAAAAACGTTAGTGAAAAGTAGTATTAAAACATATTATAAATAATAAGCACAAGATTTTTTTAATTTTAGTCCGCATTACTAGATTTTGCATACGCGTGGTGCCATCTACACTACAACAACTGAAACATTTTATTTTATTTATTTTATATTACAATCACATTGTTATGTAAGTAAGGGACACCAAAACGACAATGTAATCACAAAGTATATAATATACTAAGTAGCAGCAAAATTACATTTGTGAATTTCGCCAAATTAGTCTGAAATATATCTTTATTATCGGACTTTGAATGTGTTTCAATTTGTAGACTGCAATAATTGTAGACGACCGATTATAGATGGCAGCACTTTCTTTTTCGAACCAGTAATTGGTCATGATGAGGACAAAGACCTTGTTTTATTACGCGACCAAATTGCGTATCAGTTGTTTTCATACTGAACATTTTATTTTGTACAGATTATAATTTCAACTGAACGTGTTTCCGATAAATACGTAACTCTTGAGACATAAGAGTGATTTTCGCCAACAACTGCATTATGCTTAAAATCACAAATTCTCAAATAAGCGTAATAAAAATTCAATTAAAATCGTTCGGTCAGTTAAAATTCAATCAGTGTGAAATTTGCTTTTCGATTTTGGGTAAGTAGAGGTTTCTTATTTTGTTGTTATTGACTTTGGGGACAGAAACTTTTGTTGTGATATTTTGTAGGCATCGCTGTTAGATAATATAAATAGATACTTTGCGTTTTAGTATAAATATATAGTGTACAAAAGATGGCGAGGAGAAATATCTATTGTCCTCCTAATATCTATCTATCTAAAGTTAAGTATAGTATAGTTTATAGCTTAGATTTAGGGTTTTTTGGTAGCAATAATGCACGGTTGTCTGGAAGAGATCGCTGTAAGCGATAAAACCGCCATTTGTAGGACGTTGTGTTCCTCAATAAAGTAATTTTTCTTTTCATTTTTCATTTCTATGTTATTTGGAATCATTTTGATCGCATTGAATGGACGATAAAATTGCGGAATGTAAGTAGTTTAAAAAAGCTATCGTACTTACTACGGGGCTAAAAATAGTATGATGAAATGCCAGATTTTTTTTTTTTTTTACGATCCGGTTAAAACAATGGTCAGAACATTTCGTGTACAATACAATGTACACGAAATGTTCTGACTGCGATACAGGTCGAGCCTGTATCGCGGGAGGCCGGTAAAAGATACGTCGATTTCCATAAAACACAAACAGGGCAAAACACAAAATAGAGAATGAAATAAAAACATTAAAGATAAAACTGAAACTGACGGGGTCTTAAATAACAGATATTATGGGCCTTGCACACTTTCGCAGTAATTTTATGTGTGTGTGTGTGAGTGTGTGTGTGTTTGTGTGTGCGTTCGTATTTATCTCAGACAGTCCTAAGTATGTAAAGTACAAAGGGTTTTTTTCATTGTTTTTTTGCAGTTCGATGGATTTGACGTCATCTAATTGTATTTGCCCGGCCGCTTCGCGTTTCTTACGTAGAGCAGGTTCTTGTGCCAACAGGAGACAGGCTTCGAGGAGTCGCGTTTCTGTGTGGATCGACCTTAGGCAAGCTACATAAAAATGCTATCTGGTGCTGATAACGCGTCCGCTCCATTAAAATTTCAAAAAATGATATAGAAATAAAGCACAGGAATTCATAATCATGCAAACTGGCGGTCAACATGGGTGGTTTTATCGCTAAAGCGATCTCTTCCAGACAACCTTACTCAAACTTTTACTAGAAAGTTATTTACAAAAACCATTTGATAAAACTCTAGTCCGATTCTCCTCAATAATATCGACAGTAATATTTTGAACTAGTTGTTGCCCGCGGCTTGGCCCGTGTGGTATGTTAATAAAAGTAGCATATGACCGTCTCCAGGCTTCAAACTATGTCCAACAACTTTTGAATGAATCGAACCAAGGATTACAATTTATACAAAGTTTAGAACTCAATTGCACACTCCCAAAGGGTAGTTTGTAAAAAATTAAAAATACGTGTTTCATTATTTACTTTAAAGTTTGTTTAAACAGAGTTTTGAGCGAATCATTTTTTTTTCATACAAACTTTACCACCCTATTTAACCCCCTTATGGATCGATTTTCGAAAATTAGTAGTCTATGTGTTATTCCAGATCCTAAACTGTCTACATTCCAAATTTCATCAAAATCGGATTAGTAGTTACGGAGATACGTGGAAACAAACATTCACACACACACAAACACACACACATCCAAAGTAGGATTACAATATTTGTACATCGTTTAATGAAAGAGGTTGTATAAATATGTTAGCTGAAAACCTGTTTAATTTGAACAAATGATTACGGATTCAACTTGGCCAGCTGCTTCAATAACAGGTTTCAGCAGAACGTATATTTTTGGTATTTCTCCCGTGATCATTATTTATCTTTCAGATTACCTTATCCAAACTTCTACTAGAAAGTTATTTAAAAAATATATTTGATAAAATTCCAGTCCGATTCTCGAATATCTACAGTAATATTTCGAATTATAATATTTGTACATCGTTTAATGAACGAGGTTGTATAAATATGTTAGCTGAAAACCTGTTTAATTTGAACAGATGATTACAGATTCAATTTGACTAGCTGGTTCAATAACAGGTTATCTTCAGCAGAACATATTTTGTTGGTATTTCACCCGTGATCATTATTTCTGACGATTATTTTTGCTGTGTTTCGGTTTGAAGGGTATGGGTGCCGGTGGAATTACAAGCACATGAGACTTTTCACCCGTTACGCCTCAGGCTCGGCAACGATTGAAACCTTTGGTGTTGCAAGCGTCCACAGGTTACGGTAACCACTTAACAATAGATAGCTTTTTATAATGTATATGTGTCTTTTCCTAAGCAAAACCTACCTACTTGCCAATATTTTAATGGGACTTTTCTCTCTACTACTCTGTGGTACCCTATAATTGGAAAAACAAATATATTTATGACCAGAATCTTTTACATTGGTTTTTTATATTGATTTCTCTGTTGGGTGTCTTATAAATAAATAAATTTAATAGTATAAAAAAGAGTGAATCGGAGGAAATAATAGTGGGAAAGCTGACCCACCAACAAAGGAAGAGAGAAAGAGAGTAGGCTAAAAACAGTTAAGCTGTGCAAAGAAAATAAAATCGTATTCCAATAAATGGGAATCATGTACAAAAATCGTTCACTGTCCTGCCGATTGTTTACAGAATCGCTGCTCGTAATGAATTCAGACTGAACCGGGTACCGTGAAAACATCAATTAAACATATCTACTATATATATACGGCTTTAGCTACTTTAAAAGATTATAATATCTTCATCGGTTTTGTATTTATTATGTTACATCTTTTTTACGAAACGATTAATCGAATTGTAATGCGGTAATTTGCGATCAATTTGTATTATCTCATAGATCTCTTTTATAACATTTAAGTAATAACAGGCTCTACAATGTTAGGAAAACAAATCGGATGTTAAGGAGACGCGGATACCAGCCACCACCATTCTCCTGTTAAAGACGGTTTATCATCAAAAGACTCTTTATTTCTCCATTTAACGATCGTTAAACATAAACATCAGAATATGACACAATTTTTTTTCCGTTTATCTTATCATTGACTAGCTGTGCTCCGCGGTTTCACCCGCGTAAATTTCGATTTTATACTCGTGATAACTTCGAAATTAAATATCCTATTCTAATGAATTAATAAGTATTTTCTTGCTACATAAATACCCTTGATGATAAAACTATTTATTTGAATAAGAATTAATACTGCGATACGAATGTAACCAACTTTTTTTTCTACCGGTGCGGTGATCTAATTACATTTTAGAACACAAAAGCTGCTATTGTGACTTAACTATGATAGTTAGATATATTCCGTCGAGGACTTTTTTGTAGGCAATAATCAGTAGTTTAATTATGTAGTACATATTTTTTATGTATCATCAATAGTTTTCTCAGCGCACGCCAAATAATGAATTTTATAGGCAAGATTTTGCTACTTTGGGTTACATTATTGCAATTTCCTTAAGGATCTCTATTTTTTTTTTAAAGAAATTATTGCCTATGTTACTTCCTGATAATTTAGCTTTCTACTAGATGAAAAAAGGTTAAAATCGATCCAGTAGTTTCGGAGCCTAATCGTTACAAACAAACAAACAAAAAAATCTTTCCTCTTTATAATATTAAGTAATAGACAAGCGTTAGCATCTCTAGTAAGTCTGTTTATGCTGATAGTTAGTTCATAAGAACAAAAATCTCTTGCATTAAATCAAAACCAAAACTTACAAAAGTCCTATTCTACTTCATTAAAGGAGGGCACATTTATGACGGATATTATGACGGATTTCCCTTGAATTGTTTTTTTATAGTCTGTGCGTAAAGTTCACGGTAGAACCATGGGATATATCGGCCTCATGAAACACCGAACAATGGCCCTGTAAGCGCAGCGGGCACTCGACATGGTGCGGTTTATTAAACTGCACTAAGTGCACACTTCGCAGTGCGCATTGATTACGTTCACATTCATTTATTGTATTGTACAGTGCAACTGACAGACTAACTTCGTTTCAGCGCGTTACAATTTAGAACTAAGATAAACAATAACAGTGGAATTGACTTGTTCTACCTTATTATGGAAAACTAGCCGATGCCCGCGGTTTGACACGCGTTTCATATTCCTTTCTTATTGCACCCCTACATCATAATATGAATATACCCTCCAAGTTTCATGCTTCTAGGACTTACGCTTTAGGCTGTGCGTTGATCCGTCAGTAGGTATATCCTACTCCTATTACAAAGGTGAAAGTTTGTGAGGATGTTTGTTACTCTTTCACGCAAAAACTACTGAACGGATTTTGATAAAACTTCACAGTTATATAGCTTATACATCAGAATAGCACATAGGCTACTTTTTATCCGGGTACCACGCGGGCGGAGCCGTGGGCAGAAGCTAGTATATTGATAACTAGATCTGGGTATTGAGCTAGTATAGAGGTATAGTTGAGCAGCGCTAGAGCAGTAGATACGCTATCCGCGTATTTAGTACAAGCTGTACCCGCGACTTCGTTCGCGATTGTGATGTTTCGGCTAGTCGTGATTCCATGAGATGATGATGATGTTTTGGTCCCAGTCCCAGTCCCAGTCCCGGTAGTCCCGGTAGTCCCGGTAGTCCCGGTAGTCCCGGTAGTCCCGGTAGTCCCGGTAGTCCCGGTAGTCCCGGTAGTCCCCGTAGTCCCGGTAGTCTCGGTTCAATGTACAGAATTTGACCTGTTACATTCTTATTATAGTATAGATGAAGGCGCGCGGACACAGTAAATAGACGATGGAAGCGACGCGGTCCATCCTCCGCGTAGATAATGATTGACGCAGAACCTCCGAATTGTCTACATTATTTTGCAGAAAGTATATAAGTGCATGATTTAGTTCGAGTGCACATAACCGGACCATGCATTATCAATCCTACTAATATTATAAACGCGAAAGGTTTGTTAGGATGGATGTTTGTTACTCTTTCACGCAAAAACTACTAAACGGATTTTAATGAAATTGTACAGCAATATAGCTTATACATCAGAACAACACATAGGTTAGTTTTCATCCGGGTACCACGCGGGCGAAGCCGTGGGCAGAAGCTAGTAAATCCATAACGCGCTGACTACATAGTTCTAATTATATTTCAAGCTTAATGACAGCTTCGAAAACAGTAACTTTGCAACATAATATGTACATGATCGAATTCCAAGTCACATGGACACATTCCTACCTTCCTATTTTAACACCTGTAAAATAAAATAAATAAATAAATAAATAGTGTTCATATAAGTTTATTTTTCTCAGTCGTTGCGCTCTTAACAGAGCTATCGTGGTCATCTCGATGTATTGTTGAGGGCTGATGTGGCTCGCCGATATCTCCCCATTTCTCTCTACTGGTAATCTTGGCGCATTCATGTCCCACTGCTGATTTGATTTGGTCGGTCCATGGCCTGGATGACATTCCACGGAGTCTGGTTCCTTACACTGGTCTCTGCACAACAAGACGCTCAATGGAGTCGAGTCCCGCCTCGACACGTGTCCGAAAAACTTTAGGATACGGGATTTTACCAAAGCAGTTTAGTATTTGAATAAACTAGCTTCTGCCCACGGCTTCGCCCGCATGGTACCCGGATAAAAAGTAGCCTATGTACTATTCTGATGTATAAGCTATATTACTGTAAAGTTTCATCAAAATCCGTTCAGTAGTTTTTGCGTGAAAGAGTAACAAACATCCATCCTCACAAACTTTCGCGTTTATAATATTAGAGTTAGTTAATGTGAGAGACGCGTAAAACGATACGTTCGTCATTTATCTCGAAACTCAACGGATAGGTGGAGAGGTGTTTTCGACTAGAGCAAGTCTGCTAACCGGACTTGAAGCGTTACCTTAGCGTGTCTTTCTTAAATGTCAACAGGGAGAGAGCGTGAGTCTCTTTTTCGGCATTTTAAAAGCAAAGTACAAGTGATTCTAAGCTCATGTAGGTATAATTAGAAAGAGAGAACAAAGTCCATGTCCAAGAAAAGTATCTCAGAAAGACTGACATCTCGTTATCTCGGTGATTTACGACAAACAAATAAATACCAAGAGAGGAAAAACCATTTCTTACGGAGATGGAGAAATGAATCGAAAATGAGAACACTCTTTGTAATTTTTAAGATTCGAGAAGAATTTTGAATTAAAAATATTTTAGTTTGCGTTATTTAACATTTTATAATGAGCAGCCGGCTGCGACGCAAGAGGTGCAGGTGCGATTCCCGCTGCGGGACGAATGTTTTTTATATTTGTTTGAGTCGGTGTTGTAGTTATATATAATCCTAGTGTGTGGTCAGGACTATGTATGTTTATTTATGGATAAGTTTTATTTATTTATTTATTCAGAATACATTATGACATCATTACAGGTTTTTTTAAAGCCTAAATCGAAGAAATATATAAGTATATAGTAGTATATAGTATAGAATATAATATATAAGATTTGTAGACTAATCTATAGTTTCTAAAACTATCTGTGCTAATTGTAGGAGTTTTGGCAGTTTATCGTAAAACATATCTACGCAGTTCGCAGACAAGATATTGAGCAGATAGATAGCGAGTGACATGGGGGCAAACTTAAGCAGATTAGTCTTACAGTTGGGCACCTCTAGCATGGAAGTTGGGTGTTTACGTATATATTTTATTTTTCTATATCTAATATATACCTATATATTTCCAAAAAAAAGTATATCAGTTATGTAATTCCCAAAATACAAGCTCTATTTAGTTTGCGTCTAGATGATGCATTTATTTTTATAGTTATTCATCAAAGAACTAGTATTTATATAGTGCGGCGGTACGGAACCCTTAATCCAAGTTTATTAGATACTTAATTTGATGAAACAATATTCCTTGTCACCTTTGTTACAATATTCACTGTTTTCAATCCTCTTGTGGGTGTGTAAATAACTCGCCTACCTAACATAGGAGGGCCACAAGTCCACTGTCTAAAAACGATACGATCTCTAGCCGATTGCTTGGAGCAAGGCCAATTTGTACAAAAAATAGAAGAATCTAATGCTATAAATCAAGAATGATATATTGCCTGATAATAAAGAAAAGCTTTTGTAATAAAGCAATCCGTTTTATTTGGTTAAACTTCATATTCCAAAAAAGGCAATTAGTGTCTAGAATGCTTTCATATCTCAATCGAAGATTGCAAAAAATTATAAATAGGCAATATGTATCATACTCGTAAATCATTCGTTTATTTTCTTTGGATTCCAAGTGTCTTTAGTGGTATTCTTCTTACCTTCTCTATCTCTCTCTCTCTCTCTCTCTCTTCTTAAAAGTTTGCTAGAAAATATTTTTTAAGGTAAAGCTCGCTCGTGTGAATGTCTAAGGTACGTAAAACTTAACCCTATTATCGAACTTTTGAACATTAAAGTCATATACGAGTTTATGGTAAAATTATGAATCGGGAGACAAAGGAGAATTCAATTCCCGTTGGCCGCGAGAAAATAACTTCCTATTTCCCCCGATGAAGCCAGAGATAAGGGATAACTGGAATTAACTATGTTTTTAATATTTATGTGGGTAATAAAGAATTATAAGAATCACTTACCCTAGATTTTAAAAGGGCTTAGATCTATAAAAAACATTTAGGGTCCATTCTTCCTTCAATTTTATTGTCATTTCTTTCATTTATTTTCAAATATTTTTTCAATAAAAAGCATCCCTAGAAAAAAAATAAAAGTGTAGCAGGGTCGGTTTTAGGATATTATATTTAACGATTATACCACGTACTTTACTATTCTCCTCATAATACAATTAATATTTAGATAATTCTCGTAATAATATCCTAAAATTATACCAAACCGATAATTTCAATTCTAAAACGGTTGGATTTTCTTTCGGTGATTATTGACTACGCAGTTATTCATTGAAATATTGTATCTACCAGTTCGCCACGAACTAAGATTTTGTGGACCTGTAGTTCAAAAACCCTCCTGAATGAATGAATGAATGAATGAATGAATTAATGAATGAATGAATGAATGAATGAATGAATATATCTTACTGATATAGCTCAAAATCGAACCTACCTACCTACTAAGTTTCATCAAGATTGAATAAACGATTCGACAATTATAGTCAGATAAACATACCTACCATACAAAAGCCGGATTGCTCAAGTATCTCAGAGATCTGAGGGCTTATTCTGAGTTACAAATTCGTTTAAAACTTAGATAGATAGATAGATAGATAAAACATTTATTCGTTGCTACAGACACACACCAATATACATTTTATTGTCAGTAAGTTTGTGTTTGTGTGTGTTGCAGTACAACCAAAAGGCCATGGCTCAGTGAAATTTTTTTGCTTAAAAGCAAAAACACTGATTTTCAGCCAAAAACCTATTGAGACCAAGCAGAACGAGTTGCAAGTGTACCTAGATACGAATGATTGTAGTTGTCTTAACGAACCGTTTCGTCAATTTTTGTATGGAAATCTTGTCGATCCGGTCAATGTTTTGACATGTTAATAACTCAGTATATATCCTCTGTGCTCACTTCGATCACTCGATCAAAACTAGGCTTTGTTTTAGAATATTATTACGATTAAAGTACGTGGTACGTGGTACAGCCACCAATGGCTGCGACCAAAGACACGGAAATAGAGCTGTCCGCTCTTAAGACTGCTATACCCGCGCAACAGACAGAGCCAATCTGGACTTTAGTCTCTCCGCGCAAAAAAAATAGGAACAACAAGCGCCAGAAGGCCAAGGCGGACACTCAGGCAAGGGCACAGGCAAGACAAAAGGCTGCTGACGGGGGACGGCAACTCCACCACGGAGCCAAGTCACCGACCCCAGTAAGCTCGACCTCCGGTCAGGCCGAACAGGTCCAGGCGCAGGTGGTGCCCGAGGCAACACCAGCGACAAGCGAAAGTAGCCAGACTCGCCGCAAATCCAAGCCTAGAGGGAAACGCGCAGGCAGACTGGCAGCTAAAACCCAGAGAAACACCGCGGCACATCCCAACATGCCGTCTCAACCCGTCACCAAACGGTCCCGGCCCGAAGATACAACCACGCCTACTGGAGACAGCAAACGTGTGAAATCGGGGACCAACAAACACAAAGGGTCGGTCAGCTATGCAGCGGCGTTCAGGGCCAACGAGCTGTGCGTGGCAGTCATGACCGAACCCTTCAACGACCTCACGGCTGAGCAAGTCACGAGCATCCGAACTTGTCTGGAGACGAAGCACGAGGACGAACTTCTCGACCCGGCAACGTCGTCCCAAACATCCAAAGTCCGGTTCCGTGGCAAGGCGCACTATAGCGAGGGAGTCCTCAAGTTGTGGTGTGAGGACGACGTCGCGCTAGTGTGGCTCCGCTGCGCGGTGGACAACGTTACATCGCCAATCGCCGGGACTAAGCTTGTGGTCAGACCTCAAGCTGAAATCCAACGGCGCATCCTCTGTGGTCTGTTCATCCCCGAACCCAACAAGGATATCGACAGGCTGCGAAGGATTTTGGCGATGCAAAACCAGTTTGTCAATGTCAACTCTTGGTCACTAGTCAGAGCGGAAAAACAGACGGAGCGGGAATCACCTGGTGTCCACCTGCTCCTTCGTGTTCCAGAGTCTGATGTCAACAAACTCAAACAACAGGAGCGCCGCCTTTACTGGCGTATGGGTAACATTTACATCCGAATCCTGGAGGAGGATTCTGGACCAACCCAGGCGAAAGGCGACGCTCAACCCAAACCCACCCCTCAAAAACCCAACGTTGGCGAAAGAACATCAGAGCGCCAACTAGAAAACATAGAGATGGAAACTGATCCCCCATCCACACCCAAACCCGAGGACGAGGAGTGCTTTCTGGACGTCGAGGGGAGTGAGGTCAGCGACAGCTGCCTCAACTCCTCTCCGATCCGACACTCCTAAACCGTTCCCCATTATCCAAACCAACCTCCAGCACAGCCTCACAGCGACGGCTTCTCTGCGCAGAGCGCTGGAGGAAAACCCCCAGACCATAGCCCTAATCCAAGAGCCGTGGATTAGGAAGGGCAGAATCTGTGGTCTAAGCAACACCAGTGGAAAACTCCTCCTCGACACCACCGTAAGCAACCCTAGAACCTGCATTATCACTCCCAAACACCTACAGACACTATTAATTAACGAATTCTGTTCCAGAGACCTAACTGCTGTTAGGCTCACTACTGGACCGAAAGAGATACCCCAAGACGTAGTCCTAGCATCCGTCTACCTGCCAGGCGACGAGGACATACCTACAGCAGAGGTGGTATCCCTAGTCGAGTACTGTGAGCGGGAGAAATTGGAACTCGTTATCTGCACCGACTCCAACGCGCACCACAACCTTTGGAGCAGCGACAAGACAAACATCCGAGGAGAAGAACTGGTAAATTATCTTTTTACTACTAATCTCACAATACTTAACAGAGGCTCAGAACCAACATTTGTAACCTCTCGAGCCCATACCATCATTGACCTAACAATAACTACAGAGAAGGTGTCCCACTCTATCACCGACTGGCACGTCTCTGACGAGGCGTCATGCTCGGACCATAGATGGATTAGATTCAATCTCTGCATGAACCTACCGACACCGCAACCTAGGCGCGCCCCACGCAAGACAGACAGGACAAAATTTGTAAAAATGGTCCGATCAGCTCTTGAGTCTGAGAATGTGCCATCAAACAACGTAAGTGTAGAAGACATCGAACACTACGTGAACAAACTCACCCACATCTTAACCCACAGCTATGAACAATCGTGCCCTCTCGTCATGCCCCCGGTGGGACCAAAGCGACACTGGTGGGGCCCCGAACTGCAGAGATTACGTCGCAAAGTAAGGAGTCTGTTCAACAGAGCAATAAACACTCGCCAAATCAAGGATTGGGAAAACTACCAATCCACTAAAGCAACTTACAAAAAACGTATAAGAACTAGGAAGCTGGAATGCTGGAAACGCTTCTGTACAAGCATAGAAAGCACCAGCCATGCAGCACGAACGAAAGGCATACTATCAAGCGAACCTGAGCGTACACTTGGATGTCTCAAGAAACCAGACAACACCTATACAAAATCTGATGCAGAAACAAGCGAACTGCTGCTAGAAACACACTTCCCAGGGTGTCAGATTACAGACAATCACGAATGGGACATGCGCACCGAACGAACATCCAGTAGCCAAGACTGGATCGTAGCCCATGACCTCATCGATCAGGAAAAGGTTTTATGGGCCATCAACAGCTTCCTTCCCTTCAAATCAGCAGGACTAGACGGAATATTCCCGGGTCTCCTTAGATGGAGTGGCGACCTACTGGCTGACTATCTTGTTAACATCTTCAGAGGCTGCGTTGCCCATCGCTACATACCTCGCAAATGGAGGGAAGTGAAGGTAGTATTTATCCCAAAACCAGGAAGGAGCGACTACACACTGGCGAAATCCTTTCGACCAATAAGTCTCACTTCGTTCCTTCTCAAAACACTGGAAAGGCTATGTGACCTGGAAATAAGAGGGCGCACTCTATTGCGCAAGCCCCTACATCCACATCAACATGCCTACAGTCAGAACAAATCAACTGAATCAGCACTTCATAGCGTGGTAACACGAATAGGAGACGGATTAACCAACAAGTTACCGACTCTGGGTGCCTTCATCGACATAGAAGGCGCCTTTGACAAAACATCCTTCAACAGCATAAGCCTGGCACTAGAACGCTATGGCGTAGCCCCAACGCTAGCAGAATGGATAAACAATATGCTCAGATACAGAGCTATACAATTCACTGTTAACACAACAACCAGAGGCATAGTGGTCAGAGGCTGCCCACAGGGTGGCGTTCTTTCACCACTGCTATGGAACATAGTTGTAGACGAACTCATCCAGAAACTGAATGGTCGAGGACTGTATACAGTGGGATATGCAGATGACCTTGCTATCCTAACGACTGGACATTTCGAGAACGTACTATGTGACCTCATGAAATCAGCTTTTAAAACAATCGAAAACTGGTGCACAAGTCATGGGTTATCGGTCAACCCCACAAAAACGGAACTCATAATGTTCACCCACAAACGGAGCCTAGGAAACTTAAGACTCCCGAAGCTATTCAACACCGAAATAAAACTAACTAACGAAGTCAAGTATCTAGGGATCATCCTAGATAACAAACTGTTATGGAATAAACATCTTGACTACAAAATACAGCGAGCCTGCACAACCTTCTTTCAATGTAGCAGAATGCTTGGGAAAACATGGGGACTTTCCCCGAAAATAACCATGTGGCTCTACACGGCCGTGATAAGACCAATACTCACTTACGGAGCAATCGTATGGTGGACCAGAACCGAATTAAGTACCGTAATCGCCAAGCTTCAACGATTTCAAAGACTCGCATGCTCCGCCATTACAGGCTGCATGAGAACAACCCCGACGGCCGCACTTGAGATCATTCTAGGCCTAGCCCCGCTTGACCTCTACATACAGCAGGAGGCAACTATGGCCGCTTTGAGGCTCCAACACCAGGGCCTATGGGGCAACCCTAGAAGCCTGCATGCGGCTATCCTGGATCGTGCAATTACACATGAGCCTCTATTAGCTGCCCCATGTGACAAGACCTCCAAACAACGAATATTCCAAAAACACTACTACATACAACTATACGAGGAACTAAGAGATCAATCAGGAATCAATGAAGTCCGTGTCTACACCGATGGCTCAAAAACCAAACAAGGAACGGGCGCTGGAGTACACTCGATGGATCTCAACATCAACATTTCAATGACACTAGGCACACACAGCTCCATCTTCCAATGTGAATGTGTGGCCATCACCGAGGCCGCAACCGCGATATACAGGAGAGAAATCGAAGACTACAACATACGCATACTCTCCGACAGCACAGCAACACTAAGAGCTCTGGAAAGCCACAGCTGTAACTCCAAACTCGTCTACGAGTGCCACCTAGCCCTAGAGAAAATCTCGGCGAAAAACAAAGTGACTCTACAATGGATTAAGGGACATAGTGGATCACTTGGCAATGATGCTGCAGACGAATTGGCCAGAAGAGGATCAGGAACACTCACAGAAGGTCCCGCCCCACTCCTCCCTCTGCCATTCTCTCAGCTGCGCACGTGGATGCGACACCGCACCATAAACCAACACAATGAACGATGGGGACAGGCCACGGACTGCAGACAGTCAAGAGCAGCTCTACCTGCCATCTTACCACGACTGACGCGTCGCCTACAAAGTCTCAAAAGATCAGACCTCCGGATCATCGTGGGGACTCTAACCGGTCACTGCCCCTTGAACAAACACTTCTACAACATCGGAGCCACAGACAGCCCACTCTGCAGAGGATGTCTAACCGAAGAGGAATCAGCTGCCCACGTAATCCTGGAATGCGTGGGCGTAGCAACTCACCGCGCAAAAATCCTTGGCAACCCAAGGTCACTCCGCGAAGCCTGTGAAGACCCCAGGAAACTTCTGTGCTTCTGGGCGGAGTTGGGCTGGCTAACCCACTAGCCAAAACTCCCACGCACAATGAACCAACTAAAGAGTTTAAATGCGGAAAAGGGAGTCCACACACATACACATACATACACATACGTGGTACTTTACGGGGGATTCCAGTCTCACAACCGTCGAGCGTGGTCGCGGAAGGTGCTCATGAGGAAGGACCTCTAAACGGTCAATGAATCGTCAGCAGGAGTATAATAAAGTACGTGGTATACTCCTAATAATATTTTAAAATGATACCAAACCATTATAATTTCAATTTCATAAAAGCTAATTTCATAAATTTAATACATTTAGCTCTTTCTTTCTGAAACAGTGCTATCCAAGCACTGTTTCAGAAAGAAAGAGAAAGAAAGAAAGAAAGAAAATGTATTTATTAACCCCCAAACAACACAAAAGTTAAACAAAAATAGTAATAAATACAAAACAGAAACTTAACATATAATAACATATAAACACAACGAAACGACAACAGACAAACTAAGTCATTTTGTGTTGCGTGGGGTCAGATAGGTCCCCGTCTCAGCTTTATGCTGCGCCAGAACCTAGGGGTCAGGTGCAGCGCTGGTTTACAGGCTGGTTTCATGATACCACGAAGATCGCTGGACAACTGGGTGCAAAATAATCGATATATATAATTATAATAATAATAATTACCTAACCAAATGTATAATACATACTACATATATATATATATATATACACATGATATATTAATACTCAAAACAACGCCTCACTAGTGATTTTGGACAACGCGCGTTGTGCAAAATCACTGGTGGCAGATACAGTCTGTGGTAAATTTTTTGACACTTGACAATCAGTTTCTATGAAACAGACTGAGAAAGGTATTGTTGTGGGTATGTTTTAAATGCTTAAAAATTTTGAAAAATTTAAGTTTTTTGTATCTGAAAGATTTATTTTATTGTTGCCTACATTTTCGGTGTCTACCAAACGATCGTTTCAAACGATATATAGATCAACTAGTCCGTTTCTGAGTAAATAGATTGAATATTGTAATTATTTACGCCTCTACCATGCTCATCAAGACCACGTTATGACAAAAACCTATAGAATCTCTCAAGTTAAAGCAACATTTCGTTTGAATTATAGACTTCCGCGCGCTATCTTCCGTCATCAATTTGCTAAACTACATTGTACTGGGGCGGTACAAAACAGTGTCAGAAAAACAGTATCTTAGCTCTGAACAACGCAACCAACTAACACATAGAAATCCGTCCCGTCTTCATATAAGACAAACTGATAGTGTTCAGCTTTATAACGATTACCCGGAATGAGGATCTCTGACAGTCAAAAATCAAGTTCATACCGATTTTTCTTCGTCGAATCACTGTTTTTTTTATGTCATTCTGCGCTAGTTCAGTGATCTGACCAGGTTGCAGTATGATGACCCTGAGGACCAAAGTCAAAGTCAAAGTCAAAATTCATTTATTCAATAAAATCACAAGGACCACTTTGAAACGTCGGTTTTTATCTAGGTGCCTGTTCCTCCGCGACCAAGCTAGAAAAGAAAGGCAAGAAAACAAAGCTGGTTATTCTTTTTAATGATCCTTTTACAAAACAATAGGTTCGAGTTGGAGCATTTTCAATCCCAAGAGATTTTGTCATCTAAATAATCAGATATTTTATAGTATGCCTTTTTATAAAGCTTTTGTTTAATTACGTTTTTAATTTGTTAATTGATATTTTTTGTATAGCTATTGGGAGTTTGTTATAAAAGCGGAGTTTGTTGCCAAAGAACCAAAGGTGAAAAAACCTGTGTGGTAAAAAAATTCGCCTCGTTAAAAGTTCTTTTAATTTTTCGCGTGGTTAAATCTATTTTTGCACAACGGTATTAAGCCTTCAGATCAGAAGTCAGAAGAAGAAGGGATTCTAGCGACTACGTACCACTGGCTCACCTATAACTTTTTACAATCGCTCTTTTAGAATCGGCACCCTTTAAAATAAGTAGATCAAGTAAAGAAAAAAACAAATAACTTCCGTCCTCTTTTCACACTTCAACACTTTCCCAAATGCTTTCATGCTAACTAAGCTTTGCTACTGTTTATTAGTACATTGTGCCAAACAGTACAAAGCGTCACAATTTGTATAACAAATGGAAGTTACGTTACATTTTACATCGATAAATAATTCGAGCAGAACCTGTCCTAGAGTTGTCCTCATCCGGCTTTTAGAATTTATACGGCTAAAACTTAATGTGCAACGTAATAAAACAAAACGGGATTATTATGATTATGATTATGAAAATTACTAGATATATTTTTTACTTCTTTGTCCTCTATATCTCAAATACCACCCACTCTTTGGATAACCCCACGCAACAATGGAATTCTGTGCGTCAAAAAGATCATAAACATCTCAATGATAGATAGATCAGATTAAACATCTTAAACAAAACACGCGCACTTCTTTTTTTTAACAATGGACATATTTATATATTGAAGAATATAAAGTAGGGGGTAGTCAGAGGCACTTCAATCCTCCTCGGACCTCCACCACCACCGTGACAATTCCCGTGAAAAGGTGGCAGAGACGTAAGTGTGGACTTGACTATTCATATTGTAAAAACGGGAATTTTCACGTACCGTACTATCGGTGAAGGCACCGACTAAGTTTCGACTCACCCTGATGATGACTCTCGGAATGAGTCGAAACTTAGTCGGTGCCTTCACCGATAGTACGGTACGTGAAAATTCCCGTTTTTACAATATGAAATGAAATGTTTATTTGCGAGAAATATGGTTACAAAGATCTTATATTAAAGAGTTATAGTTTCACATATTTCACCAAACATATTGGCATGCAAATGTTTATCTTAGTTAAACCTAACATCTATTTAATTTCATTATAATTTTAATTTACATTGTTAGATCAAATTAAAAACATGTCATATTATTTTTAATAACATTTATATTTTTTATTTTTTAATACGTAAGTGTGGGTTCGATTCCCGCTGCATTTCATATGTTAGCATGTTCGTAGATATTTAGTTTGGACCTGGGTATTGTGGTACCACGTTAATCGTAGTTCGGGACGACTACGTAAATTTTATCCTAGTATGGGAAGGACTATTTATGCCACTGTTGGAAAAAAGACACTTCTTAAATTTTGCACATGCCCGCGTTTTACAAGTAATTCGCATTCCACGTGACAGTTACAAGCCTATCACCGCTTATTGGAACATGTACTATTCATGGTACAATACCTAAACTACTGTTGAGTTTCTGACCGTCACATCGTACTAATTTATGCACACCTCATGGTTGGTCAAAATAAATGTATCGTCTTTTCTTCTAATGATGATAATGACTAGCCTAGAACAGTAATCTTAAGTCAAAGTCAAAGTCAAAATTCATTTATTCAATAAAATCACAAGGATCACTTTGAAACGTCGGTTTTTATTTACTGCCTGTTCCTCCGCGACCAAGCCAGGAAAGAAAGGCAAGAAAACAAGGCTGGTTATTCTTTTTAGTGATCCTTTTACAAAACAATAGGTTCGAGTTGGAGCATATTCAATCCCAAGAGTTTTTGTCATCTAAATAATCAGATATTTATAGTATGCCTTTTTATAAAGTTTTTCTTTAATTACGTTTATAAATTTGTTAATTGATAATTTTTGTATATCTCTTGGGAGTTTGTTATAAAAGCGTACACCGTGCCCTTTAAACGATTTACTAACTTTATGGAGTCTGCAAGTGGCAACAGCGAGTTTATCTTTATTTCTAGCATTAACATTGTGATTATCGCTTTTTTTCTTAAACAAATTAATATTTTTGTGAACATACATCCGATTTTCATAGATCTATTGACAAGGGAATGTCATTATATTTATTTCTTTAAACTTTTGGCGACTTGTTAACTTATAGAAACGTGAACTTAAAAACAAAGTGAATTTCAAATTTGAAAGTGTTTTAACGCCGATTTCTCGCGCATGACCAAGCCTAGAAGAATCAGGCAATAAACTCTTATTCCGACTTTTACAGATTTTCCCAACACTAGCAGGATGACAACAAATTAAACACAGAAACTGCACTCCAAGGTGGCATGGACCGAGTTTGGGAACTTAAATATTGAAAAGTTGAAAGTAAAATGGTGTAAACTTGGGCCATAGAGCGCACTTCTCCTTGAAATGAAGAGTTATGATCAAAATATTTTCCGGCTCTGACGGAAGTTATTGGTTGAAATATTTTGTTGTTTTGCTGAAATTCTGATGAATAGTATAGTATATTGGTAAAGAAGACCGATCAGCAGATATGTATCGCTTTATTCCGGTACATATAAATAAATAATGCTGGACATTTTCACATAGCATCATCTAGCCTCAAAGTAACCCCACACTAGGGTTAACTGTATAGTGGATATCAGGAACAACGAGTAACGTACCTAAGTTAAATTATATAAAAACTCCCAAAACAAATCACAGAATTACAAAAAGATTCTCTTTTCACTAATAGACTAAAATCATTCTTAATTGACAAATTCTACTATGACATTAAAGATTATTTAGACTAGAAAGCTAGCAAACCTTCTTAAAAATAAATAAAAAGTGACGTAAGTACCTATTTTGACTAATGAAAATTATGAGAAAAGAAAAAATGACTAAACCTACTTAATTATGTTATTCCAAATGCTAGAAACCTTGATACTTTGCCTATCTTGACTTTATTTTATTGTACCTACTAGTTTTTTTGTTTAATCAAAACCTCGGCCTGCCTACCTATCTATTGCTATACCCTTAGACAGGGTTCATGTGAGATACCTACCTATAAACACCATCTATGTACCTACCATGTGAAAGCAATAAATGTATTGAGTATTGAGTATGTTTTTTCTAAATTGTGTTCCGTGCCTAGATTTTTATTGTAAGTATATTATTTACATTGTCTTTTGGTAAAATAAATCTTAATAAAATAATCTATGTGTAGTGAACTCGTGATTCATATTTATTACAAAAGAGTTTTTTTTGTCCGTATTAAACACACAAAAAAATATGATATTGTAAGGGCTTGTTTAAGTTTTAATAATTTTATTAAATTACCTATTTATTTTATCTTTATTGTAAGTGTTGTTAAATTAAGGTTTTGTTTCTGAGCGTCTGATGATTTTTCTGTTTAATTAACGCTCCGTTAAAATAACTTGATATGTATACTTAATTACTATAAGTCGTGATTTATTTTATGTAAAAGTCTATTTTAATTATAGGAATTTGAAACTGCTTTGTTGTTAAATTGGTATACAAAATTATATAAATTTATGACTGCATGAGAACCCTTCATGCACCAGGAGGTTGCATGATGTCGGATGGCCGAATGTCGTGATTCTTATAATTCAGTTCATTATTTATTCTCAAATTGGTAATATTTTCTTATAAATAGCAATACAGCCTCGAATTTTAAATATTTGCAAGTGATTGGTTGACAGATGGTAGCCATTCACGAGCGGCCGTCTGTGTCCAATTATATATTTTCCGCTTTGAGCTTACCTAAACCGAGTTGTGGTGCGATGGAGCGTTCGACAAGCAGCCACTTGATTTCTGACCAGCGCTTCGAATACTTATTATTTAAAGTCTACTTGCTGTATTCTTTGACGATACCTACCAAGAATAAAAAGTTATATCTATTGAGTCTGCTGTTTTATTTCATATAAATAAATAAATAAATAAATAATGCTGGACATTTTCACACAGCATCATCTAGCCCCAAACTAAGCCGAGCTTGTATTATGGGAACTATATGACTGGTATACTACTTATATACATTTTTTTTTGTAAATACATACATACTATACATAGAAAACACCCAGACCCGAGACAAATATTTGCAGATACAAACATTTGTCCCGCGGCGGGAATTGAACCCGCAACCTTCTGCGTCCCAGGCGGACCTTCGCCCACTGCGCCACAGAGGTCGTCGGTTGCTAGGTACCCCTATCTTATCCAAATTGTAAGGCTTAGCCTAGATAAGCGAATGCGCCGCTCGTGAGACGCGCCGCATGCATTATTCAACCGATCCCTTGCGATATTTGCTATGACGCCGAGAAACTCGCGCGTCTATATACTCCTTAGGAATGGTATGGTAGATAGGAATCTAGATAGAAACTTAGGACTTGGATAAATTTAGCTTCTAACTCTTCATTTTATTTATTCACTAGCTGCCGCCCCGCGGTTTCATCCGCGTAAGTTCGATTCCTCGGGAATATCGGGGTAGAAAATAACATTAAAGTATTTTACTGCTACATAAATACCCTGGATGATAAAACTATTTATTTATTTGAATAAGAATTAATACTACGATAAGAATGTAACCAACATTTGTTTCTATCGGCGATCTAATTAAATTTTAGAATACAAAAGCTGCTATTGTGACTGATATTGATATTGTGACTATATATGATATTTAGATATATTCCCTCGAGGACTTTTTTGTAGGTAATAATGAGTACTTTAATCAATGTAGTTCATAATTTTTATGTATCTTCAATAGTTTTCTCAGCGCACGCCAAATAATAAATTTTATAGGCAAAATTTTGCTACTTTGGGTTGCATTATTGAAATTTTCTGAAGGATCTCTATTTTTTTAATAAGAAATTATAGCCCATGTTACTTCCTGATAATTTAGCTTTTTATTCGTGAAAAAACGGTTAAAATCGGTCCAGTAGTTTCGGAGCCTATTCGTTACAAACAAACACACAAACAAACAAAAAATCTTTCCTCTTTATAATATTAGTATAGATTAATTCATGTCGTGTAAGTGACTCATTTTATTTTGAGCAATGTGTGGCCACTTGTACAGCCTCATCAGTTGCCTCTATGAGATGTTCATGACTCTATGACTTGCTCTCCTGCCCTCTGTGCTCATCACCTGCACACGGTGATGAGCACAGAGGGCAGGAGAGCAAGTTCCCCCATTTGGCCTATTAAGCGATTTCCAAATTGGCCACTGCAGCTCGTACCCAGGAGGCCAACGTTCTGGGGATCTATGAAGTTCAGTGGTGGTATTTATTCTTCCACGTGTCTCATCTTGCTTCCACTGTATTCTGATCTGAAGGAGTTGCAAGTTTCATAAAACTAGGTGGAGGCTGGTGATCAAACAGAGGGTGCCGGCTATCTGTTTCCTGTTTTTCAATGCAGCATGCTACCTCCCGTCGGAAGGCAGCGTTCATGAGAAACATCGACCATTTTTTCGTCGACTTACGTAGGAAAATGGGACTCCACAAAACGCCCTTTTATCTTAACGGGATAATATGCAGCCTATATCCACCCAAATTTCCATTCAAATTTTTTGACAACTATACACAACTTTTTCTCAACTATAGACCACAGAGTATAACAGCTACAATGATATTCAGTACAACAAGTACAATGTCAATTACAAGCCACAGAGTAATATATTCAGTACAACAACTGCAAGCCACAGTGTAACAGCACGGCAACTGGTAACATAGTGTTACTACAGTAAGGCTGCGGTCAGGATACCCTGATTGCTTCACTATTATGTGGGAGGAACATATACATTGGATACTGGATAGGACTAGTTGGCTAAATAAGTAGGCGTTTTTAAAATCAGCATTTTTTAATGTATACCTTGTATATATGGTAACCTTGGACGGTTTCGTCAGTGCGATTCAGATGAAAATGTTTTGCTACCGACATCTAAATTACAAAATTTTTGGAATCATCTAATTTTTTTTACTTAAATTAAAAACTAATGAGTTTATTACTCAAAAGTTACAAAATTCGAAAAAAGCTTTGTACAAATTTTATTCCTTTAAATCAATACCCTACGTTATCAAGTTATCCCACCTTTTCTCACTTTATTTGTTAAAGTCTTTTAGATCCTATAGTTCAAAAAGTCCTGTGCCGATTAAATTCATATTCGAAAACCCATCGGCTTAGCGTACATACTCGTACGAAGCGGTTTGGACGTTTTTAACATCAGAAATATAATTCGCGTATTGCCGACCTTGGGAAAGGGTTTTAACGAATAAAAAATCTCATATGCCTGTATTTTTACCGGCACATGACAACGCACGACACGACGCGGAGGCCGAGCGTCTAAAAATACAAGCACATGAGACAACGCACGACACGACGCGGAAGGCGAGCGTCTAAAAATACAAGCACATGAGACAAAGCACGACACGACGCGGATGGCGAGCGTCTAAAAATACAGGCACATGAGACAACGCACGACACGACGCGGATGGCGAGCGTCTAAAAATACAGGCACATGAGACAACGCACGAAACGACGCGGAGGCCGAGCGTCTAAAAATACAAGCACATGAGACAACGCAGGACACGACGCGGAAGGCGAGCGTCTAAAAATACAAGCACATGAGACAAAGCACGACACGACGCGGAAGGCGAGCGTCTAAAAATACAAGCACATGAGACAACGCACAACACGACGCGGAGGCCGAGCGTCTAAAAATACAGGCACTTGAGACAACGCACGACACGACGCGGAGGTCGAGCGTTTAAAAATACAAGCACATGAGACAACGCACGACACGACGCGGAAGGCGAGCGTCGCGTCGTCGCGATCACTCACTCTCTCTGATAAATACTCTTGAAATGAATCGAAACTTAGTCGGTGCCTTCATCGATAGTACGGTACGTGTAAAATCCCGTTTTACAATAATTATGACGGAACACTGAACTTTACTCTTTTGTGTGTAGGCGTTACACTTAAAAGTATTTTACGTTGTCTATTCCAGCACACACTTTATCTGTGTTCCTGTATGAAGCCACGACAGCGTGCGGTCAGCAGTAACCTTTAATCAGCCCTTTTCAGAGCATATCGTTATGTCCTTTACAAAGTACTTAATTTGAAGTCCATTTCAAAGAACGTAAATGCTTATGTGCTTTTCAATTGCAAGTTAATGAGCTTTTGGAGGAGTAAAAAATGTGCTGTTTATTTTGAGATGGGTATTGAGTAATTGTAAAGGACATAACGATACATTACCCTATTGTCTCTTGTAGTCCTCTGGTGATCTTAGAGGTAAAATCGTACTAATTAGGGGTTAATTGGTACGATTTTAGAGTTAATAAAAAAAAAACTTTTTATGTGACGACTTCTGTGGCGCAGAGGGCGAAGGTCCCCTGAGACGCAGAAGGTTGCGGGTTCGATTCCTGTCACGGGACAAATGTGTGTAAGATCTGCAAATATTTGTCTCGGGTCTGGGTGTTTTTCTATGTATGATATGTATGTATGTAGTATATCAGTCATGTAGTTCCCATAATACAAGCTCTGCTTAGTTTGGGGCTAGATGATGCTGTGTGAAAAATATCCAGCAATATATTTATTTATATTACATATTTATGTAATGCCGAGGCCGGTTAACGTTGCCTATTGATATCTGTGTCATTTGGGTCATTCCTGATGCGTTGCCTGCTCGGCTCCGTAATCTTTTTAAGACACTTAAATCAGCTTCACTTATAACTAACTATAAATAACAAACAAAAAATGGGATCAAATATTGGAAGTCAATTCAACCTACTTCTAAAATTGTCATATCGAAATGAAACTGTACCTCTATATACCAGGCCACTCAGAAAGATTTGCGAAAAAAAGTTTTTATGTATAAGGCACTGGCCACTTATAATTATTTAAAAAAATTAGGTTAGGTATTTAAAAGTAAAAATACCGTTGTTTGAATTTCAAATTTCCTTCCACATTTTTTTGAGAGTCAAATTAAATTATCGTGTCTCATTTAAAAATGGATCTGCATCGAGACCATTTTCGTGCGATGATTTTCTACGATTTTAAATGTGGCCTAAAACCTGATGAGTCATTTGATCGACTTCAAATGGCTTTTATGGATGAAGGACCTTCAAAAGCAACCATCTACCGTTGGCATAGCGAGTTCAAGCGCGGTCGCCTTACTTTGGGGGATGAACAAAGGAGTGGTCGTCTTACGACGGCTGTACGGAAGAAAGTGTGCTGGCAGTAAAAAAAATAATTCAAGAAAACAGGCGAATTACATACGGAGAGATTCAACATACACTGCAGATTTGTTCGGGAAGCGTTCACAAGATTCTACACGAGCACCCTCGCGTGAGGAGGATAGTTTCGCTCTGGGTGCCGCATAACCTCACCGAAGCTCAGAAGCAGGCCCGTGTGGAGTGGTGCCGTGATATGATTCAAAAATTTGAAAATTGACAGGTGACGAATCTTGGATTTATCAATACGATCCAGAAACAAAGCGTCAGTCGACAGTTTGGCTGTTTCAAAACGAACCAAGGCCAACGAAAGTGAAGCGATCGAGAGGCGCAGGGAAAATTTTGATCGCTAGTTTCTTCACTTTGACGGGGTATCTGGTTTCAATTCCATTACGAGACCAAAGCAGCATCAACGCCGAATGGTATACCACAAAATGCCTGCCAGAAGTTTTGTCTGCAATGAGCAACAAGCGACCGAACACCGGGCTCCGCGGGGTACTGCTTCACCATGACAACGCGCCCGCGCACTCAGCGCTCAAAAAAAGGGACTTCCTGGACACCACACCGGTCAGAGTCTTGGGTCACCCCCCTTACAGTTCTGATCTGGCACCGGGTGACTTCTTTTTATTCCCTAAAATAAAAAATCAGCTGAAAGGGATACAGTTTTCATCGCCGGAAGACGCGCTAGCAACGTTCGAGAAGACCGTGGAAGAGGTGTCTGCGGCGGACTGGAAAAAATGTTTCGAAAATTGGTTCAGACGCATGAAACTTTGTATAGAGGCTGGTGGAGAGTTCTTTGAAAAGATTTAATTAAAATATTTTATCCATAGAAGTTAGTTTTTTAGTTTCTCAAAACTTTCTGAGTATCCCACGTATATTAAGTTCGGATGACATTACTATAATTTGTTATCTTGGGTCGGATTTGATGAAGCCAGGAGGTGGAACTCTTCATATTTAAGAATAATAACATAGCATTAAGGTATACACCAATGCGCAATAAAATAGAAATAATTTAGAAAAAAAACACTAAAAACTCTATATTTTATAATGATAAAATATAGAGATCATAGAAAATTTATGATAATAAAATAAATGAATAAATAATGCTGGACATTTTCACACAGCATCATCTAACCCTAAACTAAGAAGAGCTTGTATTATAGAAACTACATTATTGATATACTACTTATATATATATATATATATATATATATATATATATATATTGTAAATTCATACATATTATACATCGAAAATACCCAGACCTGAGACAAATATTTGCAGATACAAACATTTGTCCCGCGGCGGGAATCGAACCCACAACCTTCTACGTCTCAGGCGGGCCTTTGCCTACTGCGCCACAGAGGTCATCGCGTATAATTAACAGATAGAACTAATATTAACCCTATCTATTAACTCTTGTGTATCACATACATTCTCAGAGACTTCAGTTTGTCAAAGTATTGAACGATTAAGCTCACAAAATCATGGTATTATTATCCCGTTTCTAATTAAAACCAAACAAACCTTATTACCTAATTATGAATTCAAAACAGCGGTACTTCCAGCGAAGATCAAGGCACTCATAAAACAAATTCTTCAAAGTTCAAAAGCATTTTGTGGAAGCCTACTTCATTCGGGAAAAATTGTGATTCGGAAAGGAGAAAATAATTACGTTGCGGTTCGGGCTTCCTCTGACGGGATCTTTCCCCGTTTTTAAGGAAATTACAGATGAATTCGTTTTCTGTGCGAGATTTTCCTACGATTTTAGCGGTTTAGTTTGCTTCAATATACTTGTAATAGCTCGGTCAAGACTTAAGAGTACATGAGTTTTAGCCCCGAGCTTTTCGAAAATCTGAACTTCAACCAAAACTTCGCATTTCGAAAAGACTTCTTTCTAATTCGCATAAAACTGATTGAAAAAAAAAACACTTTAAACAGTTAATCTGCATTTGTACATAGAATTAAAATTATCGTGGTTTGGTATCATTTTTGAATATTATTACGACGTACTTACCACGTACTTTATTGGCAAGAGCTATATATGTGAAACTCGATGCAACATCGCTACCAGACTGACGGAACACATATGGAGTGTGAAAAACCTGGACACGAATAAGTCAGCAGTAGCAGAACATGCCCTCACCCAGGCCTCGGTTCACTACATACGGTTTGACAAGACTTCGGTTTTAGCCAGAGAGAAGTTCTTCGTCCCCCGAAAAATTCGCGAGCAAACAAGTTTAGCCGGCACCTGAATTTCAACCGAGGCCAGGGATGAGGGATATCACCTTGGAGACCGCTACTGAATTCCACAGCAGTTGTTCAAGACAGTGTTCAGGCTCGTCTGGAGAGCGACACGGTCAGCGCGGTGACGCGGGCGACGAAGAACGGATAGCTGCCTCATCTCTACCGCTCGCGCCGGCGCTGTCCAGTCGGGCAGAGCAGAGCGTCGAGGCCAAGTCAGTTCCCGTCTCACGACCGTCGAGCGTGGTCGTGGACGGTGACGGCTCATGAGGAAGGACCTCTAAACGGTCAACGAAACGTCAGCAGGAGAATAGTAAAGTACGTCGTATAGTCGTAATAATGATAAAAAACATTTATTTAAGGCAACAACATGAACAACGATGGCAATAGGCCCATAACATAAATACCTTAGATAAGACATATATAATTATTTTATAATACTATCACTACTTAAGATTTTATTAACACGTAAAGTCTGCGACAATTGAGCTGTGTCCAGTAGTCGCCGGCGAAAACGACGAAACAACACATTCTTCGGCCAAAACTCCTCACTCATGAAGGTCGAAAGATTGGAAGTCGGGAAACGGCACACAAAGGATTTAAAACTGTTGTGGCGTGACTCCATTAGGAAGTTGGTTTTCATCTTCACATATTCCAATATCTGTTCGACCTTCGTGGCATAGTGTAATCGGGACATATACAGCAGCGTCGCGTTTTTGATAACTATTTCATGAAAAATAGTCATGAATTTGCATTGTAAAAGGTAGATTTTAATATATGGCACCCTAGTTTTATGGTCTGAGATCCCTTCTTTTACCCGCCACATAAAGAGCCCGTACATACGTTTGCCACAAGGGGTTTCTTAGGATGCCACAAAGTCTAAAACCTAGCTGTATAAAGGATATGATAAGTAATTTCAATTTTTTTTCTTATTTTTTTTTTTTTTTAATTCAAATTTATATATTGACCATTTCGTTATAACATATAACATTGGTACATCAGAGGGTGATACATTCACACTTAAAACTAGGTACTAACACATGCAAATCAGAAAATTTAAAAAAAAAACCGTTACACGGTAATATGGATGATTTACGAAAAAAGATTTTATTTTAAGATTTTCAGGATTTTTTATTTTTCATGGCGACAATTACGTCTTTTCAGGTTAGTATATGTTCTGGGGCACCCTGTATAAGCCCACGCGGGTAGCTAGGTATGTATAACTTCCAGATTTCTCCGCATCAAACTGTATCTACTCGATCTCCCAACTTTGAGAATAGTGGATACATACGAACTTTACCCCGACTCGAGTCAAACAGAGTAGTAAATAACTAGCGTGCCCACATAACCCCGACTCGAGTCAAACAGAGTAGTAAATAAGTAGCGTGCCCACATAACCCCTACTCGAGTCAAACAGAGTAGTAAATAACTAGCGTGCCTACATAACCCCGACTCGAGTCAAACAGAGTAGTAAATAAGTAGCGTGCCCACATAACCCCTACTCGAGTCAAACAGAGTAGTAAATAACTAGCGTGCCCACATAACCCCGACTCGAGTCAAACAGAGTAGTAAATAACTAGCGTGCCCACATAACCCCTACTCGAGTCAAACAGAGTAGTAAATAACTAGCGTGCCCACATAACCCCGACTCGAGTCAAACAGAGTAGTAAATAAGTAGCGTGCCCACATAACCCCGACTCGAGTCAAACAGAGTAGTAAATAAGTAGCGTGCCCACATAACCCCGACTCGAGTCAAACAGAGTAGTAAATAACTAGCGTGCCCACATAACCCCGACTCGAGTCAAACAGAGTAGTAAATAAGTAGCGTGCCCACATAACCCCGACTCGAGTCAAACAGAGTAGTAAATAAGTAGCGTGCCTACATAACCCCGACTCGAGTCAAACAGAGTAGTAAATAAGTAGCGTGCCCACATAACCCCTACTCGAGTCAAACAGAGTAGTAAATAACTAGCGTGCCCACATAACCCCGACTCGAGTCAAACAGAGTAGTAAATAACTAGCGTGCCCACATAACCCCTACTCGAGTCAAACAGAGTAGTAAATAACTAGCGTGCCCACATAACCCCGACTCGAGTCAAACAGAGTAGTAAATAAGTAGCGTGCCCACATAACCCCGACTCGAGTCAAACAGAGTAGTAAATAAGTAGCGTGCCCACATAACCCCGACTCGAGTCAAACAGAGTAGTAAATAACTAGCGTGCCCACATAACCCCGACTCGAGTCAAACAGAGTAGTAAATAAGTAGCGTGCCCACATAACCCCGACTCGAGTCAAACAGAGTAGTAAATAAGTAGCGTGCCCACATAACCCCGACTCGAGTCAAACAGAGTAGTAAATAACTAGCGTGCCCACATAACCCCGACTCGAGTCAAACAGAGTAGTAAATAACTAGCGTGCCCACATAACCCCGACTCGAGTCAAACAGAGTAGTAAATAACTAGCGTGCCCACATAACCCCGACTCGAGTCAAACAGAGTAGTAAATAACTAGCGTGCCCACATAACCCCGACTCGAGTCAAACAGAGTAGTAAATAACTAGCGTGCCCACATAACCCCGACTCGAGTCAAACAGAGTAGTAAATAACTAGCGTGCCCACATAACCCCGACTCGAGTCAAACAGAGTAGTAAATAACTAGCGTGCCCACATAACCCCGACTCGAGTCAAACAGAGTAGTAAATAACTAGCGTGCCCACATAACCCCGACTCGAGTCAAACAGAGTAGTAAATAACTAGCGTGCCCACATAACGTTGAACTATTGTACGAACTGAAATAACTGGAAGCGAAAATTCAGCTTACACATTTTTTTTTACTTCTAATAAAGTTCGTTCCGTGCTCGTTGTTAAAGTAGTGAGCGTGGAGAGTCCCTACTGGGAATGAAAATAATATTAATTTTGAAAGTATCACTAGGGACCCGCAGTCCATTTTATTCGGAGTCCCTAACGGGAATGACTCGTTTTTGTTCTGTTATATTTATGCAGTAAATGCGTTATATTTATTTTTTTTAAATTTTCTTTTCTGCTTTGTATATCCTATGTTATAAAAACATAAAAAATTAATTACTGAAAAAAATACAGGCGTAAAGGGTTAATTTTAAAGAATAACTAAAACAAAATTGTACAAATAATGCAATATCACACTTTATCTATAAAGTACGCTATGAAGTATTATTTAATTTTGATTATTATTTTTTGATTGAAACGAAACGAAACGAAACAAAACGAAACGAAACGAAACGAAACGAAACGAAACGAAACGAAACGAAACGAAACGAAACGAAACGAAACGAAACGAAACGAAACGAAACGAAACGAAACGAAACGAAACGAAACGAAACGAAACGAAACGAAACGAAACGAAATGTTTATTGATCTCAAACAGATATCGTAGGTACATATTTTTTTATCGCTACTATTAAAACAGTACCATAGATTATGCTCTGTTCCCCACACTAGGACTAGGACGTAAATATCATTTTTTGTATAGTACACTGATACATAGTTCTGTCACCACTAGGATTCCCTGTGTCATCAGAAACCACGAGCACCAAGATACCACAAGACCAACACCCGCAGTCCGCAGTCAACATCTATTCAACAGGAATCGAACCAGCATCTCTTGCGTTACAGGTACTCGCAAACCGCGTTGTCGAGGTCGTTTTACTACTCTGCCAGTGAAACAAACCAAATGAATAGATCATGGCTGCTAATTTAGATTTTAATCAGTTTTATTGCGCGTTCAGACAAAGTTTTAATTAATTTTAGTAGTTACTGAACACTCCCGTGTGAGCTCTAGTTTGTTAGGTCTTATAATAAACTATTAACCGCTTTGCAAGGACCCGGTATATGTGTTTGGGGTAGGATGTATGATTGTATAAACCAAAGCAAAAAGTTCTACGAAATTATTGCAAGAACCGCTTTACAATCGGTCAATTCGTTTTGATGAAAAATTGGTAGAGATCGGCATGCAATAGAACATGTACCATCGATTAGTGTTCCAATAAGCATCGATAGGTTTGCTATCAGTCACGTGGATTGCCGACTATTAGCAAAACGCGGGTGTTAGTTAGATATAAATATTGAATCATATTCAATATTTGACGTAAAGCCATTAAAAAAAAGATGTACTTTACTATATATAATATATAAGTATTCATATTCATTTATTCATGCTTAAATACATAAAAAAAGAAAAAAAAAATAGAATTTATAAAATAAATAAAATTATTAAATAAAAGTAAATAACAAGAAACATAACACGGGCACGCACCAAATATAATGTTTGGATGTGCCTCCGACTATCCCCTACTTGGTATCAAATCTACGCACTAAGTATGTAACTACTTTGACGACCTCTGTGGCGCAGTGGGCGAAGGCCCGCCTGAGACGCAGAAGGTTGCGGGTTCAATTCCCGCCTCGGGACAAATGTTTGTAACTGCAAATATTTGTCTCGGGTCTGGGTGTTTTCTATGTATAATATGTATGTATTTACAAAAAAAAATGTTTATATGTAGTATATCAATCATGTAGTTCCCATAATACAAGCTCTGCTTAGTTTGGGGCTAGATGATGCTGTGTGAAATAGTCCAGAATTATTTATTTATTTTTTATTAACTAAGGATGTTGTACGGGACGATCGGAGGCGCAGAGCCGGTGACTGTCGAGAGAGTGGACTGTATCTGTAAACTGTCGAATAAATTGGCCGACTCTGTCCGATTCGTCCGGCGCGTACTTGTTTGCTGGGATTCTGTAGGTTCTCGAAAAAATGAAACACTTCGGATGGCTTCTGTTTGTAAACTTCGTCGAGGCTTGAAGCTGAGGAGACTCCTTGGTTCGAGGTCTGAACGTCACTGTGTCTGGGCTGCTACTACTACGAACTGTTTTTTTTTTTTTTTTTCTGAATGGACTTTAATGCTGCAGGGCCGCAGATGGCCTTGGTCAGCGTCACCGGACTACGGCGAGCGCAGAAGGCGCTCAGCCTGTAAAAAGTTAGGATGGGGCAACTAGCACAAGGGCACCACTTAGGTACGGACCTCGGCTTGGGCCGTTGCCAGAGGGGGTGGAATAGGAGAGAAACGCCCCGGTACATATCTGTACCGTGAGTAGGCGGAAGTGGGGACTCGTCGAGCCCGCCGGCGGGCTCGGTGTATCTGTGGAGTGTTTGCTCTGTCGGGGCTTGATGACGTCACCACCGCGTTAGCGGTGCTGATGGGGTCATCGGGGTCACCAAGAACGTGTCTTGGTCTACGGAGGGTTTACTACGAACTGTCAAAAAGGGGCCCGCTATTTATGCTATTGTTCAGAGCCAAACCAAAGCGCCCCCCCACCCCGCGCCCCTTCTGTACTTTATTTGTCTATTAACTGTCTTAAGGCTAGGGTTACAAAGTTCTAACTTAATTATAACTATAGCTAGACTAATTTACTATAAAATTACAATATTTTCTGTATTTGAATTATCATAAAATTCAAACTATTAACGGTTTTCCTCACACGTAGGCGTATGAACCTGCTTTGTGCGAGAGAAATAGAGAGCGTTATTCTGTCTCTGTCTAGATGATTCTAGACGTGGGAAAGACTATACTGTTGCGCGCCGCTTTCATATTTATTACTAAGGCGGCGTACTTTGTGCCTTAAATCCTGTCTTTGTTCTATTTTCTATAGATTTCTATTTGAACTGTCTGTTATTACTTTATTACCTACTTTTTATTTGTGCGATATTACGCAAAAACTATTTTACGTAACGGGCAAACAGATGTCTATTTTACCGTGTGAGCCGTATGGCTATTTTGTTTTACCTTAGCTGTTAAGTAAAATACCATGATTCCAAAGTTTTATTAAGAATCTTATACTATCTTAGGTAATCCTACCAAAAAACTAACGAATATTTAATTAGACAATGTTTCTTACATAAATGCCTAAACCTATTTCTGTTGCTATTTCATAAACGTAGCTATACGTGGCCGTTCGGAACAGATGTCCATCTTAAGGAATAGTGTTGTGATCGTTTTTGTTAGTTTTCTTGTTTAATTTACCTTCATATTGTTGACGCTTAAACGCCGTTAGCTGAACCTCTCAACTTTAAGTATCAGTGTCCACAAACTGAGGTAACTTAAGTGTTGTTTAAGTTGCTATTATCTGCCTCTTAATGGTCTCAACAAACTACAAACAGCGATAGAATCGTCTTACAAGAATTACTTAACTATAAATAAATAAATAATGCTGGACATTTTTTCACACAGCATCATCTAGCCCCAAACTAAGCAGAGCTTGTATTATGGGAACTACATGACTGATATACTACTTATATACTTTTTTTTTTGTAAATACATACGTATTATACATAGAAAAACACCCAGACCCGGAACAAATATTTGCAGATCTCACAAACATTTGTCCCGTGACAAATGACAATGACCCGTGACTATAGAATTCTTCCCACTCTTGCCGTTCTCAGAATCAAATGCCGTAATAATTATTTATTGTCGTCTGGAAGAGATCGCTTTTAGCGATAAGGCCGCCCATTGTACCTTATATTATTGTGAATTCCTGTGTCTTTTTGTATTTTGCTTTGGTGTGCAATAAAGAGTTTATCTATCTATCTATCTCAATACTCAATACATTCATTGCTTTCACATGGTAGGTACATAGATGGTGTTTATAGGTAGGTATCTCACATGAACCCTGTCCAAGGGTATAGCAACAGATATGTAGGCTTTCGAGGTTTTGCGTAAACAAACTAGTTATTAATATCTACAGTAAATACCTATAGTTAAGTCTCTCAAATGAACTTTGTATTAGGTTATGGCGGCAGATCGAGGTTTTATTTTCGTTCATCATCATCATTGGCCCACATCAGTCCACTGCTGGACATAGGCCTCTTAAGTCATCGCTCCACCTAGCCGGGGGGCGCCCCACACTACGTTTACCCAGACTCGGTCTCCACTCAAGAACTCGTTTAGCCCAACGGTTGTCGGTTCTTCGGCATATGACCAGCCCATTGCCACTTCAGCTTACAAATCCTCTGAGCTATGTCGATGACTCTCGTTCTCTTTCGGATAATCTCGTTACGGATTTTATCCTTCAGAGAAACCTTGAGCATAGCTCGTTCCATAGCTCGCTGTGCGACCTTGAGCTAGTGGATTAGTACTGTGAATGTCCACGTCTCGGCACCGTAGGTCATCACGGGTAGGACGCACGGACGTTATGTTTGTACGATCTGCAAATATTTGTTCCGGGTGTTCTGGGTATTTTCTATGTATAATAAAAACATATCTATCTATGTAATGTATTGTATTAAGTATATCAGTCATCTAGTACCCATAACACAAGCTCTGCTTAGCTTGGGGCTAGATGATGCTGTGTGGATTGTCCAGCATTATTTATTTATTTATTTACTGGTTTTTACTGGTTGAAGACTTTAGTCTTCAGGCATTGTGGTATGGTTGACGAGAAGATTCGACGTTATTTTCATTGTAGGTAGTCAAAGTGGGTTTTCGCAATAGTTTGATTTGAAATAAACATCAACTAATATTATAAACGCGAAAGTTTGTGAGGATGGATGTTTTTTTATGTAGTCTTTCACTAAAAAACTACTGAACGGATTTTTATGAAACTTTACAGTAGTATAGCTTATACATCAGAATAACACATAGGCTACTTTTTATCGGGTACCACGCGGGCAAAGCCGTGGGCAGAAGCTAGTAATTAATAGTTCAGAGACAGGGAAAAAGACGAACATTTTTCTCGTGGCCGGAATCGAACTTGTCCACTGCACCACATAAGTTATCATAATATATGATGTTCGTCATATCTTCGTTTTTATTTTGTTTAAACGCGATAATCTCTAGAACATGAAAAAAATATTTTTGCAATTCATATTGTCAAAACGGGAATTTTCACGTACTGCACTATCGGTGAAGGCACCGACTAAGTTTCGACTCATTCCGAGAGTCTTCATCAGGGTGAGTGGTACAGTAGTGACAGTAGTCGCGTAGTAGTGCAAGTTCACGATAGTTTTTGTTTTTTTTTGCATTTGATATGCAAAAATATTTTAATGAGGAACGTTGTAGGCTATCTAACATCGCGGTATGACCCCCAGGAGCTGAGCAAAAGAAGTTATATCACGGTCGGGCGATACGATGCTGTATCACAGCTAGAAAAAAATATATGTTAATTTTGGTAAGAGAGTTCGGCAAAGCAGTTTTTTGAATCAATTCATTTTTTTTTAATAACCTATTGTGTCCCACTGCTGGGCAAAGGTCTCCCCCAATTCCTTCCATCTGCCTCTATCCTTGGCGGTCTCATTCCGTTTCGAACGCATCGAGATCATCACGCTAACACTTTCGCAGCCGACCACGACGTCTTCTTCCATCCTCAATTCATATCATATATATTTTTTTTTAATAAATAGTTATTTATTTTATCATTTCACAGTAGATGCAAGTCATGCTAGTTTCCAAGGTCAAACAGACTATATACCCCTAGCACTTGAGGTCCACGCAGTATCCGATGTATAAATATGTAGGTCGTGAGACAGACGGCGCGACAGCCGCGGCGCCAGATGCGGGGTCTCCAGGCAAAGAGTACACCGCAGATGGGACATTAGTAAGGAAATCGCTGATTACATCCCAAGATACGGTGAATTGGTATTGGAATAGAAATTGGTTCAATGCATACAGAGTTCTATTATTGAAGTAGTTTTGTAGGTCGATAGGAATTCTATGTAATTTTATTTACTAAAAACTTATTGTCCAAAACATGGACATAAAAAGGTTTTTTATTGATAAAAAGAAAATAACAATCTAAAATTTATTTCTGTTTAATTCCACTTATAAGTTGTCTAAGTAGATACATATTCGTTTTTTATTTGTTTAAGCGTCCCGACATCTGGAGCATAGTTAAAATCAATTACCTATAGTTTTGTTAGATATTTTTTTATAAAACTTTAGTACCATTTTATAGTCCTTCAAAGTTACACAAATGGCGCAGTCTTAAGTTAGATCTAGACGGTCAAAGACGTGGCTATAGGCCCGCGTAAACAGGAGCGGTCCCAACGGCGGTGGCGGTGGCGAAAAATACATTGACGTCACCAAAACCACATCTGTTTGACAGGACCTTAAGACATGCCATTAGTAAGTTTCAGGGTATATGCCCAGCCTGCCACAGATTTAAATAATACCTATTATTAAAAGAACGTGGATAGTAAGACTGTGAATAATATCTAATAAATGAAATAAATAAAAGGTTTTGGTATTGGTAAAAGTACATGATATTATTTTGCTTCACTGAGTTCTGAAAGAAGTAGGCACTAAATAATTTCGCGTCATGGTGTTAAATCTTTGCCACTCCATGCAGAAATCAGATCTCTATACGCTGCAACCCTATTGGTGTTCTCGATTCACCCCCGAAAATCAACCAATCAGAGTTGAGTCTGAGTTTTCCCAACCAATGGAAAAGCGTAAGTGTGAGCGCGAAAAGTATTTACCACAAAAATATGAATTTTCTCCAAGAAACGCTATAATTTCATGAAAAAACAAAGTTCCTTTCGTGTAAATAATGCAGAAAACAGTGATATTAGTGATTTATAGTGAGGAGTTGTAAAAACAGTGAAAATATGATTATTATTTACATCGATATCATACTTTTAGTTATATTGGTAAGTTAACATAATATATCTTTCTATTATTTGTCTTGAAGTGAATAGATTATCTCGTAAACCTACTGACTTCTTCATGGAAAACACCACTAATCATATACGGCGCCAACTCGAAAATTACTCTGAACTTTGTATAAGATTTTTTATAACATTGAACTGCCCACGGGTTTTTTACCAAAGTAAAACCCCGTTATAGTCTTTATAAGGGGCTATGTTTTCTCTCCATACATTCAGCTTAAATGTTGTAAAGAGACCTCAAGGAGGTCTATCTACCAAAGAGAGAAAAACATGTTTGCTATATCCCAACTAACGCACTAGTTAAAATTGAAACTTGCCTTAAAGCTCTTAGGTATAAGGCTGGGATTCTATAAAAGTTTGTCACAACCTTAGAATTTTTTGTCACAGCTTATGCTACCGATAACTGCACATAAAGTAGAATTATATGTGTTCGTCACTATAAGTTCCATCAGAATTCCAATTAGAATACTATTTGGGTGGGATTTAGAAAAATATATGTTAGTCTGTAATTTATTTATATTAAAATGATTTAGTTTTTTTTCACCGTATCTTATCATCTTACAAAAATCCGTGTTAGATTTATTACTTTTAGTTTAGTTTAAAAAATAAATGTTAGTCTGTACATTTATTTATATTAAGGCACCTACTTACTAATTTACACGAACGTTGCTCGCAATTTACCCGCACGGTTCTTCTGGGGTGTGAAGTGCTACCTCGCCGTAACACAGTGTCTAACTAGCACGGGAGGTAAGCTACATTATAAACCACAAGCGCCTGTACAAATGTAAATAGTCTCCTAAGTACGATCGCCTTATAAGCCATCTTATTCATATATAAGCACGCGTAAAATTTGTAAATTAGTCCCTAAGTTTCTGTGTGAATAAAATTTATCTTATCTATCTTACAACGCGGGTGAAGCCGTGGGCAGTAGCTAGTTTATTTATCAAGGAAAAGGCTATCGTCATTTCAGTTCAATTACTCACAAAATAACTTTTGTTGCAGTTATGTCTTACAATATTCACATGTGGATATTGTTTCTACAGAGTTTATACCATGCAAAGGAACGGACAGGTATCACAGAACTTTATTCACAATTAAGCTTAGTCGTTACTTAGATCCGTATTGGCATAGTGAGAGTTACACCGACTCTCGATCTGGAGGCCGCATGCTCGAATCCGAATCGTGTAGCAATTAATTTTCCACTCGAGACATTTGTGTGCTTCGCTCGTACTCGAAACGTTGTTGGAAAAACCGGCATGCCGAAGAACCAAATATTCGAAGGCATGATCAGTTAGTGTTCCAATAAGCGGCGATGGGCTTGCAGCCTGTCACGTAGATTGCTAGCTAGCTGTAAACGCGGGTATGTGCCATATGTAATGTTTGTATGTGCCTCTGTCTACCCTCTACTTGGTATCATCAACTCCCTACTCACTAAATATGTATCTCAGGATAGCCATCATCCTACTACTATTTTAAACGCGAAAGTTTGTGCGGATGGATGTTTGTTACTCTTTCACGCAAAAACTGCTGAATGGATTTTGATGAAACTTTACAGTAATATAGCTTATACATCAGAATAACAGATAGGCTACTTTTATCCGGGTACCACGCGGGTGAAGCCGTGGGCGGAAGCTAGAGGGAAATAAAGTCGTGAACGTGTTTGTTTTTTTATTCGTTTTTTTCTGCCACAGGTTCAAATTCTTCTACGGCCAAGGAAGGTTTTATTCTCACATAAGAAGGAAGGAGAGTCAACTGAAGAACTTAGGTAAAATACATACATAAACCTTTTTCCAGTAGATATTTTCAGGCAGAGACCACAGATTTCCACTTTAGGTAAAGTGAAATCAAGATTTTATCATATCCCAAAAATGTAACCTCGGTGAAAAAACATTAATACATGACCGGGTTTATTATTTATTTATTTATTTACTTTAATTAACACGGCCGAAGAAGATCAATAATATATAACATAGAATGTCAATAGTAAATGAATGTCAATTTTAAGTTATTTAAATTAAAGCGACGACAAACCAATTTTGACAATGTAAACAATGCAATCTCTAAGGTTGTAAAATGGTTCAACGTTAACAATCTCCTACTTAATGAAAATAAAACAAAGTGTATTAGATTTATACTACCCAATGTTGCACAAGTTAAAGCAAATATCAAAATCAAAGATGAACAGTTGGCTCTTGTGGACACCACCGTATTCTTAGGTATCACCCTAGATAATAAGCTTCAATGGGGTCCTCATATTGATGGGTTATCGAAGAGACTTAGTTCTGCGGCATATGCAGTCAAAAAGATCCGTCTTTATACAGACGTTGACACAGCTAGACTAGTTTACTTCAGCTACTTCCACAGCATTATTTCGTACAGTATACTGCTGTGGGGGAGTGCTGCTGATATCAATACCATTTTTGTGCTGCAGAAGAGGGCTGTTCGAGCAATTTATAATATGGGCCCCAGAGAATCACTTCGCGAAAAGTTTAAAGAAATAAATATAATGACATTCCATTGTCAATACATTTATGAAAATCTGATGTATGTTCACAAAAATATTAATTTGTTTAAGAAAAAAAGCGATAATCACAATGTTAATACTAGAAATAAAGATAAACTCGCTGTTGCCACTTGTAGACTCCATAAAGTTGGTAAATCGTTTAAAGGGCACGGTGTACGCTTTTATAACAAACTCCCAAGAGATATACAAAAATTATCAATTAACAAATTTAAAAACGTAATTAAACAAAAGCTTTATAAAAAGGCATACTATAAAATATCTGATTATTTAGATGACAAAAACTCTTGGGATTGAAAATGCTCCAACTCGAACCTATTGTTTTGTAAAAGGATCATTAAAAAGAATAACCAGCCTTGTTTTCTTGCCTTTCTTTCCTGGCTTGGTCGCGGAGGAACAGGCACCTAGATAAAAACCGACGTTTCAAAGTGGTCCTTGTGATTTTATTGAATAAATGAATTTTGACTTTGACTTTGACTTTGAGTTCACGTAGTTTTTAAGTTGACGTTTCTATATGATCCTTGTGATTTCAATGAATAAAAACCTATTGACTTTGACTTTGACTAAAAATCAAAAATAAAATATGCAACATAAATTAATGACGCTCACAAAAACACATGAAATGAAATGAAATGAAAGTTATTGCATAAAATGTGGTACAAATTACACATGTCAGTTGAAAAATGGTCCAGCATATTTCACTTAAGAGGGTACCGCTCAAAATTTCACAAAATAGAGGTTTACCGTTTTAAAGATTTCAAACCAAAGAGATTTAAGTAATGAAAAAATTACTAAGTGTTTCCAATGAAGTGGTCTACACAGTGAAATATTTTATTTTACAACATTTTCTGTAGTTTTTTGATAAATCACTAGAGAAATTATACAAAAATAAGCGTGGGATTTTAACTCTCACAGAATGAAAACAACATCTTCAATAATACATCTATCACATAAGTTATAAAGATTTTTTTAATTTTAGTTACATTCACTACAGTAAAAGAAAGAAAACTGAATCTAAAGTGTTCCGTACATGCAATTTTTAAATTTGCATCTTTTTACTGGAATGTTTGACCTAGGCGAAGTTACTCTGCTCGAACGAAATCGGCTCTTCAGTTGTATGAATAAAACCTATTTTATATTACAGGACAGTAGTGGCGTACCAGAACCCGTTCACAGGAGATTACTGCGTTCACAAGAGCCGGGTGGAACCGAGAGGGTTCGCGAACCCGCAGAGCCGGCTCCCCCCGGCCCCGGACTCTCCCGACAGCGGCCTGTCTGATGAGTACGAGCCGTTGCATCTGGAGCCGGTACATGTGCCGAGAGCCAGCAGCCTGGAGATACCTGATGCAGATATCTATCCGAAGGTATGTTTTTGTTGAACGTCGCCTACCCTGATACATAACGGGTGAAAAGTCTCATCCTGAATGTCTCACGGATGAATGTTTGTTACTCTTTCGTGCAAAAAACTACTGAACACGATTTTTTATGAAACTTTACAGTAATATAGCTTACTAGCTTCTGCCCACGGCTTCGCCCGCGTGGTACCCGGATGAAAAGTAGCCTATGTGTTATTCTGATGTATAAGCTGTATTACTGTAAAGTTGCATCAAAATCCGTTCAGTAGTTTTTGCGTGAAAGAGTAACAAACATCCTTACAAACTTTCACGTTTATAATATCAGTAGGACTAGCTGCTGCCCACGGCTTCGCACGCGTGGTACCCGGATGAAAAGTACCCTATGTATTATTCTGATGTATAAGCTGTATTACTGTAAAGTTTCATCAAAATCCGTTCAGTAGTTTTTGCGTGAAAGAGTAACAAACATCCTCACAAACTTTCACGTTTATAATATTAGTAGGATAGGATACATAAGAATAACATGTAGGCTACGTTTTATCCGAGTACAATGCGTGCGAAGCCGTGTGCAGAGGCTAGCGTGTCTATAATTTCACTGCCACTCATATCCTTGCATTTGAAACACAGCAGTGAGACATTAGTGGTTATGATCGTTATGATATATATGATCGTAGTATCTGCCCAGACGAACTCTTCGTAGTAGAGCTCCTTCTAGACATGGCGTTTTCGTTTTTTACCACAAACGGTTATGTAACCGATATAGAGTTTGCATATCGATATAGAAAACGGTTTTCAGATAATGATATCAGTCGCAGGGGTTTTTAGATAGGCAAACTAACAATGAAACGACAAACGCAAACTTGTTCAGTTATTTATCAGTTGTCTAGTTACAGAATAATAACACAATGTGTAAAATACAACAAGTTTTCAGTCATCATTTTTGGTATTACGGAACACCACCAAATTTATAAAAAATTCTGAACGACTGATAATGCTATCGCGCAAGCACGGGCGTCTGCATCAGCCATAAAGAGCTATACCTCTATTTTTGGACGCGCTTCGAATTGAAGTTGTGAGCGCTGTCCGCCGGATCCTTAATAGTTGATTATTTTCAACACAAAGGAATAAGAGTGTATATAAGTTGGGCTTAATTCTAATAGCGTTTTCTACCCGCTTACCTCAAAGGTATTCTAAAATGGCATGCTACCTTGATTGGTATCTGTGTTAAGAAAATATGACGAATTTTCCCGAAAGCTGCTCATAGCATTAGGCAAATAAGCACAGATAAAAAATGTTAATTTTCTTCAAATAAACGTAATTTTATCGAAGTAAAAATTACCTTAAGTATAACTTGAGCACTAAATTCCACTCATCTGAAATTCAAATGCCCAAGAGGGTAAAAGGGCCGAGATTCTGTTACATCAGCAAACTAAACCCTTAAAACTACGCCTGAGGGCAAGGCGTTAACGGCCATTTTGAATTTGTTCACTTTTGGGGATGTCTTTTTAAAGAAATTTTACCATAATTTAATTTTACTTAAAAAAAGATTATTTTACGCAAAAAAGTACTTAATCAAAAAGATTTATATATCTCTATTCCTTCAAAATATTTATTTTGCGCATCTCTGGTATAAATTATGGTGTCCATGTGTTCTATGCTGCAGCGCTGATTTTCAGCAGGGACTTCGGTTAACGCGCGGACAAACCACGAAGCCTACTAGTATAGTAAACGTGAAAGTTTGTGAGGATGGATGTTTGTTATTCTTTCACGCAAAAACTACAGAACGGATTTTGATAAAACTTTACAGTAATATACCTTATACATTGGCCTCGATTCTGTAGTACACTGACTAAACTCAAAGTCAAAGTCAAAGTCAAAATTCATTTATTCAATAAAATCACAAGGACCACTTTGAAACGTCGGTTTTTATCTAGGTGCCTGTTCCTCCGCGACCAAGCCAGGAAAGAAAGGCAAGAAAACAAGGCTGGTTATTCTTTTTAATGATCCTTTTACAAAACAATAGGTTCGAGTTGGAGCATTTTCAATCCCAAGAGTTTTTGTCATCTAAATAATCAGATATTTTATAGTATGCCTTTTTATAAAGCTTTTGTTTAATTACGTTTTTAAATTTGTTAATTGATAATTTTTGTATATCTCTTGGGAGTTTGTTAAAAAAGCGTACACCGTGCCCTTTAAACGATTTACCAACTTTATGGAGTCTACAAGTGGCAACAGCGAGTTTATCTTTATTTCTAGTATTAACATTGTGATTATCGCTTTTTTTCTTAAACAAATTAATATTTTTGTGAACATACATCAGATTTTCATAAATGTATTGACAATGGAATGTCATTATATTTATTTCTTTAAACTTTTCGCGAAGTGATTCTCTGGGGCCCATATTATAAATTGCTCGAACAGCCCTCTTCTGCAGCACAAAAATGGTATTGATATCAGCAGCACTCCCCCACAGCAGTATACCGTACGACATAATGCTGTGGAAGTAGCTGAAGTAAACTAGTCTAGCTGTGTCAACGTCTGTATAAAGACGGATCTTTTTGACTGCATATGCCGCAGAACTAAGTCTCTTCGATAACCCATCAATATGAGGACCCCATTGAAGCTTATTATCTAGGGTGATACCTAAGAATACGGTGGTGTCCACAAGAGCCAACTGTTCATCTTTGATTTTGATATTTGCTTTAACTTGTGTAACATTGGGTAGTATAAATCTAATACACTTTGTTTTATTTTCATTAAGTAGGAGATTGTTAACGTTGAACCATTTTACAACCTTAGAGATTGCATTGTTTACATTGTCAAAATTGATTTGTCGTCGCTTTAATTTAAATAAAAGTGACGTGTCATCTGCAAACAATACAACCTCATGATCGTCCCTTACAAGGTGGGGTAGATCATTAATGTATACTAAGAACTAAATTTAAACTACATTAAACTATCGCTCTCTTTTACTGATAGTGTACGCAAGAAAGAGATAGCTACAATTTTAGTGCCGTGTGCTGCTGTCAAATCAGTTTACGCGCCGCTTTTCTTCGTGTTTATAGTCAGCATGTTTTGATATCACGACTAAATTTTTATGGAAAACTTAAATCTGACTAATTTGACAGCACTATAATTAGCTATGTCTTTCTTGCTTGCACTATCAGTAAAAGAGAGCAACAGTTAAAATTTAGTTTAGTCAGTGTACTACAGAATCGAGGCCATTGGCTACTTTTTATCCGGGTACCACGCGGGCGAAGCCGTGGGCAGAAGCTAGTACTTACTAAAATCAAATAATAAATTACTAACAAAATAAAAAACCAAACCATAATTTGTGAATCCTGTTTTGTTGGATCTCTTTCCGCCATAAATTCTTTCATAATTAGTATCTTTTTAATCTTCATGGCAGTGTTTTTGTAAAGGGCATTTAATGTTTGAGCACAGGTGTACTCTGTTTGTAGATAGGGACGGGTGATTTATGTGTGTGTTTAAAACGGCATCAAAGCGCTCACTGGGGCCTAAAATTAACAATTTTGTTTCCCGAGACGTCTTGATGAACACGAAAGTAAAATTACTAAGTATAAACAGTAAAATTATTAAGTGTAAAGTATAAACAGCTACAGAGTAATTTGTTGCTGCAGTAAGGAACGTGTTCCGATGGTACAGTCCATTCATATCCGCGTGTTTCAGCCCATGACCCTTAGTCTGCGTCAATGGCTCGATACAAAACAAAAATAATAAATAAATAATGCTGGATATTTTCACACAGCATCATCTAGCCCCAAACTAAGCAGAGCATGTGAATTGCAGTGTCTCCATATTATACATATAATGTAGTTTTTTATTCCAGTCCTGTTTCCTTAAAACCGTGAAATAAAAACCAAATTGAGTTGCTCTGAAAAGAGAATATTTTATCACACAATGCTTTACATGTCACAAATTCCTCTAGTGATATTATGTAGAGTTTTCTTTTTATAACAATCGTCTGACCACAGATCCCATAACCCTCCAACCTGTGTGTCATCCTTCCATAGATTTACTTACTACCACAGCTTATATATGAAACGACGTTAAGTGAATGCGCGGCAAATTCAAACTAAATGAAGTGCCATTAACTTTATTTGCATACACAGTAATTACCGTAGATACACGGTACTTTAGCGTAAAACACGGTCTACAGTAATATCATATTACCGTGTAATTTTCTACGGTAATTTTAGTAAACAATTACCGTGTTTTTTTTAAGTCAATTATCAAAAAATTTACGTAAAACGATGCGTTAGCGCATTTAAGAATCCATTCATTTGGGTCATCGAGACATTGGCGTCGATTCTCTTATACACCAACTAAACTTAATTAAAACTGTCGCTTTCTTTTACTGATAGTGCACGCAAGAAAGAGATGGCAAGAATTTTACTCCTGTCAAATAAGTTTATATGTCTCTTTTCTGCATGTTTATAGTGATAGTAATTATTTTAATTATAAATAAGCGTAGGTATTTATATTGTTTTAAAATACACGATAATTTACACGTAATTTTTTCTTTATTTAAACGGTAATTTGGGCTCCAAATACGGTATGTTTCAACTTTGAACACGGTAGTTTATTTTTTCATATGGAAAAGAGACTGGTGTTACGGGAACTACAAGGCTGATCAACTAATTATATTCTTTTTTTATGAGTTTTTTTTAATACATAGAGAACACCCAGACCCGAGACAAATATTTGCAGATTATACAAGCGTGGCAACCTCTAGTTCAGGGGCTAGACAAATACCTCACGCTTAGTTTACCTTCGAAGCTAACGAAAATTTGTCAAGGTAAAACTGGTGTTTTCACAGCGAATGCCATTTCTTAATCATTTCGCAGGCGTTAACGCTAACAGAAAGACACCCTGTCTTTGTTAAACCTCACAACGATTCGTATTTTTTTTACAGAAGCAAATCCCAACGGAACCACCGAAAGTACCAAAACGAAATGACGATGACAACAGCGTCATCAAGACTTGGAACTGGAAGTATACTGAGTATCAAATATAGGCAGGACATGATCTTGCTCGAAGAATTTGGTTTAGATCAGATTGCTGGCAACACTGACCATAAAGGACAAGCCGGAATTCTTTACCGCGTACGTGAACAGCGATGTTTGAGCAAAAATTTTGACGCTTTGCTAATCAGATTTAGAAAATGGAATTGATTTCTCTTGATTTATTCCTCGTACGATTACGTACGCCAGTAAACAACTTGCTCACGTAGTCGTACGTATTTTAAGGATTTAAAATACGTACGACCATTTTGTACTACTGATGAAATCAAAATCTTTGTCGTTTCTTTATTGAAAAACGTTCTCATTTCACAAAGCAAATGCCCGAAAAATTGCTAATTTTCTTACAAGCACAAGATAAATGTATATTTATTAGTTAAGTAAGCAGAGATTCAAATGTATGTTTGCTTAGTATATTAATATAAGTATTATATTATATTAAGTATATTATTGAAATCTTTACAGTTGCCGTTTTGCCAATTGGCTATAAAAGCTACTCAAATCGAATAATACTAATAAAATGAAGTGCCAAATTAATTTTAACGCGTAATGTGATTTGTAATTAAATTACTCTATTAAATTATATTTCATTTAACATTCCTATAAAAGATTAAAAGTCAAATAAACCGTCATTTTACCACCATTTTCTTTATCATATGGCAACCTATTTCATCAATCCTATCCTACTAATATTATAAACGCGAAAGTTTGTGAGGATGGATGTTAGTTACTCTTTCAAGCAAAAACTACTGAACCGATTTTGATGAAACTTTACAGTAATATAGCTTATAAATCAGCATAACATATAGGCTACTTTTTATCGGTCGAAACCATGGGCAGTATCTAGTATTCTATATTCACGAGCTCTCGGCCGTTACAATATGTAATTAAAATACTAATATTTATAGTATCCCAAAAATTTAACCTTGGCGGGATTCGAACCCGTGATTCACTTGGTACGCGGATGCTATACTAACTTAGCCACAAGATCATTACCTACCAGCCTGGGCCAAGTTCTTTTGATGTTTCGGATCAAAGAGGCTCCTTCAGGATAAACTTTGCAGTTATCCAAGCCTGTTCAATGACTAAAGTTACATTTAGTACAATTGGCGAAAATGTTTGAACGTGCCTCTGACTACCCCCTACTTGGCGTCCACAAAGATCACTGATTATGTACCTGAGGATGTCCATCATAGAGAATACAGACGTGAGCTTTTTTGTTTTTTATCTATCTAAATGAACAAACACATAAAAAACACATTAAAAAAAATAACCAGCATTGTTTCTTGCTTTCTTTCCTAGCTTAGTCGCGTTAGAACAGGCAGTTGGAAAAATTGACGTTTCAAAGTGAACCTTGTAATTTTAATTAAAAAACAAATTTTGTTTTCGTCTTTGACTTGAGTCTGATTATCTTTAAAACTGACTCCTTCCGTCGTGGGCAAGACTACTCCACATAAGTGAGACGAGGCGAGTCAGTTCGGTGATCACTCAAGAGTTTGCGAGCCTCATCGATCAGTGTCGCCGGTGACCGTACGAAAGGACAGGATCTACGAAAAGGGAGTACTTTCTTCCTCATTTCAGTTGAGAATAAGCAAAGCTAATTCTTATTCTAAGTGGGGGAAATAAGGTCTGCACTGACGTCCCGCATTGGGGTGTATTGTGTATTACCCCCCTTCTAACCTGACCCAATAAGCCCAACACCTTGAAGTAGCGGAGAAGGACTCTGTGTTGATGACAGCAGTGTTCCAGTATCCCTGACCTCCTGTCAGTTGATGATGACGGAGAACATGTGTTGATAAGTTCTTGCAGTCCCGTCTTCGAGCTTACTTCATTTGTGGTGGTGCTGTGTATTCACATGTTCCACAGTCTCTTCACCCTGGAGACAGCCTCTACAGAGTCCACTGTCTATGGCCCCTGTCTTAAGGAGATGGTGGTTCAGATCACAGTGTCCCGTTATGATGCCCACAAGGGGATCATAACTTCCTTTCAAGCTTCCTTTCCTTGCAGCTGTCACGTAACATTCCCATACAAATTAATCTTTCCGTAGGCGTTAACGACAACAGAAAGTGGTATTTGTCTAGACCCCAAGGTTGTACATAATATTTTAGGGAGGTACATTCCCCATCCCCCATGAAGGATTATCAAAAAAATAACCAAGCAGAGTTTGTTGCCTGATTCTTCTATGCTTGGTCGCGCGCGAGGAACCGGCGTAAATTCACTTTAACATTTTAGATTCACGTATAATTTTTAAGTTGACGTTTCTATATGATCCTTGTGATTTCAATGAATAAAAACCTATTGACTTTGACTTTGACTTTGATCCCGGATGAGATGCAGAGATACCTTATTGCTTAATTTACATTGTGAATGTCCAATTATAAAACGATATATACATTTTTAAACTAATTAACTAAAACACTTCAAAATGACAAACATAAAATAAAAATTTCAAAATAAAAAAAAACTCTAATGACAATTCAAAGAACAAATACAGAAACTATCAACTTCAATAATTAATCGTATTGTAAAAACGGGAGTTTTCACGTACCGCACTATCGGTGAAGGCACCGACTGAGTTTCGACTTATTCCGAGAGTCTTCATCAGGGTGAGTGATCGCGACAGAAAGCAGCCATAGTGCGGTACATAAAAAATCCCGTTTTTACAATATGAATAGTCAAATTCACGATAGTTTTTGGAATAAAATAAATACCATTATAACCAAGAAAATATTTCAAATTGTAAAATGAGCCAGAGTCTAAATACCTCTATAATCAGCATTTTTTTTTAATATTTCGAGGCAATGCGTTATAAATAACACCGCATATAGCATAGCAGTCATATTCGATAATAATTTCATAATTTCATATACACAAAATCCTATACTACCAATATTATAAAGGTGAAAGTTTGTGAGGATGTTTGTTCCTATTTCACGTAAAAACTACTGAACGGTTTTTTATGAAACTTTACAGTAATATAGCTTACACATGAGAATAACACATAGGCTACTTTTTATCCGGGTACCACGCGGGCGAAGCCGTGGGCAGAAGCTAGTAGTAAATAATGACAATCTATACTAATATTATAAAGAGGAAAGATTTTTTTGTTTTATTTGTTTGTACCGAATAGGCTCCGAAACTACGGGACTGATTTTAACCATTTTTCACTAATAGAAAGCTAATCAGGAAGTAACATAGGCTAAAATTTATTTACAAAAAAATTGAGATTCTTAAGAAAATTGCAATAATGTAACCCAAAGTAGCAAAATTTTGCCGTTAAAATTCATTAATTGGCGTGCGCTGAGAAAACTATCGATGATACATAAAAATTATGTACTACATGATTAAAGTACTCATTATTACCTACAAAAAAGTCCTCGAGGGAATATATCTAACTATCATAGTTAAGTCACAATAGCAGCTTTTGTGTTCTAAAATGTAATTAGATCGCGGGTAGAAACAAAAGTTGGTTACATTCGTATCGCAGTATTAATTCTTATTCAAATAAATAGTTTTATCATCAAGGATATTTAATTTTGAAGTTATCACGAGTATAAAATCGAAACTTACGCGGGTGAAACCGCATGAGGAAATTTTTTATTATACATAGAAAATACCCAGAACACCCGGAAAAAATATTTGCAGATCGTACAAACATTTGTCCCAGGGTGGGAATCGAACCCGCAACCTCCTGTGTCGCAGGCGGACCTTCGTCCACCGCGCCACATCGGTCGTCAATCGGTCGGTGTATATTTACTTATTTATAATTAAATATTAATAATTAAATAAATAATGCAGGACATTTTCACACAGCATCATCTAGCCCCAAAGTAAGCAGAGCTTGTATTTTGGGAAATACATGACTGATATACTACTTATATACATTTTTTTTTGTAAATACATACATAATACATAGAAAAAAACCCAGACCCGAGACAAATATTTGCAAATACAAACATTTGTCCCGGGGCGGGAATCGAACCCGCAACCTTCTGCGTCTCAGGCGAGCCTTCGCCCACTGTGCCAGAGATCATCATAATTATTGATTATCACCTTATTTCTGATGTATTTTTTTATGTGTTCGAAGTCGGCTTATTCTGGGTACGCGCCGCACACATGCCGTATCCATTTTCTGAGCAAAGCTTTCTCACCTCCACCTCCCTCCTCTAGTGGGCATATAATCGCCTTCCAGTCCGCGAAACCTTTTTGTCCTTAACTCTACGCCAACTCCTGATTGAAAGGGCTTTGATTGTCACGTCTATGATTCAGTTTTCCGGCTGAGAAATGTCTGAAAATGTTTTATTATGATTTTTTTCCAAAAACTATCGTGAATTTGATACGGGAATTTTCACGTATCGTACTATCAGTGAAGGCACCGGACTAAGTTTTGACTCATTCCGAGACTCTTCATCAAAGTGAGTGATCGCGTCGCGTCGTGCACTGCGCGCTGCCGCTCGTTGTGTGCGGTTCTTTGGACGCGCAAGTGGAGGGGGCGCTTGTGTTTTTCGCGTTTTAGTAACTGCTGGTTGTTCTACATCGTCTTAACTGCTGCTCAATTAAACGCCATAACTTATTCCTGGAGGAGTCAAACCGGCCACACTCACTGGCAATGTCAAACACGATTACCGCGCTGTTATGTATTCCAAACGTAACAGCGCGCTATGAATAAGCTTTCGGAATAAGCCGAAATTTAGTCATTGCGTTTACTTATAGTACTGTAAGTAAAAAATTGCGTTATATAATGTTTTATAGCAAGACATTTCAAGGGGCATCTCATAATGAAAATTAACAGACAGAAATAGTTTACTTCTGGGCATAGACTTATCCCACGTGTGGCACCACTTTTGTAGCTACACATTTTCTCGAAACGAGACCTCACTCTTTTCGTTTGGATGAGCTAGCACACCTGCACACTAACACAGTTGCACAAATGTGCCAGGCACAAGGCACGAGGCGCGAGCCAAGCCGCGAGGAAAGATCGTGTTGGGTCGCACAATGCGCCTCGCACATAGCACTCCACTCCATTACTACACAACACGCAAAGTGCACACTGTGTTCCCAAGACTGCCTCACTCAACTACGTGCAGGAACTGCCTCGCTGCCTCGCCTTAATTGTGGTACCACAGTGTGCTGGCTCAGTTGTAAAACTGAGCCCCTCAGACGATCCTCGTTTTCAAACAGTGTGCTGACTAGTCATGATGAATGGTTGAACCGCTTCCATCCACCAACCTCCGATGGATATTGATCATATCTATCAGTACGAACTGCAGCATGCTCTTGGTGCTACCCCGAAGTCTGCTGAGCAATGAGGCAGACTTTTTGTGATAGTGATGGCATGAAAAACATCAACTCACGCCTCCGCAAATATATTAAATGTACTGCAGAATCGAGGTAGCCCCATCAGCATCCTAAATACATTATTGTATTGGATTTATGTTACACAATTGTCTCAGTTCATCCCTCAAAATGCCCTCAAATTAGGTCTGAGTACATCTCAACGATGCTTCGCTTTTGTAGAAATCCAATTTTACGAAAGTGATTTTATTACGCCCGGAATAAAAAGCAAAAACAGTATAACACAATTTTCCCGACTACGCAGTGAAAAGAAAGTTTTGAGCATAGTTTTTTTCGTCTCCAAACGATTATGAAGCAATATTTTGACCTTATTCAAGACAAACTCAAAACAAGCTCTGCGTATTTCAGAATTTGCATAGCCTATTGTCTCGGGAGAGATATAGATTTTGAAGCAGTATCAACACTTCAGTTCGCGATCCGTTTTTGCAGTGCGATAATACGGTAGTGTGTCGTTATATGATAAATAAATAACCAATACTGGACCTTTTTTCAGAAGCTAGTACATACATATTATTCATAAAAAACATCTAAACCCGAGACAAATATTTGCAGATCATACAAACATTTGTCCCGCGGTGGAAATCGAATCTGCAACCTTCTGTGTCTCAGGCAGCTCTTTGCCCCTGCGCCACAGAGGTTATCAGAGTAGCAATAAATATATTGAGCATTGATCCGTGAAACCACGGACTGTGAAAGACACCTACGCAAATGAAAAGCTACATTCAATTTCAGATATACTATTTCACGTCTACCCTGCAGGTTGATGGTCATCGTTTTTATTCCAACTGACCATAGGATCGTATTTCTCATGGATATTCTCTCATTCATACTCAGTATGTAGAGCTTCGAGACACAACCCCAACTAACAAAACGAGCTAAAATCTAGCTGCATCGGTTTGTGATAGACACGTTTCTACTTCGCGAAAATGTTCCCACTTTTGGCCTCTATCACGTTTTTATAGGATTAATATAGGTTAATATCTTAATTTTGTTGTATATCCTTATACAGATAAAACGTATAACAAATCATATACATATCCTACTATTATCCTATCCTTCCTACTAATATTATAAACGTGAAAATTTGTGAGGATAGATGTTTGTTACTCTTTCATGCAAAAACTACTGAACGGATCGTAATGAAACTTTACGGTAATATAGTTTGTACATAAGAATAACGCATAGGCTACTTTTTATCTGGGTACCGTGCGGGCGAAGCCGTGGGTAGAAGCTAGTCAGTCATAAACGTTCCTTATTATATGATTCTTATATCGAGCTCTGATTTGTTTGGGGCTAGATGATTCTGTGTGAAAAATGTATGATCAAAGGTAGTCTTTCAGTGCAGTTTACATACTGCTTGGTTTACTATACTGTGCCTCTATTGTCTAGACGGCTGGCGGAGACATAAAACGGGCCTAGCATAAAAGCTTTACAGCCGCATAAACTCCACATTCTTTTGTATTGGAATCTTTTCACAGACTCAGCTAGTCGTGTTGAAACGTGCTTTCTATTCTGATCTCAGCGATCGTGAGATTTCAAAAACGAATGAAAGAATTAATAATAATAAATAAATAATAAACACACTAGCTACTATCGTAGACTTTGCCCGCGTGGTATATAAGTAGCCCTATAAAAGTAGCCGATGAAAAATAGCTCTTACAACTCTTACGAGAAATCGCCGTAAATTCACATTCAAATTTTAAATTCACGTACTTTTTAGTTGACTTTTCTATAAGATCCTTGTGATTACATTGAATAAAAACCTATTGACCTTGACCTTGACCTTGACTTTGACTTTGACTTTGACTTTGACTTTGACTTTGACTTTGACTTTGACTTTGACTTTGACTTTGACTTTGACTTTGACTTTGACTTTGACTTTGACTTTGACTTTGACTTTGACTTTGACTTTGACTTTGACTTTGACTTTGACTTTGACTTTGACTTTGACTTTGACTTTGACTTTGACTTTGACTTTGACTTTGACTTTGACTTTGACTTTGACTTTGACTTTGACTTTGACTTTGACTTTGACTTTGACTTTGACTTTGACTTTGACTTTGACTTTGACTTTGACTTTGACTTTGACTTTGACTTTGACTTTGACTTTGACTTTGACTTTGACTTTGACTTTGACTTTGACTTTGACTTTGACTTTGACTTTGACTTTGACTTTGACTTTGACTTTGACTTTGACTTTGACTTTGACTTTGACTTTGACTTTGACTTTGACTTTGACTTTGACTTTGACTTTGACTTTGACTTTGACTTTGACTTTGACTTTGACTTTGACTTTGACTTTGACTTTGACTTTGACTTTGACTTTGACTTTGACTTTGACTTTGACTTTGACTTTGCCTTTGACTTTGACTTTGACTTTGACTTTGACTTTGACTTTGACTTTGACTTTGACTTTGACTTTGACTTTGACTTTGACTTTGACTTTGACTTTGACTTTGACTTTGACTTTGACTTTGACTTTGACTTTGCCTATTGTTAAGTCCTGTTAAGTCCTACGGATTTTAACAGGATAATTTATAGCTTAAGTCTTATCTTAGGTAGATATTAGGCAGTAAGGTGCGTGGGACATTTCTGTTTCAGTTATACATATAAGTAGGCTGTTCTAACTTATAAATTATTATTATTCTTATAAATTATCCCACCATCCTAACTTCCAAAATTTGTAGTATATTTTTTTTTATGTCTTTCTTAAAGGGCCAAAAAGGACCGTCCTGAATATTGGGAAATATTTTTTGAAATTGAATGAGTAGTTTCGGAGATTACCTCCTACATCCAAACTTTCAAACTTTTTCTCATCAAAATATGATCACAGCGTAGATGTATAAAAATCCTTTATTCCACAGAACTTTGAACCATATTTCAGTTCTATCTCTGCGATGAAAAATAGTCGCCTCGAGGGATCCCCAGATCTGTCATAACCGGTGGCACTTGTCCCTTATTTTATCACCGGGTCCATCTTGTAACTAGTAGTCTAGAAGCTTGTAGGTTAAGGCCTTACCTAAGATTATTAAAAAGTTTAAAGTGCTACGATAGTGGTACGCGAAGTGCTACGATAGAGCTACGTGCAATGCTATGACAGTGCCACGAGCAGTGCTACGAAAGTGCTATGACAGTGCTACGTGCAGCGCTTCGGTAGTACTACAAGCTGTACTACGCGCAGTGCTACGATAGAGCTACGTGCAATGCTATGACAGTGCCACGAGCAGTGCTACGAAAGTGCTATGACAGTGCTACGTGCAGCGCTTCGGTAGTACTACAAGCTGTACTACGCGCAGTGCTACGATAGAGCTACGTGCAATGCTATGACAGTGCCACGAGCAGTGCTACGAAAGTGTTGCGACAGTGTTATGACAGTGCTACGTGCAGCGCTTCGGTAGTACTACAAGCTGTACTACGCGCAGTGCTACGATAGGGCTACGCGCATGCTACCACTGTGCTACGATAGGGCTACGCGCATGCTACCACTGCGCTACGATAGGGCTACGCGCATAGCTACCACTGTGCTACGATAGGGCTACGCGCATTATACCACTGTGCTACGATAGTGCTGCGACAGTGCTACGACTAGTGATAATCATAACAAATAGTACAATTGAGTTTGCACTGTTTATGGATATTTGAACTTATTACCAACAGTAAATATTACTGCCAGATACAAGTTTTAGTCTAGCTTATTACCAACAGTAAATATTACTGCCAGATACAAGTTTTAGTCTAGCTTATTACCAACAGTAAATATTACTGCCAGATACAAGTTTTAGTCTAGCTTATTACCAACAGTAAATATTACTGCCAGATACAAGTTTTAGTCTAGCTTATTACCAACAGTAAATATTACTGCCAGATACAAGTTTTAGTCTAGCTTATTACCAACAGTAAATATTACTGCCAGATACAAGTTTTAGTCTAGCTTATTACCAACAGTAAATATTACTACCAGATACAAGTTTTAGTCTAGCTTATTACCAACAGTAAATATTACTACCAGATACAAGTTTTTAGTCTAGCTTATTACCAACACTAAATATTACTTCCAGATACAAGTTTTAGTCTAGCTTATTACCAACAGTAAATATTACTACTAGATACAAGTTTTAGTCTAGCTTATTACCAACAGTAAATATTACTACTAGATACAAGTTTTAGTCTAGCTTATTACCAACAGTAAATATTACTACCAGATACAAGTTTTAGTCTAGCTTATTACCAACAGTAAATATTACTACCAGATACAAGTTTTAGTCTAGCTTATTACCAACAGTAAATATTACTACCAGATACAAGTTTTTAGTCTAGCTTATTACCAACAGTAAATACTACTACCAGATACAAGTTTTAGTCTAGCTTATTACCAACAGTAAATATTACTGCCAGATACCAGTTTTAGTCTAGCTTATTACCAACAGTAAATATTACTTCCAGATACAAGTTTTAGTCTAGCTTATTACCAACAGTAAATATTACTGCCAGATACAAGTTTTAGTCTAGCTTATTACCAACAGTAAATATTACTACAAGATACAAGTTTTTAGTCTAGCTTATTACCAACAGTAAATATTACTTCCAGATACAAGTTTTAGTCTAGCTTATTACCAACAGTAAATATTACTGCCAGATACATGTTTTTAGTCTAGCTTATTACCAACAGTAAATATTACTGCCAGATACAAGTTTTAGTCTAGCTTATTACCAACAGTAAATATTACTACAAGATACAAGTTTTTAGTCTAGCTTAGGCATCTGAGGCTTACCATATCAATTTGTACCCATTTCACATTATACATTATAATGAGATGTTGCGTAAAAATATCGAATGTATGATAGGTAGAAAATATGATTGTAACTTACTATTTTCTTCTTAAAGACCAAACTTAAAATGTACTTACCCAATGTAGCGTAATGTAGTTTGAAATGTTTTATTTTTCTTAGATCAAATATTAAATTTTTTATTACTTAAAAAAAAAGGTTAGCTCGAAAGGTGGAGGAAAACATCGCGATGAGACCGGCATGTCCCAACAAAAAATTCGAAGGTGCTATCGATGCGTAACCGATTGCCGTCGGTTAGAGTTAGTTCCAATAATCAGCGATAGGCCTGCAACCTGTCACGTAGAATGCTAGCTACTTGCAATATGAGCCAACTGTAATGTTTGGAAGTGCCTCTGACAACCCCGTACCTCATGGACTACATATGTATGATTATAGCTGTTGTATGCATTATTTTAGCAGTGACCACGGGTCCGTATACGGGTTTTCCAAAAAAAAGTGTTTGTATCTTTGTTTGTCTCTTGTTTTTTGCAATCAATTTGTATGTCTTCAAGGATTGTTTTTTGATTAGTTTTATTACCAAAATTCATTGAAAAGCTTTGCAATCCATCATAGAAATACCTATAAGTCAAGTTTTTTTTATAATTTTGTAAAAATTAATAGTTTCTAAATAGTGTAAATAAAAATGTCCGCTATCCATCTCTCGCTCTAGTTGTTAACTCAGTGCCCCCGGCTAATTCAGAGTGCTACCAGCATCGCGTCCAATCTTAATAATCTCACTTTGTAATTACGAAGATTCCTATTTAAATCCGGACAAGACTTCTAGGAAGGAATTCTTGAGGTCACTGAATAGTTTAGGAAACTTGGCAGGGTTTATTTAAAATTGAATTGCAAACAGAAAATTGTAAAAGCGAGATTTTAATATCGCATGATAACGATTTGGCGATTTGGCCTTTTCCAGCTGTAGGTATTTTTTAGGGGTCAGTACCTCAAAACGAAAAAACAGAACCCTTATAGGATCCCTACATTGTCCGTCCGTCTGTCTTTCTGTATGTCTGTCTATATGTCTGTATGTCAATCAGTTAAGACCATTTTTCTCAGGAACTCGTGGAGGCGTCAAAGTTGAAATTAATATCTAATACAGTCTACGGTCCCTTAGAGCTCTAAAATCAAGTTTCTAAGTCAAAGCAATAAAGAATACGGACATTAATGCGGCATATTTTGATACTAATCAAAATGTATAGGGTACTTCCCGTTGACCGTCCGAAAATCGTTAATATGTAGCTTTATCTTATAAAAAAAAATTTTGTGCGATTACAAACTTACGCATGCAGTTGAAGAATTGTGACCGTGACGTATATCGATGAATGTGCGAATATTTTTCAACTACAAAGTTAAGTTTGCATTTCAATCCGACTATCTTTTCGTTATAGCTTTTTTTCTAGTTTATGAAACATGAAATATATGATGAATATTCTGGAGATTTCATAGTTTATGAAGTTAAGTAATTATCTATTTTGGAGAACATACAAGCGGAACCCTCGGTGCGCGAGTCAGACTTGCACTTGTCCGGTTTTTATATATAAACATTCAACCGGCATACACAGTTCTAATCCAAGGATTTCCTGTGTCGTGGGTAACAGGAACTTTAGTACCGTAGTACGACATGACCGACCTCGGTGGCGCGGCAGACGACTAGCCGGCATCCAAATATTTGTTCTGGCTCTGTGTGATACCACTGGACTTCCTGAGTAATTCCTAGACAATCCTAGTGTGTGTTCACTAGAATTGCCTATGTATGTGTTTGTTCCTTATAAATAAAAACACATAAGGGCTTCCTCCGTCGCAAATAAAACGTGCGTGCATTTGACAACTCAAATTGTTAACATACTTTTGTCGCTGACTGTAAACACTGCAAAGACCTAGCGATAAAGTTGGCTAGTCCACATGTACCAGCAACAATCTATAACAATAAGCCAGCCACCAGACATCGCTTAGCTGGCAACAACTGCTAAGTAAATAGTTGCCAGCTGTGGAACTTAGGATCGCCCAGTGAGTAATTAGTTTACGCCCTGCATAAGAGAAACGCAGTGTTTTTTTTTAGCTAAGTTATTATGTATATAGTTAGAAACTACGATTGATATTTAATAAAAAAAACAATTATCCACAAAACTAAAATAAATTATTATTAAATCAATTTTACAAAAATAAAGTACAACTCGACAAGCAAAGTAACAACGTCCGTCTATCTCTGGGGTTGGCTCAAAAGTGAGCTTCGACTGGCGTGCGCGCTTCAACAAGGCTCGGTGCGCCCCTCCACGACCGCTCGCTGTGACGTCAGCGAAGCCACGCCTCTTCTCAGGCTATTTTACGCTAATCATATTTTAATGAAAAATAAAAACCGACTTCATATAACGAGACTTTTTTTTCTGTATTTTATTTATTTTCGAATGAAAAGTACATATTTTTTTTTTAAACTTTGCGACTTTTCTTGTGAATTAATCTATATTGATGATTTTAGACTAATCAGATTTACATAAATATTGTATCGTTAGACGTGTCCTGAACCTGAAAATGACACTAAATACCATATTTAGTGTCTAATTAGTATAAATTATTTGACGAGAAATGTTTTTTGTAATATATTTTTTAATAAAGATCCTAGCCAATATAACATTTATTCGATACGACATAAGTACACAAAATAAATTCCTATACAGGATCACATAGCAACAATAAAAAAATGACATTTCTTTTACACCTTTTAACTTGATACCAAATCGTACGTTAACGACCTTGCCTTCAAATACCCCCTGTAAATACCCGCAGCGTTCAACAGACCCAGGGCGTAACAAATGGCAAGTTAGCAAGTCAAGCGAACTCCGTCTTGTATTGAATGTCGATATTAATATGGGCAATAGCGTGCCATGTCGCACTCCCGGGTGACTTTATAGATATGTACAACGGTGTTTATGGTCATACACAAATCAGCTCAGCACCGGATCGGCACCACCTGGCTGTCAACCAGCCGACAAGGTGGACAATATTTTCCCCCTCAATTTGTACAAGTAAAAATACTGAGCGCACTAAAAAAAGGCGTAAGCGCAGCTACGAAGTGCTATAATAATAATAATAATGCAGGACATTTTCACACATTTCCCAACTAAGCAGAGCTTGTATTATGGTAACTACATGACTGATATACTACTTATATACATTTTGTAAATACATACATAATATACATAGAAAAAAAACCAGATCCGAGACAAATATTTGCAGATACAAATATTTGAATCGAACCCGCGTTAAGCCACAGAGGTCGACGTATTGCGGTAAGTGTTGCTAAGAAGAGGCGTAAGTATGGCTACGAAGAGGCCTAAGCAAGGAGGCATATTATTTTGTATTATTATTTATAGCGTCGGCAATTTTTCCACTCACGCTAACCATTTATTTACTGATGCCGATGCTGTCACGATGCTGTGTGCATTGCAGTCAAGAATACGTCTCGAGTTGAGGTGATGTCGATCCGGTGCCGAGCTGATATGTGTGCGATAACCGTTAGTTGCCACATGACGTGAGATATCGAGTTAAGGACAATTTTAGTGTTAAATTTGAATTGTACTACTAGACAAGTAATTTCTCACAGTATTGGAAAACTCTCGACGTATATTCCGTCACGTATTGCAGCGCCTGGAGTCGATAAAACCTATTTGTAAGAACCACCTTAAATTGATTTCAAAAACTGAATTTCAGAGAGATAACAAGCAAACAACAAATTATGTAAACAATAGACATAGACATAGACATAGACATAGACATAGACATAGACATAGACATAGACATAGACATAGACATAGACATAGACATAGACATAGACATAGACATAGACATAGACATAGACATAGACATAGACATAGACATAGACATAGACATAGACATAGACATAGACATAGACATAGACATAGACATAGACATAGACATAGACATAGACATAGACATAGACATAGACATAGACATAGACATAGACATAGACATAGACATAGACATAGACATAGACATAGACATAGACATAGACATAGACATAGACATAGACATAGACATAGACATAGACATAGACATAGACATAGACATAGACATAGACATAGACATAGACATAGACATAGACATAGACATAGACATAGACATAGACATAGACATAGACATAGACATAGACATAGACATAGACATAGACATAGACATAGACATAGACATAGACATAGACATAGACATAGACATAGACATAGACATAGACATAGACATAGACATAGACATAGACATAGACATAGACATAGACATAGACATAGACATAGACATAGACATAGACATAGACATAGACATAGACATAGACATAGACATAGACATAGACATAGACATAGACATAGACATAGACATAGACATAGACATAGACATAGACATAGACATAGACATAGACATAGACATAGACATAGACATAGACATAGACATAGACATAGACATAGACATAGACATAGACATAGACATAGACATAGACATAGACATAGACATAGACATAGACATAGACATAGACATAGACATAGACATAGACATAGACATAGACATAGACATAGACATAGACATAGACATAGACATAGACATAGACATAGACATAGACATAGACATAGACATAGACATAGACATAGACATAGACATAGACATAGACATAGACATAGACATAGACATAGACATAGACATAGACATAGACATAGACATAGACATAGACATAGACATAGACATAGACATAGACATAGACATAGACATAGACATAGACATAGACATAGACATAGACATAGACATAGACATAGACATAGACATAGACATAGACATAGACATAGACATAGACATAGACATAGACATAGACATAGACATAGACATAGACATAGACATAGACATAGACATAGACATAGACATAGACATAGACATAGACATAGACATAGACATAGACATAGACATAGACATAGACATAGACATAGACATAGACATAGACATAGACATAGACATAGACATAGACATAGACATAGACATAGACATAGACATAGACATAGACATAGACATAGACATAGACATAGACATAGACATAGACATAGACATAGACATAGACATAGACATAGACATAGACATAGACATAGACATAGACATAGACATAGACATAGACATAGACATAGACATAGACATAGACATAGACATAGACATAGACATAGACATAGACATAGACATAGACATAGACATAGACATAGACATAGACATAGACATAGACATAGACATAGACATAGACATAGACATAGACATAGACATAGACATAGACATAGACATAGACATAGACATAGACATAGACATAGACATAGACATAGACATAGACATAGACATAGACATAGACATAGACATAGACATAGACATAGACATAGACATAGACATAGACATAGACATAGACATAGACATAGACATAGACATAGACATAGACATAGACATAGACATAGACATAGACATAGACATAGACATAGACATAGACATAGACATAGACATAGACATAGACATAGACATAGACATAGACATAGACATAGACATAGACATAGACATAGACATAGACATAGACATAGACATAGACATAGACATAGACATAGACATAGACATAGACATAGACATAGACATAGACATAGACATAGACATAGACATAGACATTTATTTACTACCAATATAAATTAACAATTTTAGAAATGGAAATTAACAACACGTTAAAAAGGGATTAAAAGCACTTACAAAATAAATAAGAAGGTGAGCAATGTGTACTGCAGTAGCAAATTGGTCTAGGCTCAGCAAAATGCCGACAATATATTTTTACAATTTCATTTAGTTGCAAGATCGTAGAGAAGGAAGTAAAATCTTCGCATTTTTACAACCACCAAATCTTTTCATAATACCCCGTAACATTTACATGGGCTCGAAGTGTCGTAAACAAAGGTTTACGATATGATTATCTGCGTGATATAATGAAATTCACAAACAGTCTGGAACATACACAGATGGGTTATTTTTTTATTATACTTTCGGGAGATATCAATATACATATATAATAAAAATATATATAAAACTGTTCCGTTACTGATTGGCGAATCAACGCACAGCCTAAACTATAAGCCCTAGAAGCATGAAAGGAATTTGGAAAATTCTACCCCTGAAAAGGGCTGAAAACCTTTGTATGAAAAAATGGTATTCCTTGAACTTACAAACATGAAACTTTACATAAGTATTCTTCAATCACAATGGTAAAATACTAATATAATTATCTCTCCAAACTACCCCTCGGAGGGGTTATAGAGGGTGTTCAAGTTTGTATGGGAACTTTTTAACGAGTGCTCCAATTTGTTTGAAACTCGACATAAATATTATTCAGTACAAATGATAAAAGACAAATACATTTTTTTTCTAAACTACCCTCAAAGGGGGTAGGATGGTGTGTTAAGTTTGTTTAAGAAATGTTTAACGCGTGGTGCGATTTGCTGTAAACTTAGTTTAGATACTTAAAATACAAAAGAATTGAATACGTATCAGAATATATCATGCAATTATTTTTAATGCACTTATTAATTATCTATCCTACGCGAGTAAAACCGCGGGCATCGGCTAGTTTTGAAATAAAGGGCTTTATTTAAGTTTACAACGCGTTGGTAGGGGCAACCTCTAGTTAACAAAATTCTCCGAACGAAAAACATTAGTTGCTAGTCTAAAAACAGATAATTAATTTTGTTTGTATATTTTGTGAAATATGTGAAAGGAATCTTTCACCGCAATTAATTCTTAATTAAAACTTTGCTAATATTAGACGAATTAAAGGTAATTTTCACGGTATCTATTACGGTTGGGCCGAAATATGTATACCTATATTATGTTTCTACTAGCTTCTGCCCACGGCTTCGCCCGTGTAGTACCTGGATAAAAAGTAGCCTATATATTATTCTGATGTATAAGCTATATTACTGTAAAGTTTCATCAAAATCCGTTCAGTAGTTTTTGCGTGAAAGAGGAACAAACATCCTCACAAACTTTCACGTTTATAATATTAGTAGGACTTATAACTCTTCGGTAGAATTGTGTGTCAAATAAATACGTTTTCTTTCTTTATTTCAATACTAACTAGTGAACTGTAAAATTACCCTTGAATCTAATAATAATTCCAATCAATTGTGAATTAAAATCCAAGAGTCTGAGAATGTTGACAAATTACCATACCCTTGAAAACAATTTTGATAGCATCGGATTTAAATCGGAATCGGTCAAGAATTAAATCGGTATACATGAAGTTAGCTGCGTTATGTTCAGCACTAGGGATGATAAGTGATAACATAAGTCGAAAACCGGTAAAACAATGATAAATACCATAAATCTTCAAAAGTTTAGCTTTTTAAGGTTAAAAATAGTTTAATTCACCAATCAAAATATATTTTCAAACAAATACAGCAAAAAAAAAAAGATTTTTTAGACAAAATAAATGATTTTAGTTGTATGGACGACGTGTTCGTTAGCCTATGTCAGATAAAGCGGGAAAAAAATCGTTTTAGCGGTTCGTTCGAACTTTTTTGGATTTAACTTTGAAATGGAGTGCGTGCAAAAGAGTGAGTTTATGGTGTTTATGGTGTTTACCTATCACTCTAGATGGTGCTCCTCTTAAACGTGTATCACAATTAAAATATTTGGGTCACTGGATCACCGAGGATCTAGATGACAACGCTGACATAGAGAGGGAGCGCAGGGCGTTGGCCGTCCGCTGTAATATGGTGGCTCGCAGGTTTGCTCGCCTTTCCAGAGATGTGAAGGTGACGCTTTTTAAAGCCTACTGTCAGTCACTTTACACGAGCAGCCTGTGGGCTGCACATACAAAAAGGGCGTACAACGCTCTGCGTGTTCAGTATCTGCGTGTTCTGCGAGGCTTCCACGCCATCATGAGAAAGCGTTGTGCGTCGCTTTTGAAACGTTTGCGCGGCCGCCCCAACACCATTCTAAGCACACTGGCGGATAGGTGGGACTCTCCGTTTATTGGGCACTGGATAAGCCTGCACAGAGGCTCGTAACTTGTGTAGGCGCTGTTGCCACAGGTAAGGCAGGCTGTTGTGACCCTGAGACATAACCACAGGTGCCACTCTCGCACTGCCGACCCTGAGACATAACCACAGGTGCCACTCTCGCACTGCCAACCCTGAGACATAACCACAGGTGCCACTCTCGCACTGCCGACCCTGAGACATAACCACAGGTGCCACTCTCGCACTGCCGACCCTGAGACATAACCACAGGTGCCACTCTCGCACTGCCGACCCTGAGACATAACCACAGGTGCCACTCTCGCACTGCCGACCCTGAGACATAACCACAGGTGCCACTCTCGCACTGCCGACCCTGAGACATAACCACAGGTGCCACTCTCGCACTGCCGACCCTGAGACATAACCACAGGTGCCACTCTCGCACTGCCGACCCTGAGACATAACCACAGGTGCCACTCTCGCACTGCCGACCCTGAGACATAACCACAGGTGCCACTCTCGCACTGCCGACCCTGAGACATAACCACAGGTGCCACTCTCGCACTGCCGACCCTGAGACATAACCACAGGTGCCACTCTCGCACTGCCGACCCTGAGACATAACCACAGGTACCACTCTCGCACTGCCGACCATGAGACATAACCACAGGTGCCACTCTCGCACTGCCGACCCTGAGACATAACCACAGGTGCCACTCTCGCACTGCCGAGCCTGAGACATAAGCACAGGTGCCACTCTCGCACTGCCGACCCTGAGACATAACCACAGGTGCCACTCTCGCACTGCCGACCCTGAGACATAACCACAGGTACCACTCTCGCACTGCCGACCCTGAGACATAACCACAGGTGCCACTCTCGCACTGCCGACCCTGAGACATAACCACAGGTACCACTCTCGCACTGCCGACCCTGAGACATAACCACAGGTGCCACTCTCGCACTGCCGATCCTGAGACATAACCACAGGTGCCACTCTCGCACTGCCGACCCTGAGACATAACCACAGGTGCCACTCTCCCACAGAAATGAAATAGAAAAAGGTATAGTTGGTAGTACTTCCCTGGACAAGCTCTTTCACAAGGAGCTACTGCGAAAAAAAAAAACAATTTGCTACATTTCGTCATTCAATTTCTTTATTTTCCCCAAGCCAAGTTCTCAGTCTGGTTAAGTTTAGTTCACTTCCTCTCTTCTATGTATATTGCTTACTAAGCAGTACCGTATATACATTTAAAACAGAGTTTCCGAAAAAACAGTGGCCATTATTTGATAGAATTTAAAAAAAAAATGGTTTTTTCATCATCATCTAGCCCCAAAGTAAGCTGAGCTGTGGGAACAACATGACTGATATACTACATTATATATTTTTTTTTGTCAATTTTTGCAGATCATAGAAACATTTGTTCCGCGGCGGGAATTGAACTCGCAACCTTCTGTGTCGCAGGCGGACCTTCGCCCACTGCGCCACAGAGGTCGACAATCTAAGCTTCGTTCGAAAATCAGCAGATAGAACCAACACAGGGCTTGGCAAAGTGACATTAACAATGATACTAGAAGAATAATTCAAAACTGTATGGGATAAGCTCTCCGAAATAAAATCTTTAGATTTCAATTTATTAGATTTTACTTTGTTTATTTTGTCAGCGGTGGCAACTGATGAAAATTATTAAGGAGTAGTTATTTTTAAAAAATTGATTGTGGATATTTTTACAATATATTTGAGTACTTAAGTATATTTTCATCCTAGATATCTAAGGCTTGTACTTACATTCGGTCAAATAATATTCTTTCATCCTTTCAGGGTGTAGGTAAACATTTTAATGTCATTATCATCATCATCATCAGCCTATATTAGTCCACTGCTGGACATAGGACTTCCCTAATGAGCGCCATAGCGCCCTGTCTTCAGCTTGCCGCATCCAGCATCTGCCTGCAGTGTTTCGCAGATCGTCATCCCACCTGGCCGGAGGGCGTCCTACACTACGTTTGCGGAGTCGCGGTCTCCACTCAAGAACACGTTTACCCCAGCGGTTATCGGTTCTTCGCGAGATATGACCGGCCCACTGCCACTTCAGCTTGCTAATTCGTTGAGCTATATCGATAACTTTGGTTCTCTGTCGGATGTATTCGTTACGAATCTTATCCTTCAGACTCCGAGCATAGCTCTTTCCATAGCTCGCTGAGCGACTTTGAACTGGTGGACCAGCCCTATCGTGAGTGTCCGCGTCTCAGCTCCGTAGGTCTATTAAACTAAAAAAATACGCTCTTATCATGCACTAATAATTATAAACAAGAATCATCCGTACTAAATACAAAGTTTCATTTTGATACGATAATAAGTAGGTTAAAATTGACTGCCAAGATTTGATAAACTTCTTTTTTATTTAGTTACAAGTAAAACGAATATTATAAGCGTGTTAAAAAGAAAAAAACGTAAATGATGATAACTTGCATTGACAGCAGAAAGACAAAATACTGTTATGAGCTAGAGTTCGGGATAAAATAATGAAGTCCAATTAAACACCAAAATTAACACTGTATTAATAAATCACTCAATAAAAATGTCAACAGAACAAATAACAACGAAACTACACAATTAAAATAAAAACACTTAAACACTGTATCACTTGGTACAACACTAGCGCAACGATCACTTCACTAGTCACTGGGTATCGCTTTTGAATCACTTGCCAATCTTGAGAAGAAACTCACTCTACCGGCCGCTTGCCGCGCTTATATATCTCGTAAGACGTCTCTTCCAGAACAATCTAGTAGGAGGCGTGGCCATCACACTGTCTCAATTCGCTCCACCCCATCTCGTACCGTCTCTAACGCTCTGGAAACTACCGTCCTTTTCTAGCGCGGTTTGTGCCAGTCGATACTAGATGGCGGTAATAAGTAGTGCATCCATTTGATAAGAGATGGCGCTAGCGTACCGTAGATAGCTAGGCCGCGCTCGTCACAATACCATAGACTAAAACAAGTTCAACACAGACATGCAAATATTTGCCCCGCAGCGGGAAGCGAACTCGCCCTCCGCGCCACCATGGTCCTCAAAACTTTATAACCTTTTCGCCGCTTCTCCGCTATAATACAGCGTTAAGTATATCATTTAACGGTCACCGCTTCTCTGAAAACTCAAGTTTAACAAACATGCAGTGAGTCAGCGAACCGGAAGTCATAAATCGGATGTCCAGTCGCCGCTGCCGATACAAGGATACACTGGGGGGTCATCGAAATATAGCTGGTTTCAAACCATGGGTAATATATAAGTAGGTAGCCTACCTACCTAGGATATGCTGAACTGACGTCTTTTTGGCGCGACAAAGAATAAGTAGAGCTCATTGTGAAAGAACTTGTCCAGGGAAGTACTACCAAATACCTATTTTTTCCGCCAAGCAGTAGACAGGACCTTTTTGGCCAACACGGGACAGATGGGACTAATTAGCATATAAATCTTCTCTTTGTCACTATGTCTTTGTTAAAATCTTAGGTATTTATTGTGTCTATTTATTTATTTTTTAGTGTGTCCTTTCTGTGCTTTGTTGTTGCCAAATAAATAACTTTCATTCAGTAATGCTCTCATGGCTGTTCCGGTTTGAAGGATGAAATTAGATAGAGAGATAGAAAATCACACAAAAAAACACATCAACTTAGTTAAGTACTACTTCAAACTTCTGGAAACCCAAAAGAAAAATACGTAAAAGTATCTTACGTACGAAACTTTTTGATTTCCTTGCATTTTTTTGAGAAAAGCACTAATATGCCTCGGTGGAAATGGCATAGCCTATTTCGCGGCCTCTGCAATAAATTATTATTATAAAGCGTGTTATCTTAAGAGCTTAAGTTTTTAGTTAAGTTAAATGAGTTCCCCTTGTTTGTCATTAAAAAAACCAAACAGATTTTGCTGCCCGATTTTTCTTGGCTTGGTCGCGCAGTTATCCGCGTCAATTCAATTTTCAATCTTAAATTAACATAGTTTATACGTTGAAGTTTTTATGATTTCATTTCATAAAAACCTATTTGACTTTGACATGATAATTTCATTTATTTCTAAATAATTTTAATTCTTATTGTAATTTATTTTTTATAATGTTAATATGTTTATTTCATTGTTTTTTTATTATTATTATAATTAGTGTAATTGGGTCTGTCCCGTTCTAATGAAATAAATAAATAATAAATAACGTTTTTTGTCAAAGTTTGGTAAATTGACCATGTATTTGAGTGGTTGGATATACACTTTGTTTGTCTTGTCACGCAAATATTCAATTCATTAAGTTCGGCCTGTCTGCCGATGTCTGCTACGACAAAAGAGCGTGTTTCGGCTCAGTAAAAACATCTGGAAAGACAGAAGGGAGAAACTAAAACACGCCGTTTGTGAAACATTTCAAGACATTTCATCTTGAAATTGTTTGAGAAGAAGCGTTTTAACCGCAACCGTCGTATGGAGCCTATATAATGTGTTTGTTTTGTCTGTAAAAACTTTGAAAACTTGGATTATAAGACCGAGAAATCAGCTTATACTAGAGGTATAGGATCCACCATATTTAATAATCTGTCAGACGAAAAAACAAGTGCAACATCCAACGTTATATTCAAGAAGAAACTAAAAAGTTCCTATTAATATTGTAAAAACGGGAATTTTCACGTACTGCACTATCGGTGAAGGCATCGACTAAGTTTCGACTCATTCCGAGAGTCTTCATCAGGGTGAGTGGTCGCGACTTTCTCCTTCCGCGTCGCGCCGTGCACTACTACGCGTAGTGAAGACTCTCGGAATGAGTCGAAACTTAGTCGGTGCCTTCACCGATAGTGTGGTACGTGATATTTCCCGTTTTTACAATATGAATAGTCAAGTTCACAATAGTTTTTGGAATAAAAAGTTCCTACGCAAAATAGCCTACTTTCATTAATTTACTATTCGGTCAGTGTCTTTATAGATAACTAGCTTCAGCTCACGGCTTCACCCGCGTGGTACCCGGGTATAAAGTAGCCTTTGTGTTATTCTGATATATAAGCTATATTATTGTAAAGTTTCATCAAACATCCATCCTAAAGTAAATAAATAAATCCTTACAAACTTTCGCGTTTATAATATTAGTAGCATGTTGCCAATGAGTAAGCCATATTGTTTTATAATTTATATTACCTACGTGTTAAATGAAAATTTACCAATAAATTATCTTGTAATACGGTTTTTAGCAATCGATTTGTATGCCTTCGAACATAGTTCCATGGTTGTGACGATGGTTTTTATCGTCACAATGCAATGGGGTGCTGTCAGTCACGGAAAACATCAAAGCTTTGTTAAAAAAAAAACAAAACAAAAAGATTGGTTTTTTGTCTTCCTACTTACTAAATACTTAGGTAGATATCATCAAAAAGTCAACAAGTTTGATCTTCATAAATATTAAATAATCACTTTCAAAACCTTGTGGAAGAACACATAAATCTTTAAAAAATACCATGAAAAACTATATTAATCTACCCTCATTTACAGACTTCTCGGCCCATAGAGTGGTCTCTCTACAATTAAAGTTGCTACTTCATCATTATTATCATCAGCTACATAAGAAGAAGTCAACACCTTAAATGGATTTAATCGCTACTTTATATACTGTTTATTGTATTGTTAGTTTAGGTAAAATACCTCTCTAAATTATGTAAATCTGATGTAGTAAAAGTAATCTCTAAAACTTCAAGTAAAATAAATAATTAGAACAAAATAAAAAAGAGCTTTATTTTTCCTATATACTACATTAATTCTATGCTTATCCTATCTTACAATTAAAAAAAATATATATTTACTAATGTTAAAAATATAGATCTAAATAATTTAGCTCTGCAATTACTTATTCTACTTATTAAATAAATGGTTATGTACATACTACGACTCTTTAGTGTATGGACCGCCTGTGGCAGTAAAAGTCTCCTCCATTTCCTTCCACTTCTCTTCAACTTCAAGTAGGTACCTAATATTATATCTTCATAGGTTTATTTAATGTTGGTCATAATTCTACCCAAAGAGTGCCATTACGAACGATCTCAGGCTACCTCCATCGACTTCCGCAACCTTTCTCAAGTCATCAACACCAAATCACATGACCCCCCCGCTTTTACTCAGTCAGGCAAAATGGACACTTCATTTCCTTCTAAAGAACCTGCTAACTTAAAACAATCACAGCTTCCTAACCCTTTGTCTAACCGTTGCATAATTCTCCCATTTTTCTCCTAAAATACATCATCTTACCCACATCATTTTAGACCCTCCCGAAATCATTTTCCAACTGATTACGTATGAAATTGTGAATATGACAGGAAAAATATGTCAATGTCAGTTATCTGACGGCCGTGCCCGTCCGGTAGCTTTAGAAAGTAGAGATGGGGTGATTCGGCTTCGAACTTTTCGGATTTGTCCTTCGGGTAAATGAGTTTCGGCAATCGGTTTTTGGTCTGAATTTGTACTATTTTTTTTGGCGAACATGAGTCTAATAACCGATAAAATGTCTATTTTCCAATCATAATTTTTTTTCTTTACAAATATTTTATGCAAATAGAGGATAAATGAAAATATATTTATAAAACGAGTATACAAGCGTGAATGTAATAGTTGTGAAAGGAAGGCCTTGGCAAACGCACTCAGACCAAATTGAAGACGTTTTGAAGGAAGGTACCCTAAACTGAAGAGCTTGTATGAAGAATGTGATGAGGATGAATGAAGCGAAAGAGATATGCCAGGGTCGTAGCGAGTGTAAATCCATGATATCTACCTATCCCTCCGGACAGGCGGGCCTTAATGTATGTTATTCACGGTACGAACAGAACACAGTACATTAGTACACCCTAGCCGATATTACGATCTCTTCTAAGCAATAGGACCGCCTATTGTACTTTAAGTTTTTTTTTAGTTTTGTTAAGTTCTATTTATTTTTCTTGTGTACAAGTACAGTGTACAGTGTACAATAAAGTATTTTCATTCATTCATTCATTCACAGTTTCGTCAAAAACCGCCGAAAATCTTTTTCTAATCGATAATCGAATCGAAATCTTTTATTCGGCCTTTAATTCCCAGCTCTAGAAAAATGTCGAGCGCAATTCTCACGACATTCGAGCCCGGTGGCTAGTTTGGATATCACATTCGTTATTGGCAGGCTCTATTCTTGTGCGCTTTGTGAGGGTAAATCGTGTGAATCGGGTAAATTTAAGGGTAAACGGTGGGTTTGCGCTTTTTATGAGGGCTTTGGGATGATTTTATAGCTATCCCGTATATCATAATAATATATTTTAGACAGGATTTTGAATAAAATAATTTCGGGAAGGTAACGTCCTTTTATATCAGAGATCGATAAATATCTATGTGAGACTTTTTGACAGTAAAACTAGACAATTCTATTTGTAACTCGCTATTTAGAAAAAACTTTTTGCAAATAGCGAGCATTTCACATGACAAGTTGCACGTCTATCGCCGCTTATTGGAACACTAATCGATGGCACATGCCTTCGAATGTTCGGTTCTAGGGTATGCCGGTTTCCTCACGATGTTTTCCTTCAACGTTTGAGCATGTGTTGATAATGAGCGCGTGAAGTCATACAAATCGGTTGTAAAGTATCGCATTTCGATCGGACAAGCCGTTTTGGAAATTAATTGAAACACAATTAGAATAGAATAGAATATATATCTTTATTGTACACCAGTAAATACAGAAGAAACACGAAAAAGAAATTATAATTATATCTAGTGATACAATGGGCGACCTTATCGCTGAAAGCGATCTCTTCCAGGCAACCTTTGGATGGACAGAAACTGTAAGAACAAATAAGGACGGCGGCGTACAACCAACATTATAGAGAACGATAGAAGTTAAAAATAAAAACAACAGTGTGAAAGAATTACCGTAAAAATCTGAGGAATGTACAGGAGTTTTTAATTGGAGTGTTTCAGAGGAGCGTAAAGATCGAGGGTTTGAGAGGTGGAGGAACTCAAAACGTTCTTTTAGATAAGATGGAGTAGAGGGAACAAAGAGAATGCTGTAGAGAAGAGAAAGGATGAAGGAATTATACAAACGATAAAGGTTTTTTTTCATATTTTTTTTAAACGGTCTCTATGAATCATAATAATATATAATTAAAAATGTATATAACTAGACACAGTCTAATATATATCACAAAACACTATATAAATAACTCAGCAGGTCTCTCCTCTTGTATTTTTTGTTACGTTCACCGCCAACCATTCTTACGCATACATTCCGCTCCATCTCAAGGAAAGGAAAAGATTTCTTTTAAGCGATAAGACCGCCCATTGTACTTTTAGTTATATTACTTTTTTGTTTATTTTGTTATCATGTGGTGTACAATAAAGTATTTTTATTCATTCATTCATTCATTCATTCAGGTCGTGGCGCCTTCAGGAGTTTCTTAATAAAATTTCCATTTAAAAGAATAGCACTGTTTAAAACTTTTTATCTATTGGTTTTGCAGTTGGATACAAAAATTCTATAGATAAATTATGTGAGCTTAGTACAAACAAAGTTATAAACTACCCTTAAATTAAGTGGCTGCTCGCCACGGACCATAATGGACGTGAAGAGCGAGAACGAATCGCGGGCCATTCCAGGAACAGTGGGCCGTTGCAGTAATGGTGCAAACTTGATGGACTCGTATTTGCGAGGTGTGTTCTACAGTTAAAGAAAAACGGAGTTAAAATTTAAAACTACTCTCATTTAAACTTACGAATACCAGGCGGGTTAGCAGGTTCGCGTCCCGTCGAAGTTAATAAAAAACACGCTCACAACTGTATCCCCATGATGGGCTTTCGAAGATAACTAATCAGAGAGTAGATATTTCTTAGTCAGAGATGCAACCAAACATTGCATTAGGCACATGCTCACATTACCGCAAGGACTAAGTATCAAACATGAGGTAGTGAATTTGAGTCCCACAGAGGTTAATATTGTTAGTACATTACATTATTTATTGTATAATATTATTGTTACGAGCTAGAGTTCGGGATAAAATAATTAAGTCCAATTAAACACCAAAATTAACACTGTATTAGTAAATCACTGTATAAGAATTTCAACAAAACAAATAACACAACGAAACTACAAAATTAAAACAAAAACACAAAAAACACTATATCACTAGATACAACACTATCACAACTGTCACTTCACTAGTCACTGGGTATCGCTTCTTTATCACTTCAAATAATTCACTTGCGAAATCTTGAAAACAACTGTCCCTACCAGTCACTTGCTGCGCTTATATATCTCGTAAGGCGTTTCTTCCAGAACATTCTCGTAGGGGACGTGGCCCGTATGCCTCGCTCCGCCCCGCCCCGTCTCGTACGTCCTCAAATACTCTAGAAACTACCGGCTTTTACTAACGTGGTTAGTGCCAGTCGATGGCAGTAACAAGTAGTGCGTCCATCTGATAAGAGATGGCGCTAGCGTACCATAGTTAGCTAGGCTGCGCACGTCGTATTCTAAACACTCGATAGATACAGATTCTGTGTCGTGGGTATCTGGAACTGCGAGTACCGTCCTACCATAACACCCAGACCTCGAATAAATATCTACGGAACATTCAAACACTAGCTTCTGCCCACAGCTTCGCCCGCGGAGTACCTGGATAAAAAATTGCCTATGTGTTATTCTGATGTATAAGCTATATTACTGTAAAGTTTCATCGAAATACGTTCATTAGTTTTTGCGTGAATGAGATACAAACATGCGTCCTCACATACTTTCACGTTTATTATATTAGTAAGATTTGTCCATCAGCAGGAATCAAACCCGCACCACTGCACCGCACAACTTCTTTCCCGCCGCATCGCTAAGATCATCGATATTATAAAAATACTAGTTAAAATACTACAAAGTTTGTCACTTCTAAGCGATAGGACCGTACATTGTAATTTCTTAAGAATATGATTTTGTTTATTATGTTTTTTGTGTAAAGTGTACAATAATGTATTTTCATTCATTCATTCATTCATTCATTCAGTTATAATGTCGACGGAAGTTTTTGGGGCCTCTATGTTAAATTTTCCTTCCCTCCTTACGTCGTTTTTCAGTACTAACATTAATATTGTTAAGAACCATTCCGTATTGTGCAAGAGTACCTCGGATGAATATATCAGTACAAGAACTTCGACAAATGCAACTTTGTCGTTTTACTGCACTTTGTTGTGCTCTAGTTTAGGGTAACTGTGGTTTAAGTAGGGGTTTACAAGGAGAGTAGAGAGGAGCTAAGGATGAAGTTTCTGTGTTACTAATAGTATGAGTATATCGTTATATAAGGGATGTAAGTGATCTATTACATCCGAGATGTAATGACGAGTATAAATGAGTTCAACTCGTTCGATCGGCACCACACTAAAGCTGAATTAAGGATCATCAAAAAAAATAACCAAGCAGAGTTTGTTGCCTGATTCTTCTAGACTTGGTCGCGTGCGAGGAATCGCCGTAAAATCACATTCAAATTTTAAATTCACGTAGTTTTTAAGTTGACGTTTCTAATTATGAATCTTGTGATTTCAATGAATAAAAAACCTATTGACTTTGACTTTTACTTTACGAGCCACCGAATGCAGGTGAGGATGCTAGAGAATTTGAGGGTGTAAATAATCGCTTACACCTGATCATACCAAATATATGTTCATTATGAATACTAGGTTTCTTTTATGGTCAACACAAAGCCATAGTCTTGACCCCCCACGAGAATTCTTTTGTCGTGTCTATCAGGCACGAGTACTGTGGTATACCGACACTCAGACTCGGGACAACGTGCTTGCTGTATCTGCAAAAAGTGCAAACATTTGTACCGCAGCGGAAACCCACACCTTTTGCATTACAGCCGGCTCCTCGCCCGCTGCGCCAACGAGATCTTCATTAATATTTCAACATGCTTTGTATTCCATCTTATTACTATCCTAAGGGATCTGAGTACTAAATATGGATCTAAGGATATCATGGATGTCTGATGTACTGGTCGAAGCGATGCGTGACCAGAGAGCTGGCTCTTATCTGGGTCAACGCATTAGCATTGCCATTCAGCGTGGCAATGCGGTCAGAATTTTGGGAACGCTACTGTCTGGTAGTGATCTCAGTTGAGCTATCTATAGATCGTTTGCAACGGTGTCCATCATTAGTATTAAAGTAGTGAGTAGGTATGTTTTTTGTGAAAGGCTAATTTGAAACTGTGAAAAAGTAGGAGGATTCAAATAATAAAAATAAAGTCTTTATTAAAATTCACGTATTAAAAGTCCAATAAACTAATCCATAGATAGCAAAGCTATCCGTAAAGCTATCGGCTGTCATCTCTTGCATCTGCAGATACGCTGTAACGCGCGCTTCATACCCGCGAAGTAGTGAATCACTTGCTCCTAGAAAAAATAAATGTTTGTGAATTTTTATAAAAGGCTGTCTATGAGAACAACGATGATAAATTAACATGGCCTCATGGGAATAAGGATATTTCTGAAACTCCTGGTAAAAGGCTGGTAGCACTGACCTGCACATGGCGACGAGCGCCATACCCAGCATCAGGTAGAGCGAGCACATGATGAAGGAGGTCTGTATCTGAGCCACCTGCTAGCACTGACCTGCATGAGGTTGAAGCACATGGCGACGAGCGCCATGCCCAGCATGAGGTAGAGCGAGCACACGATGAAGGAGGTCTGTATCTGTGGCACATAGCCACCTGCTAGCACTGACCTGCATGAGGTTGAAGCACATGGCGACGAGCGCCATGCCCAGCATGAGGTAGAGCGAGCACACGATGAAGGAGGTCTGTATCTGTGGCACATAGCCACCTGCTAGCACTGACCTGCATGAGGTTGAAGCACATGGCGACGAGCGCCATGCCCAGCATGAGGTAGAGCGAGCACACGATGAAGGAGGTCTGTATCTGTGGCACATAGCCCCCTGCTAGCACTGACCTGCATGAGGTTGAAGCACATGGCGACGAGCGCCATGCCCAGCATTAGGTAGAGCGAGCACACGATGAAGGAGGTCTGTATCTGTGGCACATAGCCACCTGCTAGCACTGACCTGCATGAGGTTGAAGCACATGGCGACGAGCGCCATGCCCAGCATGAGGTAGAGCGAGCACACGATGAAGGAGGTCTGTATCTGTGGCACATAGACCCCTGCTAGCACTGACCTGCATGAGGTTGAAGCACATGGCGACGAGCGCCATGCCCAGCATTAGGTAGAGCGAGCACACGATGAAGGAGGTCTGTATCTGTGGCACATAGCCCCCTGCTAGCACTGACCTGCATGAGGTTGAAGCACATGGCGACGAGCGCCATGCCCAGCATGAGGTAGAGCGAGCACACGATGAAGGAGGTCTGTATCTGTGGCACATAGCCCCCTGCTAGCACTGACCTGCATGAGGTTGAAGCACATGGCGACGAGCGCCATGCCCAGCATGAGGTAGAGCGAGCACACGATGAAGGAGGTCTGTATCTGTGGCACATAGCCACCTGCTAGCACTGACCTGCATGAGGTTGAAGCACATGGCGACGAGCGCCATGCCCAGCATGAGGTAGAGCGAGCACACGATGAAAGAGGTCTGTATCCGTGGCGTGTAGACGCGCTCGCCCGGCACGAAGTCGCCGAAACCGATGCTGGAGTTAAAAAAGGCATTAGTTTGGGAGCTGGCAAGTATTTTCCGAAAGATGTTGTGTTTATTTGAGAAATGGCATGATTTTTGTTATTGGGAGCTAGCAAGTATTTTGCTTATTTGGAACATGGAAACACTTTACAATAGTTATTTGAGACACTGAATGAGTTTTATGAATTGGTATGTTTTTTTTTCAAAATGTTGTAGGTTTATGTATGAATGTTTTATATTATGATATTTTTTTTAAGTTTCATGAGTTTTGCAAAAGTTATTTGAATCTTTTGAAACTAGGATGATTTTTTCAATATAGTATGAATTTTTAAATAGTGTTTGGCCTATTTTTAGACACGGCAAAGTTATTTAGTTTGTCTGAAGTTAGTTTTTGTGCTTATTTGAGAAATGGCATGAGTTTAGTTGTGTCATTAATTGTCGATAAAAAAAAATAGTAGCTCAGAGAAGCTGGCATAAGTATTTTGAGAAGATACGATTGTTTCCAGTTTTTGAGCTTTTTTAGTCGCGTCATGAGTTTTGCGAGTATTTATAAATAGCTTTCAAATGTGTATTTTTGTATTGAGACTGAGCATGAGTTTTGTGATGATAGCTAAAACTGTGAAATTTACCTGCTTAGCGATATGAAGCAGAAGTAGGCTCCATCTAGTTGGTCCCATTTCTCCCACATCCCGAATAACATTGAGCCAAATATTAAATAACTGAAAACAACAAAAATAATCAAGCTACAAAACTAAAGTGTGGTAGCTAAAAACCAAGTCCAAAGGTTATATATAGTAAGGAGCATAATTATTATGCTCCCTGGAAATTATATTATATAGTTTCCAGGTTAGTTTATTATCAATTGTTAGTCTCAGAAATTTAGTACTGTTAACTCCATTTTCTTTAAAACTAGATAATTAATTTTCATGACAAAATTAGTAAATTCATTTAAGGTCAGTAGTTGATAATAGATGTCAGTACAGTTAATGTCTAATTAAAGATTATGAGATTTGTCATTTATGAATACAATAGACCTGTCATCAACAAATAAAGTTATCGAATGATTAGTCACTTGAGGTAAATTGTTTATATAAATTAAAAAGAGAGGAGGTCCTAAAACAATCCCTTGAAGAACACCACGGTGTACCTCAAGGTGTTGGCCACGGCTTATAACCCTAGAATCAGACTCATAACTTGTATCAACATGACATTTTTTGTTCTTGTGCAGACTTAATTTATTCTCGTCACTTGAGTTCTGTTACTGAGGTATGATTCAATGAATCAATTTGTGGTGCTTCGGACTCCATAGCTATTTAGGTAGCTTATGAAGTAGCGTGTCGTATTAAACATGGTCAAATGCCTTAGTCATGTCCATGTATAGGGCAATAACTTTTGTTACTGTCCCTACTTGTGTAAGTAATCATGAATTGCCTATTAATTGATTGGGTCTTCCTAAAACCATACTGACAATTGCTAAAAATTTAATATTTGAGATAGTTTCTGATACATCCTTTATTGTGATGGTAACGAATATTTGTGTTGATGATAACGGTGTGCTGATAAAAACGAATGTATATGTTGATGATAAGGAATCTTACCCGACCATAATAGATACACACACGCTGATCGGCACAGTGATAGTCTGCGCGTCGAACGTGACGACACTGAACTCGCTGCTCGTGTCTGTGTGTGCGTGTATGTGTGCGTGCGGGGGCGGGAGCGAGCAGCCGCGCGGTGACGCCGCATGCAGGGGCAGGGGAGCGGCGCGCGGGGAGCGGGGGGGCTGAGTCGCCAGCATCGACGCACTACGAAGGTAGTCTACCCTTCTGCAATAGCAGATTCATTACTACCCTCTTAGACATAACTTTTATCTATCTGCACTTATATTATAAAGAGTTAAATTTTATAAATTCGGATCAAAGTCAAAGTCAAAGTCAAAATTCATTTATTCATTAAAATCACAAGGATCACTTTGAAACGTCGGTTTTATCTAGTGCCTGTTCTTCGGCGACCAAGCCAGGAAAGAAAGGCAAGAAAACAAGGCTGGTTATTCTTTTTAATGATCCTTTTACAAAACAATAGGTACCTGCATTATTTTATTGTTGGAGCATTTTCAATCCCAAGAGTTTTTGCCATCTAAATAATAAGATATTTTATATTATTCCTTTTTATAAAGTTTTTGTTTAATTACGTTTTTAAATTTGTTTATTGTAAATTTTTGTATATCTCTTGGGGGTTTAATATAAAAGCGTACACCGTGCCCTTTAAACAATTTACTTTATGGAGTCTACAAGTGGCAACAGCGAGTTTATCTTTATTTCTGGTATTAACATTATGATTTTTGCTTTTTTTCTTAAACAAATAAATATTTTTGTAAACATACATGAATGGTAATGTCATTATATTTATTTCTTTAAACTTTTGGCGAAGTGATTCTCTGGGGCTCATATTATAAATTGCTCGAACAACCAACACAGGATGTAGGAAGTAATCTCGGAAACTACTCAACCGATTCCAAAAGAAAATAAACAATATTTAGAATGGGCCGCTATAGAGGTACATGATGTCGTTCAAATAAATGGGCTTATCGTGGAGATACATTTTGCAACGTAAGTCGACGAAAAAACGGTCGAGCTGAGAGAGAATGCATTTCTTACAACGCTACCTTATCAGTAAGATATATATGAATGCTTTTCAAAGAAAAAATTTGAACTTAAAAAGGCCGTTACGATATATTTATATAATAATAATAATGCTGGACATTTTCACACAGCATCATCTAGCCCCAAACTAAGCAGAACTTGTATTATGGGAACTACATGACTGATATACTACTTATATACATTTTTTTTTTGTTTTTGTAAATACATACATAATATACATAGAAAACACCCAGACCTGAGACAAATATTTGCAGATTCAAACATTTGTCCCGTGGCGGGAATTGAACCCGCATCCTTATGCGTCTCAGGCGGGCCTTCGCCCACTGCGCCACAGAGGTCGTCAAATGTGTGTATATTAATTCACAAAACCATGCGGGCGATGCCGTGGACAGTAACCAGTTACTTATAATTTGATAACTGACACGCAAGAGATGTGGGTTTGATCCCTGCTGTGTGACAAATGATTTTATGATCTGCAGATATTGGTGAGTAGGTACCTCGGCAGCCCCCTGTAGTAGTGAGGAGTGTCGTACTCAGTGTCGACATCAGACTCTGAGTACGGCGACCTCCAATGCGCAGGGCGCTCTATACTCTCAGCTTCACTTATTTCTATCTGAAACCAAACATTGGAGTGAATGAATGAATGAAAATATCGTATTTTACACCACAAACAAATCCTACTATCCTATCCTACTAATATACCTCTAATAAAGGCGAAAGTCTGTGTGTGAATGCTTGTTACCACGTATCTCCGTACCTACTAAACCGATTTTGATGAAATTTGGAATGTAGTTTAGGATCTGGAATAACACATAGGCTAATCTAATTTTCGAAAATCGACCCTAAAGGGGGTTAAATAGGGCGGAAAAGTTTCTATGAAAAAAAAAATGTTTGATTCGCTCAAAACTCTGTACAAATAAACTTTAAAGTAGATAATGAAACACGTATTTTTTATTTTTTCAAAACTACCCTTTGGGGGTGTGCAATTGAGTTCTAAACTTTGTATAAATTGTAATTCTTGGTTTGATTCATTCAAAAGTTGGTTGACATAGTTTGAAGCCTGGAGACGGTCATATGCTACTTCTATTAACATACCACGCGGGCGAAGCCGCGGGCAACAACTAGTAACTAAATAAACGAAATCTTATTCTTATTCAAGAACAATACGCGGTCTTATCGCTTAGAAGTGATCTCTTCTGGACAACCTTCATACCAGAAGTAGTATCAGAATACAGGTCTGAACGTCCCAAGAATTTCGACTAGGATGGTAACCATCTCGTGGCTTAGTTGGTATAGCCCCCGCGTACCAAGGGCGAGATCGAGTCCCAACTAGGTTACATTTTGGGGATGTTATAAAATCTCGTACCAAGGTTGTCTGGTAGAGATCCATAATTAGCGATAAGATTTATTTAAGCTGAAATATTTGGTGTGCAATAAAGATTTTTCTATCTATCTATCTATCTACTAACTAACCACGAGATCCTTATCAGACTGGTCGAAATTCTTGGCTGTAAATTCGGATTTTATGGGATATTTCAATATCTTGTGATGCCCCTTAAGTGTGAGGTAATATTTTATTCCAAAAACTATCGTGAACTTGACTATTCATATTGTAAAAACGGGAATTTTCACGTACTGCACTATCGGTGAAGTGCACGGCGCGACGCGGAAGGAGAAAGTCGCAACCACTCACCCTGATGAAGACTCTCGGAATGAGTCGAAACTTAGTCGGTGCCTTCACCGATAGTGCAGTACGTGAAAATTCCCGTTTTTACAATATGAATAGTCAAGTTCACGATAGTTTTTGGAATAAAATATTACCTCACACTTAAGGGGCATCACAAGATATTGAAATATCCCATAAAATCCGAATTTACAGCCAAGAATTTCGACCAGTCTGATAAGGATCTCGTGGCTAGTTAGTAGATAGATAGATAGAGATCCCGTTTTTACAATATGAATGTGAGGTAATACTTAAAATCAAGTGTTTGTTATTTCTTCGTAATTATTTTCTGTTAATGTATGTAGAGATATCGCTATGATTATGATGGCTTAACCCAGTTTATTTACCTGTGGTCTCATTCTGATGACCCTTCTCCTGGTGAATCCAGAACATCCTCTGCACAGGCACACGAGTGCATACAGCCATTTAAACCATCTTGCCAATAGCTCACCTGGAATTAGACGATAAGAAAATAAATATTGAATATATTTATTTTATTTTTAAGTTATTTATCACATGGACCCTGTATTTTACACGAACGTACTATGTAAAACAAAACAAAAAAAAGATTATTTGATTAGTCCTGAAATTGAAATTGAATATTAATGACTTTTTTGAGAGTTGGTATGAGTTTTGAGAATTGGTATAAGATTTGAGAGCAGGTACGAGATTTGTGATTTGCAATTAGTTTTGAGTGTATTATATTATGAGTGTTAGGAATTAATATATGTTATGGGCACCGTAATGATCAATTACGGCAATTTTGCAAGATGGTTATGTCAGCATAACATGAAAAAACAGCATTAGCTAAGCAAGATGACGTGTGTTTTCTGTGAGATGTCGCAATTTATTGCGTGCAACTTATTCAAACCATTTGTAAATTGATGTGACTTTATCAGCGTGCAACTTATTCAAACCATTTGTAAATTGATGTGACTTTATCAGCGTGCAACTTATTCAAACCATTTGTAAATTGATGTGACTTTATCAGCGTGCAACTTATTCAAACCATTTGTAAATTGATGTGACTTTATCAGCGTGCAACTTATTCAAACCATTTGTAAATTGATGTGACTTTATAAGCGTGCAACTTATTCAAACCATTTGTTAATTGATGTGACTTTATCAGCGTGCAACTTATTAAAACCATTTGTAAATTGATGTGACTTTATCAGCGTGCAACTTATTCAAACCATTTGTAAATTGATGTGACTTTATCAGCGTGCAACTTATTCAAACCATTTGTAAATTGATGTGACTTTATCAGCGTGCAACTTATTCAAACCATTTGTAAATTGATGTGACTTTATCAGCGTGCAACTTATTCAAACCATTTGTAAATTGATGTGACTTTATCAGCGTGCAACTTATTCAAACCATTTGTTAATTGATGTGACTTTATCAGCGTGCAACTTATTGAAACCAGCTGAAGAGTTATTTTCTTACCAACATTACTGAGATAGAGCAGAAATAGAGGCATGCCCAGCAAAGCGTAGAAGATAGTCGTCACCTTGCCCCAATTCGTCTTCGGAGACAGGTGACCGTAACCTGAAACCAATTATTAACATATATGGAAAGGATTGAAAATGACTATTCATAAAATGACTGATGATAATTGATGTTGATTGATAATGAATAAAGATGATTGAAGATGAACAATGATGATGGAAATAGAAATACTCACCTATAATAGTGATAACGGTGAGGGAATAGAGCAAAGCGGAGGAAAAGCTGCATTGTCTGAGACGCAGAAGGTTGCGGGTTCGATTCCTGTCACGAGATAAATGTTTGTAAGATATGCAAATATTTGTCTCAGGTATGGGTGTTTTTCTATGTATAATATGTATGTATTTACAAAAAAAAAGTATATAAGTAGTATATCAGTCATGTAGTTCCCATAATACAAGCTCTGCTTAGTTTGGGGCTAGATGATGCTGTGTGAAAAATGTCCAGCATTATTTATTTATTTATTGTCGTGAGGACCAGCCGCCACCGTCAAGCATTATCTTCGAGAGATATAAAAGTAGCTCCATGATTGATTATTGATATCGATTGATGATGATTGAAGATTATTGATGATCAATAATTATGATTGAAACAGATATACCTACCTATAGTGGTGATAACGGTGAGGGAATATAGGAAAGCGGAGGAAAAGCTCCATTGTCGCGAGGACCGGCCTCCATCCCAGCCAAGGCGTCGAGCATTAACTATTTTGGACTGGTACAAGAGAAGTTCTATACTGATACTGAAACACAAACACATCGACAATTTATTATGTGTATGGAGAACATCATCATCATCATCCATACCGCAATGCTTGAAAACTAAAGTTTTCAATCAGTGCGTCCTACCCGTCATGACCTACGGAGCTGAGACGTGGACACTCACGATAGGGCTGGTCCACCAGTTCAAAGTTGCTCAAGGAGCTATGGAAAGAGCTATGCTTGAAGTCTCTCTGAAGGATAAGATTCGTAACGAATACATCCGTCAGAGAACCAAAGCTATCGATATAGCTCAACGAATTAGCAAGCTGAAGTGGCAGTGGGCCGGTCATATCTCGCGAAGAACCGATAACCGCTGGGGTAAACGTGTTCTTGAGTGGAGACCGCGACTCCGCAAACGTAGTGTAGGACGCCCTCCGGCCAGGTGGGATGACGATCTGCGAAACACTGCAGGCAGATGCTGGATGCGGCAAGCTGAAGACAGGGCGCTGTGGCGCTCATTAGGGGAGGCCTATGTCAGCAGTGGACTAATATGGGCTGATAATGATGATGATGAAGAACATGGTGTCCTCAATTTGCAAAGGGAAAGGTCTGCCACCGAGCTGATCCATCTGATCCACTTGGTTACTAGGACTGACAGTTGTATGTCGGATGTATTATATATATTCAGGTTGCGTTAAAACTCCGCTTGCGCGATCTAGACACCTCGATGGCCATCTGTGTATTTTATCTGGTAGCTCTTTGCTATACCTACTACTTAAATACTTTTAGGGTCTGGGTGTTTCTATGTAAAATATGTATGTATTTACAAAAAAATATAAGTCGTATATCATTCAGCATAACACAAGCTCTGCTTACTTTGGGGCTAGATGATGAAACTGTGTAAAATGTTCAGCAACTTTTTTTTAAATTAAACGAATTGTTCATAGATTCCTCTCCATCCAAAGGTTGTCTGGAAGAGATTAATCAGGCGATCTAAGCGATGAGACCATCCATTGTATTTTTGGTTTTGTTAGGTTTTTGTTTTTTTTTTTAATTTTCTGAAGATTTGGCGTACATTCATTCATTGAAGATTTGGCGTTCATTCATTCATTCATTCAAATTGTAGACAAAACTACAACATACATATACATTTGATCGAAATAGAATCGTTAGACAGTAACCGTATCGCAGATTTAGTCTAGTTTTAAATAAACTGTTTATGCGAATCTTGGCAATCACGTTACGGATTACTTTCGAAGTGATTTGATATTTTAGATCCAGCACTTTTCGCTTAAACAACATGCAATTTTTAAACATTGGTGAGATGCATTAAAACGAATACAATTAATTTAAAAAAAAAACATTTTATTATAATGTCATAAACTATTAGAAACTATAAGTAATAATATTATGTTATATGTCCAAAAAAATCATTTAAACTATAAAAACAACCTTTAACTAGCCAACTATGTAATTTTCGCTCTGAGAGTTCCTTTATGTCGTCAGGTACATCGTTATAAAATTTTATTGCCATAGATATGATAACAGTTTTATCATATGGCAATAAAAATATGTGCCTTATATATTTCTGATGCTGAGTTCTTCCCGTTGTACCCCAATGAGGACGCGACGCGAAACAAAAGGAATAACCCGAGTTTTATAACTTCGTTTGTTGGCCTTTTTTTAAAAGTATCAATTTCGCGCACCCCCAATACATGCAAAGAGAGTTATCTTTTTGTCCTCATACAGTTTTTTTTTTTTATTGTCTTAATGGCGTATGATTTATGAGAAACTATAAAACTTCGATGTTACGTTTTGGGAAATTTAGCTAGCAAACGGCACTCAAAACAGACAACCAAACAGCTGACATTACAGCCTACTTAGCACGAAGACCCAAGACAACCGACTTATCTTCCGCCGAGAACACAAACTATTTTGTCCCTCTCTTTTCTTTAACAGAATAGGCGACAAAATAGTTTTCGTCTTCTCTTTCGTAAACAAAACTTTGTCTTGGGTGCTCATGCTAAGTGGGCCAATCAATTTGCAATGCAAAATCAGCTCTAGACAAAAAAAAACATACATAGTCCTGACCCTACACTAGAATTCTGTGTCGTGAGTATCAGGATCTACGAGTACCGTGGTACCACAAGTATCTGCAGAACACGTAAACATTTGTCAGGCAGCAGGATTGCAACTGTCTTTTTATACTATTGAAGAGGCAAACCAACATACGGCCCACCTATTGGTAAGCGGTTTCCGTAACCTATGGACGCTTGTTATACCAGAGGCATCACTCACGAGTTACGTCCCTGAGATATCAAGATGGAAGATCTCATGTGCTTGTAATTTCACCGGCTACCATACTCTTCAAACCGAAACATAGCAATGAGAATATTATTGCTAGGCGACAGAAATAGGCATGGTGGTAAAAAGAGAGAAAGAAAGAAAAAGAAAGAAAATCTATTTATTCTTCCCCAAACAATACAAAAGTTAAACAAAAATAATAATAAACACAAAACAGATACTTAGCATAATCAAAGTGAAACGAAAAACAGACAAACTAAGTACGTCATTTTGTGTTGCATGGGGTCAAATAGGTCACCGTCTCAGCTTTATGCTGCGCCAGGACCTAGTGGGTCAGGTGCAGCGCTGGTTTTCATGCAGGGCCTTCATGATGCCACGAAGATCGGTGAACAACCGGGTGCAAAAAATCTTACGAAATAATAAAAATAATAACCTAACCAAATTTATAATACATACTACACACATATGTATATATACACATGATATATTAATACTCTGATAATGCAAACATAATTTTATTATAGCGCGTTGTGCAAAATCTCTTGTGGCAGATACAGTCTGTGGTCAGTTTTTTGACACTTTACAATTTAGCGAGCTTTTCGTTATCTGTTACTGTCTGTCACACAGAAACCCAGAACGAGGAGACAAACTCTTAGATATAGTCTATGAAACAGACTTCATCGAACGAGCCCTTCCACAGAAGCTTTACTACTCAAGCAAAACGCTCCGTCTTTGTTCTTCGTCTTCGTCGGAGAAAACTGAATAATTGAGCATCTACGCTAAACTATACAATATTTTGCCCTTACCTTTCTTTCAATGCAGTCTCATTGAATAGATTCAACGCTAGAGTAACGTTCTGCCAGAGGTACTGAGCCGTGTTGTTCCTTTCTAACGTCATGTTGTTCACTCGCTCTATCTCGCTCTCTCCTTCTATAGCTTGGAACATGAAGGCACCTGAAAACCACACTTTATTAATATTATTTACGAAAAAATAACAATACTTTTATTAGGAGTAGACATTTAATTAAACATAAGTGAATTTTGAAACAAAAGAAAAGTTAGTTTTGAAAAAAAAAAGAAATACCAACGCCTTTTTTCGAATCTACCTTCAAGTCATACAATATGGCTGCAAGCCGTCTGACTCTAAGTGGCGAGGCTCCACCTAGAGGGCAAACTTTGCAGTTATCCAAGTCTGTTCAATTACTAAGGTTACATTTAGTACAATTTATTAACGAGAGATGTCGCTTTTCTTATACAATGAATACAAGAATTTCAACCAGCCTGGTAACATCTTGTGGCTTAGTTGGCATAATGGTGAACAAGAGAGTATTATTAATGAGAGTATTAATTAGTATGTAAATAGCTAACTTATTTTTTTGTAGCTAGTCATATTTAAATTTATTAATTTTCTCTTTTACTTCTTTTTGTTTTACTTCTTCAAACACGCTACCGCCCCACAATTCATGGCACAAAAGTAAACTGGAAGAAAATGCTAATCAGCATTAAGTTCGCCTATCTCAGCACTTCTTTTAACTTGTGCAATAAAGCATTTTCTATCCATGTACCTATCTATTTATATTGACGTCCTCTGTGGCGAATTCCCGCCTGAAACGCAAAAGGTAGCGGGTTATATTCCCGCCGCGGGAAAAATGTTTTTATCATCTGCAAATATTTGTCTCGGATCTGGGTGTTTCCTATGTAAAATATATACGTATTTCCAAAAAAAAGTACATAAGTATTATTTAAGTCATGCATAGTTTCCATAACACAAGCTCTGCTTACTTTGGTGCTAGATGAAGCTGTGTGATGAAATGTCCAGAATTATTTATTATTTTCAACTCAGTGAAATCTTTTACTTGTTTATTCATTTGTAGCCGGCTTCTAGAATAGCTACCCAATAAATATGGGCACCTTGTTGCTCATTAGTTCATGGCGGGCAGACAGATTTCTTTAATTTACCGCGTTGGGTCATAAATTTAGCTGACGTCATCATTTTGCGCGAAAACATCATTTGGTTCCCAAAGAGCTTTGACGCTGGAAGTTTGTTTAAGGTACGTTCACAGACCAAAACGACTTTGGTAAAATAAAAAAACTTGTAAAAAGGAAGAGATTTTAAACTGGTCTGTTTTTTTGGGTGTAATGTTACGCAATATCTTCGCCAATTATGAACCGATTTTAATGATTCGTTAATGATTTTAATGGGTAGAATATACTTCAAGGGTAGCCCTGCATACATTTAATAAAAAAAAAACATCCCGTTTTAAATGACCGCGCGCCCGCTTGAAGTTTAAAAAAGATATGATTTAAATTAGTTTACAATTGGCGAAGATATTGCGTAACTTATACACACAAAAAACAGAAGAATTGAGAACTTCCCTCTATTTATGTCGGTTGAAAAATCAGAAGAATTTGAAATAATTATGTTAAATTTTTATACATAACTTCTGTCAACGCTTCGCCCGCGTGGTACCCGGATAAAAAGTAGCTTATCTATTATTTTGAAGTTTAAGCTATATTAATCTGTAAAGTTTCATCAAAATTCGTTTAGTAACAAACATCCATCCTCACAAACTTTCGCGTTTATAATATTAGTAGGATATGAAAATGTATATTTTTTGTAGTTTCATAAGACATAAATTATTCGGCAGTGTAACGGTCGCGCTAGAATCAATCGCTCCAAGGCAGGTTGCGTTCGTGGAATCAACAAAGAAAATGCCTTTTCACAAAGTTAAAAGGCGCCACCCAACCGTAACCGACGCCTATGCCTCATTCTTTTCATGTTAAAATGCGAAATAAAATGCTTAATAGAATTAGGGGTGTTGCGAATCGACGAGCACCCCTAATTCTATTAAGCCAGGATACAATTTGAGTCACGACTTTGCAACGCGACTTTTTGTCGCAAGTTTTCGGTTTAGGAAAATTGCACGTCCAATGCTTATGATTTGACTACCTCTGTGGCGCAGTGGGCGAAGGCCCGCCTGAGACGCAGAAGGTTGCGGGTTCGATTCCCAACGCGGGACAAATGTTTGTATGATCTAAAAATATTTGTCACGGGTCTGGGTATTTTCTATGCATAATATGTGTATTTACAAAAAACAAGTATATAATTAATACATCAGTCATGTAGTTCCCATAATACAAGCTCTGCTTAGTTTGGGGCTAGATGATGCTGTTTTTTGTTCATCCTTTGTTTTGACAACGGATACAACCAAAGGGATCCTCTGTCGTCCGATTACGGGGACAACTGTTAGATTCAGTCATATATATTTGATTTGATGTTTCTTTGAAGTTTTTCTCTTATATGTCGAAGCATAGTCAAAGAACGGATGCAGTCGTGAAATGTATTCACTTAATAAAAGGATTTCTAAGTCACTTACAAATATTTTCCCTTCGAGTTTCAGCTTTGTAATGGTGAAAAGAGAGGTATGGGAGGGGGCATCTTCTATAATATAATATTATAAACGCGAAAGTTTCTGAGGATGGATGTTTGTTACTCTTTCACGCACAAACTATCTGAACGGATTTTAATGAAACATCAGAATAACACAAAGGCTAATTTTTATCCGGGGAACAAGCGGGCTAAGCCGTGGGCAGAAGCTAGTCTTCTATAACATAGAAATTTACTTGACTTGACTCGACCTCATTTTTGTGTCGTCTTAAAATTATCCTTTGTACAATACAATACAAATATAAAATTATATTTGTATTGTATTCGTATGTATATATAGACATAAATATATATATATATATAATAGGTAATAGGTATATATGTTATTATTTATTATATTCTGCTGTAGTATGTTTTATGGATAATATTATTTAAGGTATAATTATTATTTATTATTAATATTATTAATAATAATAATAAATGGTTTTTATTCCTGTAGCAGAATTTTTAACAATTTAATTAGGGTTGGGACCTTCATTTAAGTAGAAAATACTTGTGTTAGAAGGACCCGCTCTTCTAATATCTAAGACTATAGTTACAGTTTTTAGGTTTTACTTATTTATGCTAATTTAGAAAAATAAAATGTAAGTAGGGTGTTTGTTTGTATGTGGAGTGTGTGAGAGTGTGTGGGAGTGTGTGTGAGAGAGTGTGCCTGTAGGTTCTCCTGATACTGCCAGTCTCTTAAGAGTCTGGATATCTCAGGAGTAACATGTGTGTGTATGTGTGTTTGTGTGTGTGGAGGGAGGTTTACGCGTGTAGATTGTTCTAATGCCAGTGGGGGTAAGCCTAAGGGAACGAGGGCAGGGTTTTTTTTTTTTTTTTTTCCTCCCCTGTACTAACAATTATCATTAGTTTTATAGTTTGTAGCTAGACAGTAAATATCATATAGTAAATTAAACCTTGTTAGGATAAAATGTGCAAAAATTCTTCCGTCTCTTCATAGTTTTTAGTCTGTATCCATTCAATTAAAGTTTTCTTACAATCATAATACTGCATTGGGTAAATATTTAGACTTCTGTTAATTACATTATACAAATGAGCTGACTGTATTGCATACTGACTATGAGCAAATCTAGTTTTAGGTCCAATAACCTTAGCAACCTTGTCTTTTCTTCGACGATTTACAATAGCAGGATCATAGATTAGTGTTTTTTGCATTTTGAGGACAACCTGTAAAATATATAGTTTTCTCACAGACAATAGCTGGCTCATTGAGTAGAGCATATTCGTAGAAAACCTATACGGTTTAAAATACATAACCTTCACCAACACTCTTTGTGCTCGTTCTATTTCCATAAGGTAGTTTACACAAAGTATAAAGTGCACCCCCAGCCACTTCAAAATCATATATAATCCTCTCCATCCAAAGGTTGTCTGGAAGAGATTGCTTTTAAGCGATAAGACTGCCCATTGTACCTTTATCATATGGGTTACTGTTTATTTCGTTTGTATCTTAAGGTGTACAATAAAGTATTTTCATTCATTCATTCATTCATTCATTCAATTCAACTGTCAACTCAAAGTACCTCACATCTACATAATATGCATTCTTCAAAGACGTATTGCTAGTTGTGTTTAATGAAAATGTCTTTTGAATTGAGTTTTCAAGATATCATTAAATATATTCATGATGACAGACCCTATAATTACCTATCCTAAAAATAAGTCAAAGTCAAAGTCAAAATTCATTTATTCAATAAAATCATAAAGATCACTTTGAAGTATATGAGCGATTCATATTGTAGTGCACGACGCGACGCGGACGGAGAACGTTGCGTATACTCACCCTGACGAAGACTCTCGGAATGAGTCGAAACTTAGTTCCCTTCACCGATAGTGCGGTACGTAAAAATTCCAATTTTACAATGTGAATAGTCAAGTTCACGATAGTTTTTGGAATAAAATATATGAGCGATGCAGTTACCTCTTGGAAGCAAAAGACGATGTTACATTTCTAAAACGATACCCCTTCAATAAAGACACAGTGATGCATAATATTACTTCCATTGTTTGTTCATAACCGTGGTTTCAACTACAATCATTTTAGTTTTGTAAGAATCCTCGAAAACTTCAACTAAATATACCAAACAAGAAGTTTTGGAGTAAACTTAACGCGCCCTGAGTCGAATTGTAGTGGAGGAAAATGAATAAGAGGGGCGTCTATTGGGTGTTTAAAGAATTTGCAGAGCAATATGAAAAGTCGCGTATAATAGTCGCGTCCTAAGTTTTCTTTACTTACGTTAACGCGTTTTTGATTCCCGCAGCAATACGTTGGATAATTAATTGAAATGTTATCCACAATACGCGTGTTTATAGCCGATTTATTTTTATTATGTAATAAAAGAACGTTATGCCGATAAATATTTTTAATAAACGCCACAATACACGGATAAATGTTCAAATTGTGCGAAATGGTTTTGTGAGTTAAATACTTTTTAGATATTTAATTGTTTGACTCTTTCTCTATTAATGAGTTCACTTTTTTTGTATGGCCTCAAATTATAGTTGAATGTAGAATAATTAAAAAAATAAGCATAGTTTTTAAGCTAATCCTTCTAGGCTTAGTCGCGTTCGAGGAATGAGAGAACTTCAAAATTTTAAATTCACATATACATATTTTAGTCGAAAGAAAGAAAGAAAGAAAATATTTATTTAACACGACATAAAAAAAATAATATATATACATATATACAACAAATTTTCGACATTTCTACATATTTATGATCCTTGATCACATCATTGAAATCGGCTTATTTCCATTGTCCCCCGATTTTCAGCCCCATCGGGGCAACGGGAATTTATTTTACCTATTGTACTCGATTCACTTTAATGGATCGATGAATAGAACAATGGATTGCTCTCATTCAATGAATAAAAACTTGTTGACTCCAACTTTGACTATATTATTAACAGAAAAATCTACCAAATTAGTAAAAGACTCACTTAGACTGTACGAGAACGTGCCATATCGTTTTTGGGATGTCTTCATCAAAAACGATGATGTTTGGGACCGAATTATACCTCTTACAATTTATGAGTTTATTTTATACGATTCTCCTCCATGTTTCCTCATACTTTAAAATAACGTCTAGATTTGTACTGGTACAAAGTGTTTTTTTTTTTCTCGGAAAATGGGATTCCAGTAACAGATAATTGTTTTTTAATGGACCATTAAAATACTTTAGGTATTTTACACTAGAAGAAAATTAAAAAACCAAACACTAAAAAAACTTTCTTATTCCAAAAACTATCGTGAACTTGACTATTCATTCATATTGTAAAAACGGGAATTTTCACGTACTGCACTATCGGTGAAAGGCACCGACTAAGTTTCGACTCATTCCGAGTGTCTTCATCAGGGTATCTTGTATCATTAATTCTTTCTTTCATTTCTCTAAATTATTTTTAAAGGTTATTTACGAGTTAAAACTATTCTAACTATGTACAATTCTACTGTAGATTTAATCTATGCACAATTATTTTAAAATTTTATCATGAAATTATCTTAATTTGGTCTTAAACCTATTATAAAAAAAAAATAAAAAAATACTATTTATCAAGTCGGGAACTAGATTTCTAGAATGTCAGCAAAAGGCAATAGTGTCCAGAAACAGTAATAATTAATATTGGACAGAGAATTGTCTAAGGAAAGATGATCCTAGGAATATCTGATGAGGAATATCAAGTACTTTAACTTACCAGCGATAGTATAAGCCACAACCAGCACGATAACTCCAACATTGCTGAAGAGGAAGGCGAGGAAGCCGCGCACCGCTGAGCGCACGCGTGAGGCGAGGCGCCGCCGCCGCCGCTTGCGACGCGCCATCATGCCATCGCGGACCTCATCCACCCGTACCGCCCTAGTGGACGCTGGCCTTTATGTCATCACGATTATCTGTAATTTGATAAATCGTGAAATTAGTACTGCAATTTTTTAGAACAACACAGTTTTTCCGAACAGCAAATCAGCATGTTCTGATTTGCTGTTCGGAAAAACTGTGTATAAAAACGCTAATGAAAGATATTCTCAAATGCATACATATTGCGTGGATCTTCGAGAATAACAAGTAGGGGGTCGTTAGAGGCACGTCCAAATATTACATTTGGCACATCCCCGCGTTTTGTAAGTAGTATCAAATAAAATCAGGACATGAAATTTATTCATGTTTTTTTGGATCCTGAAGCTAAAGCGGACCAATAAATAAATCATGCTGGACATTTTTCACACAGCATCATCTAGTCCCAAACTAAGCAGAGCTTGTATTATGGGAACTACATGACTGATATACTAATTATATACTTTTTTTTTGTAAATACCTACATATTATACATGGAAAACACCCAGACCCGAGACAAATATTTGTAGATCTTACAAACATTTCTCCCGCGGTGGGAATCGAACCCGCAACCTTCTGCGTCTCAGGCAGGCCTTCGCCCACTGCGCCACAGATATCGTTAGTGATAATAATTGACAGTCAGTATAAAAAAAAATCAATGAGTGTGGATTTGGTAGATGCAAGCCTTTACAAAAAATGATTATATCTTCGCATGCTGGACATTTTTCACACAGCATCATCTAGCCCCAAACTAAGCAGAGCTTGTGTTATGGGAACTACATGACTGATATACTACTTATATACTTTTTTTTTGTAAATACATACATAATTATACATAGAAATCACCCAGAACCTAATAATTCTTTTAAAAAAGATTTAAATAACAGTTGCACAAAGACAGAACAGCAACAAATTAAAACGAATTGTATAAACTAGAGTTCTAATAATATTTGTATAACCTCGTCTCTGGAGTGTGTCTGTTGGATTCATTTCACTGTATATTCCTACTAGCTGCGCCCCGCGGTTTCATCCGCGTAAGTTTCGATTCCGTGGGAATATCGGCGATCTAATTAAATTTTAGAACACAAAAGCTGCTATTGTGACTTAACTATGATAGTTAGATATATTCCCTCGCGGACTTTTTTGTAGGTAATAATGAGTACTTTAATAATGTAGTACATAATTTTTATGTATCATCAATAGTTTTCTCAGCGCACGCCAAATAGTTTATAGGCAATTTTTTTTCTTTTTAGGTTACATCATTGCGAGCTGTATATTTTTTGAAAATAAATTATAGCCTACGTTACTTCCTGGTAATTTAGCTTTCATTTGGTGAAAAAATGGTTAAAACCGGTCCAGTAGTTTCGGAGCCTATTCGATACAAACATACAAACAAAAAAATCTTTCCTCTTTATAATATTAGTATAGATAAATAGTAAGTTTGTATCGAATGGGATTTAGTTTGTCCGGTAATGTTTATATTTATATTCCACAGAGACTACCAGCAGGTGGACTGGCTCTGGATTATATGCTGAGACAGGATCTGTTTGAGAAGTAAGACACGAGAGGATTAAGGTATTCTGCCCTGAGACTACATCTTACTTCCCTATCACGGTAGGTATACTATAATATAGGTATATCCTATCCTACTAATATTATAAACGCGAAAGTTTGTGAGGATGGATGTTTGTTACTCTTTCACGCAAAAACTACAGAACGGATTTTGATGAAACTTTACAGTAATATAGCTTATACATCAGAATAACACATAGGCTACTTTTTATCAGGGTACCACGCGGGCGAAGCCGTGGGCAAAAGCTGGTAATATTATATACGTGAAAGTTTGTGAGGATGTTTGTTACTCTTTCACGCAAAAACTACAGAACGGATTTTGATGAAACTTTACAGTAATATAGCTTATACATCAGAATAACACATAGGCTACTTTTTATCAGGGTACCACGCGGGCGAAGCCGTGGGCAAAAGCTGGTAATATTATAAACGCGAAAGTTTGTGATGATGTTTGTTACTCTTTCACGCAAAAACTACAGAACGGATTTTGATGAAACTTTACAGTAATATAGCTTATACATCAGAATAACACATAGGCTACTTTTTATCCGGGTACCACGCGGGCGAAGCCGTGGCCAGAAGCTAGTAGGTTATAATAATGATAATTGTGTAATGTAAGTGTTCTTGACATCTGACTACGAAAGAATTCATTGCTAAATAAAGAAAACCAAACTTAAAACAAAGTTTGGTTGCTTTTACTTTATGATATAGACATATCAGCGAAAGCTGCTTGTTTATAATTAAAAAATAAAATAAATAAATATCTATACATAAAAAAAAAATGCTGGTCATATTCACACAGCATCATCTAGCCCCAAAGTAAGCAGAGCTTGTGTTATGGGAACTGCATGATATACTACTTATATACAACTTTTTTTGGAAATACATACATATTATACATAGAAAACACTCAGACCCGAGACAAATATATGCTGATACAAACATTTGTCCCACGGCGGGAATCGAACCCGCTACCTTCTGCGTCTCAGGCGGGCTTTCGCCCACTGCGCCACAGAGGTTGTCAAAGAACGAAAAAAAATACATTTTTTTGACAAACAAAAAGTTCAAGTTTTTCACATACACTGACTCACTTGCCGTCACATTTTTCAATCTTGTGTATTTTGTACATAATCTATTTCTGTGTATGTATGTAATTATCTAGTATTTGTATATCACATAGCACTTTCCTCTTGTATTTATTATTACGTTCACCGCCAACCATTCTTACAACAGCATACATTCCGATCCATCCCAAGGTTGTCTGGAAGAGGTCGCTTTTAAGCAATAAGACCGTCCATTGTCCTTTTAGTTTTTGATATTTGTGGGGTACAATAAAGTATTTTTATTCATTATTTTAACTTACCTACATAAGCTATTCTTACTAATTCCATAAGTTAAGAGGCCTGCGTTGGATGAATTGCCCATACAAACGTAATACCATAGTCTTTTGTTATTAGAGCTTATTTCCACCATATTAGGTTATTATTTGCATTCGCATAGTATTTATCTACGTACCTTGCTATATATTTTTTCAAAATACTTACCTGTAATGTAAACGAATCGCATTTTGGATATTTTTACGTCATACATACATGTTTTCTTCTTATTTGTTTGGTATTAAAAACAAAAATACCTTACGTATCGTTTGGTTAGGTACATAGATTACATTGTCTTGTTACAGAATAACAACACAATGTGGAAAATACAATAAGTTTTCATTCATCTTTTTTGGTATTACGGAACACCAACAAATTTATACCAAATTCTGAACGGCTAATATTGCTATCGCGCAAGCACGGGCGGGCATGCATCAGTCAATAAGAGATAGCTACATTTTTGTACGCGCTTCTTATTTAAGTTATGAGCGCTGTACGCCGGATCCTTAAGTATACTGTTTCATAAGATTTTAAATAAAGTTATTCTTGTTCTATAGGTACATGACCAGACCTTCGGAAAGTCGGGAATTTACTTGCATGTTTTACAATAGATAGGTGGGTGCTTTTTGACAGCTCCTCATGTTATTGTATGGTACACGATCGACCTTCGGATCGGAAGATCGGATCTACCTACTTGTTGACAGGTCGTCAAGTCAAACTCATGAGTCAAACGCGACGAGTTTAGCCGCAGGTAACCACTAAATAAACATTTTTAACGACGGTTACGCCACCTGCCGATAAAACCAGTGATAAAACCGCCAGCTATTTCAGCATTGATGACATTTTGGACCGTTTCAGTGGATCGGACATTCTCTTTTGAATTTATTAGAGCACTAGTTGTTGCCCGGGGCTTCGCCCGCGTGGTATGTTAATGAATGTACTACTATGTAAACTATGTCCACCAACTTTTGAATGAATCGAACCAAGGATTACAATTTATACAAAGTTTTGAACTCAATTACACACCCCCTAAGGGTAGTTTTGAAAAATTAAAAAATATGTGTTTTATTATTTACTTTAAAGTTTATTTGTACAGAGTTTTGAGCGAATCAAACAACTTTTTTTTCATAGAAACTTTACCGCCCTATTTAACCCACTTAGGGGTCAATTTTCGAAAATTAGATTAGCCTATGTGTTATTCCAGATCCTAATACTATCTACATTCCAAATTACATCAAAATCTGTTTAGTAATTACGTAGATACGTGGTAACAAACATTCACACACACACACACACACACAGACTTTCGCATTTATTATATTAGTAGGATTGTGAAATCGCAATCCGTTTGATTCTAATTCACAGAAACATATATCCTTTTAACGAGGAGAGAGCCCTCTTGTCGCTAGTGATACCACCGAATGTGATGTTTTTATAAGTTTTTTATTATTTTCTCGACGTTTCGACTGTATTGCAAAAGCCGTGGTCACAGGATGACTGGAGTATATGGAACTATCGTCGAGAAATAAGGCAGTGGCCGCAACTATCCTCATTTCAGATTCAGATTAGTCCATGTTCACATTGCGACACACTATACTAACCGCATCACCGCACTGCAAAATCGGATCGCGATGCAAACACCTGTCTGCTTAGCATGAGCACCCAAGACAACGTTTTGTCTACGTAAGAGAAGACAAAAACGATTTCCGTCACCTATTCTGTCAAACAAAGGAGAGAGACAAAATATTATTTGCCTTCTCGGTGGTAGATAAAATCGTCTTACGTGAAGACGCTTTAGCAGACTGATGATCACGGGATTCCAAGCCGCAGTGTTTATAGCCGTCTTCACGATTACATTTTGGGTACTTCTTGATTTAGATTGATAAACTAAACATTATATAATATCCATTTCTCATCACACACTCTTTGTCCACACTCACTTTTTCTTCACTGTTTTCCTTCTGCAACACTGCGATCGTGAGGTCACCTCACGGAAGAATAACACATAGGCTACTTTTTAGCCCGGCTAAAAAGTAGCCTATGTGTTATTCTGATCTATAAGCTATATTACTGTAAAGTTCTATTCCAATCCGTTCAGTAGTTTTTGCGTGAAAGAGTAACAAACATCTATCCTCACAAACTTTCGCGTTTATAATATTAGTAGGATTAACATCTGAACCATTTCTGACACGTTTCCTGAAGGACTCTGTTTTTCATTTTCTTTTTTAATTGCGTCGTTTGGAATTTTCAGCTGCTTCATATTAATAATGTTTCAAGATTCTAATGTTAATAATTTTGTTAAAATTGTTCAGTAACATCCTGTCCAGTCGCTATATCCATCTATCAATAGCTGGGGACAGTTTTAAAGCATCCGAAAGCAATTTTACGCTCTAATCTCATTTAACACATTCTAAATTAATTTATCTGACACTATCAGGTCTTGAAAGAGTAACAAACATCTATCCTCACAAACTTTCGCGTTTATAATATTAGTAGGATTAACATCTGAACCATTTCTGACGCGTTTCCTGAAGGACTCTGTTTTTCATTTTCTTTTTTAATTGCGTCGTTTGGAATTTTCAGCTGCTTCATATTAATAATGTTTCAAGATTCTAATGTTAATAATTTTGTTAAAATTGTTCAGTAACATCCTGTCCAGTCGCTATATCCATCTATCAATAGTTGGTGACCGTTTTAAAGCATCCGAAAGCAATTTTACAGTCTAATCTCATTTAACACTTTCTAAATTAGTTTATCTGACACTATCAGGTCTTGAAAATAAGTACTTCATGACACATCGGTAATGCGTTGGCCAATAACGCCATGGATCGAGTGACGCTGAGTACGAATTTGTATAGCACTTTCTTTTGTAGCTGCTGTCTGTCAGCAAGTGCTGATGGATAATAGACACGTGTCTCATTCAGTAATGTTCCTGATAAAGTCCGAAATTCCTTCAAACGGATGACAAGAGTGGTACCACTGCATATTTTAGAGTTGCTTTATTTTAATACTTAATTGAAGATTTGAAATAATAAACACTATTAAAAAAAAAAACTTAAATTTGTCCTCCAATTGATGGTCTTTGATTACATCAACATTGATTTGTTCTAGACAACCATTTCCTAAAAACTAAAACTAAGGTTGTTTCTAAAAAAGCCCTGCCGCTAACAGAAATGCTGCCCAGTTTTTTGCAAAAAATAATTTTCTAGAATTTGTATAAATCTATAATTTCGAGTCGGTTTCTTTTTGAGTTAGAATTATTGAAATTGACTTTGCCTTTGACTTTGACTTTGCCTTTGACTTTGACTTTGACTTTGACTTTGACTTTGACTTTGACTTTGACTTTGACTTTGACTTTGACTTTGACTTTGACTTTGACTTTGACTTTGACTTTGCCTTTGACTTTGACTTTGCCTTTGCCTTTGCCTTTGACTTTGACTTTGACTTTGACTTTGACTTTGACTTTGACTTTGACTTTGACTTTGACTTTGACTTTGACTTTGACTTTGACTTTGACTTTGACTTTGACTTTGACTTTGACTTTGACTTTGACTTTGACTTTGACTTTGACTTTGACTTTGACTTTGACTTTGACTTTGACTTTGACTTTGACTTTGACTTTGACTTTGACTTTGACTTTGACTTTGACTTTGACTTTGACTTTGACTTTGACTTTGACTTTGACTTTGACTTTGACTTTGACTTTGACTTTGACTTTGACTTTGACTTTGACTTTGACTTTGACTTTGACTTTGACTTTGACTTTGACTTTGACTTTGACTTTGACTTTGACTTTGACTTTGACTTTGACTTTGACTTTGACTTTGACTTTGACTTTGACTTTGACTTTGACTTTGACTTTGACTTTGACTTTGACTTTGACTTTGACTTTGACTTTGACTTTGACTTTGACTTTGACTTTGACTTTGACTTTGACTTTGACTTTGACTTTGACTTTGACTTTGACTTTGACTTTGACTTTGACTTTGACTTTGACTTTGACTTTGACTTTGACTTTGACTTTGACTTTGACTTTGACTTTGACGTTGACTTTGACTTTGACTTTGACTTTGACTTTGACTTTGACTTTCACTTGCCGGGCCAAAGCGGTCCAGAAATACACCACTTTCTAAAGAGGTCCGACTATGGGATGACTTCTGTTTTCTAACCACTGCTGTTTCAATTATATTTGAGTAGTTTTTTTTTTATTGATAATACATTTATTCATACAACTATTTACAAGTAGGTATATATACAAAAAATACCGTTGCAAACGATCTATAGATAGCTCAACTGATCCAGATCACTAACAGACAGAAGCGTTCCCAAAATACTGGCCGCAATGCCACGCTTTTGACGTTAATATAATTGAAAATATTCAACCATGACTGTTCTATAATATATATATACACTATCTATCTAACAAATTCGGCAACTCCGAAATTAAAAAATGGTGTCTATATTATAAGAAAAAAAATTCTAACGAGCCAAAATGTCAATCAATATACTTTGAAGAATACAAATGATGAGATATATCCACAAGGAGTTTAAGTGGGTGGGTCACTGTCAGTTGAAAGTAATGAAGCACTGGCGTTTTTAAAAAGTAAAGACCAAAAGTTGATTTTTAAGTATCGTGCGCTTTCAGAGGTAGCGGAGAGAGGAAGACTCCCTTCTACGATAACTCATGCTATGGAATGATGAGTCTGTTTTTTTTTCTAGTGACTACAGAATGAGAATCTTCAAAAAGGGCGATTTTTTTTTAAAGTCGGCAACGCTACGCGCGTTTCATGAGCGTCGATAGGATAAAAAACCGCTAAAAAAGAAATATTGGAGAAAAGAGCATATTGGTGAAATAAGTTTAGAAATCGGGTGAGTACTTTCGAAGATACAATCCTGACCATTTTATAATATTAATGTACCTAGATAAGAAAATAATTCAATAGATTTGTGCTGTGTACCGTACACAGCACAAATCTATTGAATTATTTTCAAAAATAACCTGCAGATCACTAGAAATACTAACAGACGAACACTGAATATCCCAAAACCAAACCTTTGACATTGATTATTGAGCTACCTACCTACTTCGTGATATTCGTATTCTTATATTAACAATTATTAAAATTCTTGACTTATTTTTTCTCATATTTTTTGACATTTTGTATAATTATTGACATTTGTAGGGAGTACGCCCGCACAAGTTTAAGGTTTTGTATATATATTATCTATGACCGGAAAAGGAACGACATTAGAATGACTCCGGTCCTCGTTCTAGCTCCTTTTTCGGCCGGCAGTTGATTTCTGTACACGATGGTGTCGGTTGAATAAACGTACTTTTTATATGTACACACTACACATTTAATTTTATTTCGTTTACATTAATATTCACCAGTGTTATTATTGAAATTGTATTTGTGTAGTTGTTAAATAATACCTACCTGCAACGCCCTGACAGGGCCGATGTACATACCAACCTACTTACACTTTGTATGTAGGACATTAAGCATGAATAAATGAAACTATCAGATTTATTTTAAATATAACGATGGATTTAATTTCAGATTACTGATCAGAAATTGCATCAATGACAATATTGTAACTGAAAGTTTCCAGATCGTTGACCTATGATTTTACATTACAGAAATAATACCTTGGCTGCTATCCAATTATTGCAATGAATTAAAAAAAAATATTTGATGTATTTTGTATTTATTCAAAACATTAAGCACATCTATTCAATAGAGTAGTCAACATAAAAATAAATTATTAAAATAGCACAAATTGAATAGTATAGCCCTTGCGAACTCGTTCCGTGAACAGTGAGATATGTGAAACTTTCTTTCTAATATTATAAACGCGAAAGTTTGTGAGGATGGATGTTTGTTACTCTTTCACACAAAAACTACTGAACGGATTTTGATGAAACTTTACAGTAATATAGCTTATACATCAGAATAACACATAGGCTACTTTTTATCCGGGTAGCGCGCGGGCGAAGCCGTAGGCAGAAGCTAGTAATTTATAATATGTAATTTCAACGAAAAATCGTCGGCCATCTTTCATTTTCGTTACCGTCATACACAAAATGTTTTCCAAATGTTACGGGAGAGTAGCCGGCTGGGACGCAAAAGGTGCGGGTTCGATTCTCGCTGCGGGACAAATGTTTGCATGTTCTGCAGATATTTGTTCTGGTTCTGGATGTTGGTACTCGTAGTTACCGGTTCCCACGACACAGGGACTCTTACACTGGAATTCATAGTCGGGGGCTGAAACGTCATTCAAAATCCATCATTCAGCATTCGCCTAGAAGCTGGATGTTAAATCAACTTTTTTGTCTTTCATAAACAATCACTGGAGAATTCCCTAGCTGAACAGACACAGATTAAAAATTGTGATCAGATTTTCACACAGCCAATGACGTGCGTGACATTGACAGTACTGGTTTATGCCGGGTACAGACTCGTGAAACGGTAACATGCAATGTAACACTCAATAAAAGAATTTGCCGTTTAGTCGGTTCTATTCTGTAGTCGGGGATCGGTTGTTCGATCGGTAACACAATATAGCTGAATGAATAATCATAAAAAAAACAAGTAGAATATGTTGCCTGATTTTTCTTAGCTTGGTCGCGCGCTAGTTAAATTCACGTTGATTATAAGCTGACGTTTCTTTATGATACTTGTGATTTCAATGAATAAAAACCTATTGACTTTGAAATTAGGTATTTATGTCTGTTCGCTGTTAATATATCAAATAATATTTATCCTACTACTATTAAAAACGTGAAAGTTTGTGAGGATGGATGTTTGTTACTCTTTCACGCAAAAACTACTCAACGGATTTTGATGAAACTTTACAGTAATATAGCTTATACATCAGAATAACACATAGGCTACTTTTTATCCGGGTACCACGCGGGCGAAGCCGTGGGCAGAAGCTAGCAGTTACAAAAGCAGCATAATAATAATATATACCTATACCATAATCAAGAAGTGAAGTGAAAAAATACATATTTATTATATCGTTTACAAAAACATGTCACATTGGATTCATATTAGTATGAATCCAATTTGACATGTTTTTGTAAAAACATGCAGCTCTATCAGCTAAATCTAAATAATTAAATTTACAGAGTTAAAGAAGATGTAGGTTTGTTTCAGATACTTGGATGAAACTGCTTTTCATGAGTGGCGCGTAGGTGGCGTTTTCTGTATGAAGTTATTTCTCTCTATGTTTTTTAACAGAACTAAAGAGGCGAAAAAGCATACCACCTCTTGTTACCTGAGCGGTGACCGTAACCAATGGACCTAGATGCTAGATGTATTGTACAAAGAAACAAAAGTCGTTGATATATTTAAAAAAAAAACAAAATATCGAAACATTTTGAAGAAATTGATAATTCAATTAATCGTACCATTACACAATTAAATGAAGATAATATAACGGTTGGCCACTGCATCGAAATTATATCTCCGTTTTCTTTTAAGTTTTAAATTAAAAGTAATGTTCTATTTTTTTGTTTTTACCAAATGCGAAGATATTTTGTTCTATTTTTTTACCAAGTAGGAAGATATTTTTTTAAGTTTTCATTAAAATTCTTTTGCAAAGTCAAAGTCAAAATTCATTTATTCAATGAAATCAAAAAGACAACTTTGAACGTCGGTTTTGATCTAGGTGCCTGTTCCTCCGCGACCAAGCCAGGAAAGAAAGGCAAGAAAACAAGGCTGGTTATTCTTTTTAATGATCCTTTTAAAAAACAATAGGCTCGAGTTGGAGCATTTATAATCCCAAGAGTTTTTGTCATCTAAATAATCAGATATTTTATAGTATGCCTTTTTATACAGTTTTTGTTTGATTACGTTTTTAAATTTGTTAATTGACAATTTTTTTATATCTCTTGGGAGTTTGTTATAAAAGCGTACACCTTGCCCTTTAAACGTTTTACTAACTTTATGGAGTCTACAAGTGGCAACAGCGAGTTTATCTTTATTTCTAGTATTAACATTGTGATTATCGCTTTTTTTCTTAAACAAATTAATATTTTTGTGAGCATACAACAGATTTTCATAGACGTATTGACAAGGGAATGTCATTATATTTATTTCTTTAAACTTTTGGCGAATAAGGTTTTGTTAAAATAAGCATAGTTTATTTTACTAGTCGAATGAAAAGCGAGTGCCAAGACTACCTAATAAATGACACATACGAGTATTAGGTACCTCTGTCAATAGTATCATTGTTTTTATTAATAATCCCGTCGTCCATGTAGATAGGTACAACAAAAAAAAATTCTTTCGCTGTACCTGGTTACGAATTAAAAAACTTGTTTTCTGTAAAGAAAAATACGTGTTTTCTCGTAACTAGTATCGTATTAGACACATATATCATGTGGAGGGAAGAATGTCACATTACGAGAAGAGTGTTAAATATGAATGTGGATGGAAATAAAAGCAGAGGTAGGCCAAAGAAAAGATGGATGGATTGTGTGAAGAATGACATGATTAAGAAAGGAGTGAGTACTGAGATGACGGCTGATAGAGGGGAGTGGAAGAAGAAAACATGTTGTGCCGACCCCACGTAATGTGGGATAAGGACAAGAAGATGGTGAGTATCGTACGAGGACGAATTATGTTTAGTTCGTAACTGGTTACGAAGCTCCGGTTTCGCAGACGGCCGAAGCGGCAACACCAGAGGAATCTTTATGCATTGCCGACCCTGAGGGTGAAAAAGTCTCCACCGGGACCCATACCCTTCAAACCGGCACACGGAAATGCAAGAATCATTGCTTGTATTGTTTATTGCTAGTATTTCCCAGGGGTCCTAGACAAATTACCACTTTCTGTCGTCGTTAACGCCTGCGGAAAGATTAATTTGTATGGGAATGGCATTAGCTGTGGAAATGTCACGTGACAGCTGCCAAGTTTTACCTTGACAAATGTGCGTTCGCGTGAAAGGAAAAGTAAGCGTGAGGTATTTTTCTAGACCCCCAGGACGAGCTAATTCGACTTTCAACGTGTCTATTTTTCTGTTCATATTCATGTTCAAACTGGCTCATCGGACTGTAATGCGATTTTTCGCAAACGATTTGAATTAACTTCAAGGATTGTTCTTAGATGTAACTTTGAATCTTAAATTCACAAAGTTTAAGATGACGTTTATTATATGCACCTTGTGTAACGAACACAAGGTTCATATAATAGCATCTCCAGTAAGTCTGCGTCCTTGTGATTTCAATTAATTAAAAACGTATTGAATTTGACATCTACTTAAAAAAAAGTTAAGAAAAAACAAATAAATTGGCAGTTCGCAAAAATAAACAAACCTACAAACGCCGGCTTATCTAAGTAGACCTGAAACTAGCGAGTGAAAATCTCTCAAGATCCACGCTCGCTAATAAAAACATGTAAAATTAATTCCTATAATTTAAGAACAATAGACACGTAAATCCAAAAAACTTTTTTAATCTCTTGGCAGTTACTACGTATACGAATTGTTAAATGAAATGACTGTGCTTTGATGTAACGTCACGTGCGCCCACGCATGCTGTCATGATAGAGCGAGTGTGGCCACTAACTGCGCGGGCTACTGTTTCACCAATCGGAAATACACCACGCAACTGTAAGTAAGTAGGTAAAGGTACCTATAGGAAAGACTGTTTTTTTTTTTTAAGAGAGGGCCCCCTCTTACTCCAAAAACATGAGTGCCTGTTACATTTTTTACAATACCATAACCATTCACAACGTTCTCCATCACCATTTTGGAGCACGTGGTTAATAAATTCAAAAAATCATTGATGCACCACCGGCTTCGAATCTATGACCTTCGGATCGGAAGTTGGGATATAGCCCACTAGGCAAACACGGCGCGTTGATAAAAACTCTAATATGAAATTTCGTCCCCCATTTGGTCAATCTTAAAGGTGTTTTTTTTTCATAAAATTAATACGGGACTACCCGTTAAAAATAGAATCATTAAAATCGGTTAACAATTGGCAAAGTTATCGATATATTGGCGTGTGTGGCGTAACCTACACACAAAAACATACAGACGAATTGAGAACCTCCTCCTTATTCGAAGTCGGTTGAAAAGCGAATTGGGAACCTCCTACTTTGTCGAACTCGGTTGAAAAACGAATTGAGAACCTACTCCTTTGTCGAAGTCGGTTGAAAAACTAATTGAGAACCTACTCCTTTGTCGAAGTCGTTTAAAAACGAATTGAGAACCTCCTCCTTTGTCGAAGTCGGTTGAAAAACGAATTAAGAACCTACTCCTTCGTCGAACTCGGTTCAAAAACAAATTGAGAACCTCCTCCTTTGTCGAACTCGGTTGTAAAACGAATTGAGAACCTCCTCCTTTGTCGAAGTCGTTTAAAAATAAATTGAGAACCTCCTCCTTTGTCGAAGTCGGTTGAAAAACGAATTGAGAACCTACTCCTTCGTCGAACTCGGTTCAAAAACAAATTGAGAACCTCCTCCTTTGTCGAAGTTGGTTGAAACACGAATTTGAGAATCTCCTCTTTTTTTAAAGTCGATTGTAAAACGAATTGAGAACCTACTCCTTCGTCGAACTCGGTTGAAGCACGAATTTGAGAATCTCCTCTTTTCGAGCGATTGAAAAATCGCTTATTCCGTAGCCTCAGCTACAGATCCATGGCAACAGTGACGTAGTACTGACGCGCGCGTGGAGAAATATGAAGCGTGGTGGTTCCTTGCTGCTTCCGATGACCCTCGCTAACGAACAGTGGAGCTCCCAGGCGTGGCAACAGGGGCAGTTCAGCCCCCAGCCAGTATGAACCTGCCCCCTAAATCACGGTTTATCCTTCTTCGCTTACCTGGGCGATATTCCCTGGATCAATTAAGTGGAAAGCAAACAGAAAATCAAAAAAATCTTTCAATCCAATGTATTTTACTGTCTGAATGAGTTCATAAATATGACTCCACAAGAATCCTCATTTTTGCATGACACCGAAGTCGGATAGTGTGTGAAATACTTGAATGATTTTATTAACTTATTTTGATTATTAGTGTTTTTTTGTAATATATGTGTATTATTTTAATCAAAATTTGTGAACAGAACTGACTTGCTTTGTATAACAACTGATGATATATCCTATCCTTCTAATATTATAAAGGTGAAAGTTTGTGATGATGTTTGTTCCTCTTTCACGCAAAAACTACAGAACGGATTTTGATGAAACTTTACAGTTATATAGCTTACACATCAGAATAACACATAGGGTACTTTTTATCCGGGTATCACACGGGTGAAGCCGTGGGTAGAAGCTAGTGGTTAAATAAATGAATGAAAAAAATGAAAGTATATTTTCATCATCTCGGAGATAAATCCGATAAGCGATCTGAAGCAGGTTTTTTTTAAAACCCTTACGAGTTTTCCATCGTTGCAGTGCCACAAGTCACTAGTAACTTGTGGTGATAAATCTCAGAATTATCCTTGAGGTGATACAAATCGATTGCAAAAAACGTTAAAGCCGTTTCAGAGATAAATTACAGACAAAACAAACTAACTCACAAATAAAATGCATATACGCTCTGCTCCATACGCAGTAGGTAAAAATAGCTTATCTCAGATCAATACTTGAAGTCATACGAATGATTGCAAAAAAAAAATGCATTTCAATCGGAAAATCACTTTCGGAGATACATTACCATCATCATCATGTATGTCTCATCCCACTGCTGGGCTTAGGCTTTTCTTCGTTTGTGTCATCCGCCTCGATCTTGCACCAATCGGATCCACTGTAAACCTACCAGCGATTTTTATTATATCGTCAGCCCATCATTGATGACCTCTGAGGCTCAGTGGGCGAAGACCCGCCCGCCAGGTTCGATTCCCGCCGCGGGACAAATGTTTGGATGATCTACAAATATTTGTCTCGGATCTGGGTGCAATTCTGTGTAAAATATATGTATACAAATATATTTTCAAAAAAGAATGTATATAAGTAGTATATCAGTCATGTAGTTCCCATAATACAAGCTCTGCTTACTTTGGTTAGATGATGATGTGTGGAAAATGTCCAGCATTATTTATTTATTTATCTTGCCGGCGGGCGACCTGCGCTCGTTTTACCTCGGTGTCACCACTCAGTAAGCACCCTACTCCGCCTGTCATCACCGCGCCTGGCTACATAATAATAGTAATTATTTATTTATTTCTGGCAACATAGTAACGTACAAATACAGAGCCCATAGCATAAATACTTTTAAACTAAAATACATATAATATAAAACAAAAACTAATTTATCGAGCACGTTGTGACTGCGACGCGGGCGCGGCAATCCAAACACATACTTCCTTACGTCGCAGCTAATCCAGGGCTTTTGGAATACGTGGCTGTGGTTACTAGGAAGCTATCTGGGTAAGTATTGTTCAGCACCCCATCCCCTCCATCCCCTCCATCCCCTCCATCCCTTGTGAGCTCGTTAAGGGACGTGATTCTGAGATTTATTCATTGCCTTTTGACTTTCCTCGTTTCCGTCGATGCCGTTTGCCAACGTTACGGTGAACATTTTTGTAAGCACTGTGATTTATTCACGAATATTGGAAAAACTTCACAACTTGTGTAGAAATATTACATGTTCAAAATATTTTGATATTTAGAACCTATTTACAGAGACATCAAAATAATAATTTATAAGACATTAAATGTCAAAAAAACCGACATCATTTAACGGGAAATTAATAAAAAGTCCAATATGCAATTTCATCACCCATTTTTTCACACTTAGGAGTGGTCAAATGTATATGGAACAACCCTTGAAGCCTATCCACTAAAAAAATAATCATTAAATCGGTTCACAATTTTCGGGAAAATTTCGCGTAACATACACACAAAAAAATACAGACGAATTTAGGAACTCCTTTTTTGAAGTCGGTTAGTAATAATTAAATCGTCATAATATTCGCGATACGCTTGCCGTCTCAAGTTTACAGTTTCTATTTTGCAAGTATACCTACTCTATCATCAGATCCTCAACTTCTTAATTGCCTGCCTGCTTTATTTGATTTCGCTTTCGAATAAAAAACAAAAGAAAAATCGCCCACAAAAAATGTTTCGGCTAGTCGTGATTCTATAAGATGATGATGTTTTTTAAGTTTTACGAGAAAAATAGAAATCCCTCAGTAATCAAACTTTAATGGAACCAGCTCCGGATTTTTCTCTATACATCAACAAAAGACTATCTTACTACTCTATCTTACGTACCTGTAACAATTTCAGCTAGAAACTCCAGAAAGCTTCAAAAGGAAAAAGTTTCCTTTCATCATCCATCGCAATCCAACACGATTTTCAATAAAAACTCTACAATATCATGAAATATCAACTAGATTAGATTTTTTCAAATTTCACTTTTCACAACACTAGTTTACGCGTGCAATATCCATGCAACTTTTTTTTTTGCGAAAGGGTTGACGAGGATTTCACCGCAACTAACTGGTAACAAGGAATGTTCTCTAAATACGATGCCCATGCGCCGACTAACCAACAAACCGACTGTATTGGGGTTGGTTCATACGTGCACACAGATTAAACTACAGATGCGTCTCGTCGATCAGAAATATACCTACAGCTGTCTAAAATGTAATTATAACGAAGTACCTACGTTTTTTAAGCGTCTTTATCGCGTTTATCTTGTTTATCATCCCAATAAAATATAATACTTATCTATACTTCTATACTAATATTATAAAGAGGAAAGATTTTTTTGTTTGTTTGCTTGTATTGAATAAGCTTCGAAACTACTGGACCGATTTTATAAATTGTTTCACCAAATTAAAGCTAAATTATCAGAAAGTGACAAACACTATAATTTATTTTCAAAAAAACAGAGATCTTTAAGAAAATTGCAATAATGTAATCCAAAGTAGCAAAATTTTGCCTATAAAGTTTATTATTTGACGTGCGCTGAGAGAACTTCTGATGATACATAAAAATGATGTACTACACGATTAAAGTACTCATTATTACCTACAAAAAAGTGCGCGAGGGAATATATCTTACTATCATAGTTAAGTCACAATAGCAGCTTTTGTGTTCTAAAATTTAATTAGATCGCCGATATTCCCACGGAATCGAAACTTACGCGGTTGAAACCGCGGGGCGCAGCTAGTACTTAATAATTACGTTCACTGAAAATTTTAAAAATGCCTAAAACTTTTGGGAAAAAAATATTAAAATCCTTAAGTACCACCGGGCGATCAAGACGTTGCTACTGATGCTGTAATGTAAAGGCGACCGACGGTAACTGTTAGACCCGGATCTAACAGTCTGGGTCCGGGTCAGGCGGCCGCCTGTTTACCTACTTACAAAAACATTTTGAACAGATGGACTCAATAAATAATAATAATTAGTAATAAATAACGTAGGAAGTTTTCTTGAGTATTTAACAAATTTAATAACCACCAGACCTATCTACTGAATCCAGCCCTGAGATTAGGTTAGGATCAAACTTGGTTAAGTTCTGGGAAGTTGGGATCAAATGTACACAGCTTTGGAAGCAAAACTGGTAGGTAAAGTCCAATAGTTTGTATCAATTTATCATAATTTTTGCTCTAAGGATATGTTGAATGTAATATCATTATCAACTATGTATTTCTTTCATTTTTCTAAAGTAGGTAGGTGCTTTAGTCAGCTGTGGTGAACAAACATAAGAAGTTTTCTTTACTTTCTGTAATAATACTCTGGCATAGCCAGGTTTGATTCTACACCCGAGATTTATGGACTTTCAACCTTCATCCACGCAATCTTCCATTCCGTTTTAGTTATTTCTTCTGACAGGTCATTTCTAAAGCTTATTCTATAGATTGAAGTGGGGCACTTTTGGATTTATAGAAATAGCTTCTGTTTTCTTCTCTTTGCCGCGTCTCGTCTAATATTAGTGGCGCGCGCGACGGGTTGCGTATCAGTTTTAGTTTTTATTGTGCGCCGGACTCGATGTATTTCTGGCCTACTTGCCTTTACGGCCGGCTCTATGCATCTATGCCACGTATGTCTATGTCGTAAAGCGGTAAGACGTTGTTGTGGTTCGTCACGATTAGTTTCAAGTACGTTGGCAATTGAGTAGGTAAGGTAGGTACTAACTACTTACTCTCCATGGATTATAGTTGGGAAGGGTGATTAAAAGTTGATTGCAATTTTTGTATTGAAGTGGCATAGCTCAATACTCAATACATTTATTGCTTTCACATGGTAGGTACATAGATGGTGTTTATAGGTAGGTATCTCACATGAACCCTGTCTAAGGGTATAGTAATAGATAAGTAGGCAGGCCGAAGTTTTGTGTAAACAAAAAAAAACTAGTAGGTACAATAAAATAAAGCCAAGGTAGGCAAAGTATCAAGCATTTGGAATAACACAATTAGGTAAGTAGGTTTAGTCATTTTTTCTTTTATTATAATTTTCATTAGTCAAAAATAGGTACGTCACTTTTTATTTATTTTTAAGCTAATCGCTAAGCTTTATGACCTCGGTGGCGGGGCGGGCGAGTCAGCTGCGACGCAGAGATGCAGGTTCGGTTCCCGCTGCGGGACAAATGTTTGCATGTTCAGCAGATATTTGGTGGCGATCAATAGATTCACGCGAACTTGATTTATTAAAGGCATTTATATAAGGCCCTTAATTTTTGGCTTAGTATTTTGATGTCGCAGGAAGGTTTTTAAGATCGTTTGATAAACGTGGCTTAAGTATGTATGACCGTTCAATGTGGTACTCTTTAGGTTGCTTAAGTCCGGCCTGCTCCCGAATTACACTCACAAAATGGCGATGGGAAACGATCGACTCATTTTAACACGCTTATAAATGCCTAAAACTCTTTAAACTAGGAACTTGGACACTTTTTGACCTAAACATTTGAAGTTTTAAAAGTCTTACTTGCTCTGTAGTTTAGTATATAAATATTGTGAATATATTAGTAGGTAGGATACCAATATCAAGTAAATGTAGGATTCAAAGACGGAGTGAATATTTGACAAAAACATTTACTCCCACATTAATGCTTTAGCAGATCAAAAACCAGTTTGCTCTACGTAAAAATTAAGGCGCTTTTTTAAGGTTTGATGTTGGTATGAATTGGATAATGTATACCTACCTACTCTATGGTTTTAGTACGGTAGGTACATAAATCTGATTCTAAATAGGCTCGAAGATTCTAACTAAATATGTTATTGTTTTCAAATTAAAACGATTCAAATGTTGGCCGACTTAGCCGTAAAAGTAGTAGGTAGTTAGTTATTCTATGGTTGGTCGGGCGCGTAGAAGTAACATAATCTATTCCTCTATTTTGTGGCTGGACCGGACAACCGCGATGAACAAGTAATTATTACACAAGTCAGAAGTCAAGCCAATCGCTGTGAAATACATTGTATGTCAACATATTACTAATCTGTGGATGGCGCATGGTCTGGTATGTACGTACACGGCCTTGCGCAAGGTCATTTGCAACATTATGTGTGTTGTATGTATGTACATCCTGGGGGTCTATGCTGAGTTTAACACATGTCAAAACAAAGACATTAACCAAACAATCTCTATAGAAACGTTGCAAAGGTACGGTACGGACATTGTTTAGGTATGCTTTTAACGTGCTTGTAATCAGCCTAAACCCTCTGTTATTAATAAGGGCTTTTCATTCAAGATAAATAAGTTCCAACTGGAGCGATAAATGATGGATTTACCGTAAGGTTTGATTGTGGGTTATTGTTTATTGAGCTTGTCTGTCAATTGTCAAAGTCATAAAAAAGCGTCATTATTCTTTTTTCCACTTCTGAGAGCAGCGCCATCTGTTTTCATTTCTGAAAGTTTATTTATTTATTTATTAAGTCTATAGTCCACATTCAATTAAAAGGTGATCAATAGGCAGACATTAAGTCTGCCTAAAGCATTTTCTACCAGCCAACCCAATTTGTTGTGATTGGCGGTGAAGCTTGACGCAAGTTGGCCGTGAAAACTCCTCATTGTGACAAATAACCATTATCAAGAATCTAGTCGTCGTGACATCCTGGTGTCATTAATGGAACTCGACTTATAAAGGTCATAGCGTGATGTAACCTTTCTTAAGAGATGTGCTGTAAATAGCAAAAAAAATATATTTTTAATCCGAGTTGTAGTTCCAGAGATCACTAGCGCCACAGATTAAAGATTTTTTGATCCTACTATAAAACGCTCCAGCTTTATTATTAGTCTAGTTTAGACGATTAATAATAAAGATCATCTAGTTGTTTGCTTCGAGCTGTTTTGTGGGCAAAGACCAGTTGAATTTGCTTAGCAGTATTATTTCGTCACTTTGCGTTGGCTATTGCTCAAAGATACAAACCTACGCACTCTATTGTCAAAACTGTCAACGTCAAAGTCAACTCAGAATAGTTCCCCCCCACCCCTCAACACCTCTTCCTTCCTCTTCCTTCCACCCTCTTTCGTTTTGACATTTTGTTCGACTCGAACGTTCAATTTCGGCATTTACACGTTTCGTGTCATTACGACTTAAAAGTAAGTGATTTCCTTTAAATATTACTGTGAATATGTTGAGTTTACTGTTGTTTCCATGTGAAATCGCTATATTGTGATAAAACGGGTTTGTTGTGCAAGATTTACTTGGATTGAAGTTGTGCGCGGTAACATGGCTACGGTGGTTCTTGGCGTTATTCCCCTTTATCCATCTTTTACCGTTGTTAAATGCTTTATTATTCGTTGGTTTGACGCTAAAAGGGTGGAAGCTCCACACTGCGGACGTGGTATTTTAATATAAAAAAAGCATAACCTCAATTTGGATCAAATCTGGTTTCTTGACTGTCCTAAACTTGCTATTGCCCACGATTCCTAAGGTAAAACATTCTCAAATAATCCACCCCCACATGTCCTGGTATTAGATTGTTCAAAAGTTAAAATTAAAACCTTGCCTACACCTGTACTGTATCTTCACAAACATGGTAATTCATACATTTTTCTATAAAAGCACGTAGTCTCTTTCGTCTCTTTCGGCGACTCATGTTGGGCGACTTCCTTTATTGTAATTGTAAACATAACCTCCATACACCAAATAATGCCAATGCAACATCTTTATTCAACCAAATTCTGCTCATGGAGAAACTACATGTTACCTGCATGCATGAAACTAGCACAGGCTTCGGACAGTGTAGCTATTGGGAGTAGAGTTACCAGATGTCTCACTGGAAAATCCTGACAAAAGCTTGATTTCTATAAAAAATCCTGACATGATTGCTGCGAGTGCACACATTTTAGTGTAATAAGTTCACCGTTCACACAATTGCACAGCACAATTTAACAAATAAACACCTAACTTATTTAGTAGGTAATACATGAATTTATAGACAAGCAGCTTTTGCTGATATGTATATGTCATACAGTGTTGGATCAAGTCTTGTTTTTTTTTAAGTTTGGTTCACTTTACCAAAAGTGCTGAAATTTTCTAAAAACCACCAGAATCCTAACCTATGCTTAAAAATCCTGATGTGTCTAGACAAATCCTGGTAACCCTAATTGGGAGGCAATGCAAAAGTTTGATGCCAAAAGACTTGTGATTGACCTCAGAATATCAACAAAAGAAAACCCCTTGATATCTCCTAGCCCATGCAATCATTTAAATGGGGGGGATATCAGAAATTACTTATCCGATTGAGATGCAGTTTTACTTAAGTAAATTTGTATGACATCGAAGTATACTATAGAAATCAATTTTAGGGTGTTTTACCACTAGCATACTTTATCCTGCTAACATTTTGTAGCCCATTTAGAGTTCCTTCCTCATGAGCACTGTCTGCGAGCACATGGTAACAAAATGAGAACCAGCTTGAGCACTCTGCTGCAGCAGAACATGAATTAAAAGTCTATTGTGTAACATTCCAGAATGCGTTACGTGGCCGCGTACCTGTTAGCCGTCCTGGGAGGCAAGGCGTCGCCTGCTGCCGGCGATGTCGAGAAGATCCTCAGCTCCGTGGGTATTGAAGCCGATGGAGAGAAACTGAAGAAGGTCATTTCTGAGCTCAACGGCAAGGACGTCGAGGAGCTCATCGCCGCTGGTAAGTCCTAGACTGCCTTCAATTTCGATAATGGAGCCTTTTAGGGACACAATTCTTGAAATTGTTCAATATTTACATTCTAGGGTGGCCATGAAGAACCAAAGACATGAATAAATAATGTTGGACATTTTTCACACAGTCATCTAGCCCCAAACTAAGCAGAGCTTGTATTATGGGAACTACATGACTGATATGCTACTTATATGCTTTTTTGTAAACTATATAATATTTTTTCAACATATTATACGTAAAATAACACCCATAAATATCCAAACTGGTTTCCAGAAACAGCAATGAGTGATTAGTAAAATCGTAAAAAAACATTTGAAAGTGCACTGATATTTTATTAATATTAATTAAGCTGAAGCATTTGTTTTTTTTTTGTTTGAACATACAAATCTCTGGAACGACTAGTCATATTTGAAAAAGATCTTTATAAATTTTATAGGCAAATTCATGAGAAAGGTTATTGGTTATTTAACATCACGCTATGAGTTCTTAGGAAAAAAAAACCTTTATTTAGTTGTAAATCTCTTATGTATGTAACTGTATTTACCCTTTGATTATTTTTATTCCATTTGTATTTACTTAATGTTCATAAAGATGAATAAAAATATATAAATAGGAATAGTAATGTATGTATATCTTACTTGGTCTAGTACCAAGTAGAACAAAGATATACATACATTTATTCCTATTTGTTTATACAAAACCTCAACCTGCCTACCTATCTGTTGCACCGATAACCTTAAGCAGGATTTATGTGAGATACCCACCTATTAACACCATCTACCTACCATGCATTAAATGTATTGAGTATTGGTAAATTTTAATGAATGTCTTATCTGAAACTTCTTACTAAATGATGATACATAAATAACACCATCTTTCGTCCGAACGACCTTGATGTAACACTCCGAAACTGATTCCTTCACCTCTTAATAGATTGTGTTGGGTGCATTACGTCTATCTGACGAATGTGTGTGTGTGTGTGTGTCAGGTCGCGAGAAGCTGTCGTCGATGCCGGCGGGAGGCGCCGCGCCGGCCGCCGCCGCGGGGGCCGCGCCCGCCGCCGCCGCTGAGGAGAAGAAGGGTACGTACCACTGATCACTATAATATTATACAATGTATAATATTGAAAATGACAACTTAATAAAAAACGCAACAAGCAGAGTTTGTTGCCTGATTTTTGTAGACTTTGTCACAGACCGGCTGTGTTGTGTGCTTAAGTTGGTAATCATGCCATGAGAACGATGTTCAATGAACGCTGACGCGCGAACGTAGGCGGCATGTCGCATAAAAGTAGCGTTATGGATTACCATTTTATAATATTTATACATTTCAAACAATTTAAAAAAGTTAATGAGAGACTATTAAGTAAAAAAAATAAATAGGTTTTTATTCCTTTTTACTACAAGATAATGTTGCTTAAATTAAAATAATTAATTATTAAGACCTAAATTAGATTGAGAACTTTATTTTGTCTCAAGAAGACGATCAAAACTAAATGTTTCAACAAAGATCCTTAGAAACTGAATCGCAGATCTAAATGATGATTTTCATTAACACCATCTTTCGACTGAATGGCAGTGATGTTTAACACTTTATCTGAACATCCTTAAAAAGCTGAATGTGTTTTGATGTTTCTGAACTATTTTAACATTGTGTTTTGTGTTTTGCAGAAGAGAAGGAGGCCAAGAAGGAAGAGTCTGAATCTGAGGATGAGGACATGGGTTTCGGACTTTTCGACTAAACTTACACATTCAAAAAGGTATGACTTCACTAAATTTTTTAAACCAACTTCAAAAAAGAAAGAGGTTCTCAATTTGTCTGTTCGTTTTTTTTTGTATGTATATTACGCCATCTTCCCCTATATTAACTATTCTTTTTTTTAATGAGTACAATCAATTTTATTAAATAAAATCCTCTTAGGGTCAAATATTAGAGAAGATTTTTTTTAAATTGGATTTTCGTCATGTCTGTTTCTTTAACCAGCTTATGCACTGAATTAACTTTTTATCAAACCTACAAAAAGCATGGTCGATACAGTCATGCAACCTCTGAATGGATTCTTTTCACACAAGAATTTATGATATCCCTAAATTCAGCCTGGTTGTTAATCCACATTTTCAATCAACAGCATTTAGAATCTTACTGCTAGATAAAGGCCTCCAAAGGGTGCCATGAAGAGGCTTATTTTATAATATTGTTTTAAGCCATAAAATTTTTAAGTAATAAGCAGACAAAATTTTGTTGTTTTAATTATTTCAAAAACCAATACTAGATGTTGGTAGTCACAAGTTACTTGTTCTGAATCGCGCCGAGGCAAGGTTTACTTACAAAATTTGCTACTTTAAAATCATAACCCAGCTTTTGGTAGTCGGCTAAAATCGGTACATTGTGAGATTTGTTCTAAAATTTGTTTGTCTTTTTGTTTCAGAGTACGCGATGTTGATCCATTCTTATGGTTTAAGAGTAACAAAAAAACAGGTATATTTCTATGAAATATATTTGTTTACATTTTACACTGTTGTTTTATTTAACTTAGCTCATAATTACAGATTTTTTGATACATTCATAGATTTAGTAGGTATTTACTTATTCCCTTACTTGCTATCCAATAAATTATTGACACATTTTAATCAGGTTGCTGATTCCACATACCCCCATAGAATATCTTAAAAAAAATGCCTAAATTAAATCTAATATTGGCCTCGATTCTGTAGTACACAAACTAAACTAAATTTAAACTGTCGCTCTCATTTACTGATAGTGCAAGAAAGAGATAGCTACAATTTTAGTGCTGTCAAATAAGTCCGATTTAAGTTTTCCATACAAAATTAGTTGTGATTTAAAAACATGCTGACTATAAACACGAAGAAAAGCGGCTCGTAAACTGATTTGACAGCAGTAAAATTCTTGCGTACACTATCAGTAAAAGAGAGCGACAGTTTAAATTTAGTTTAGTTAGTGAACTACAGAATCGAGGCCATTGTTGCTAATAGTTAATTAAGGTTCTGTCTAACTAATGGTCTATATACAATTTAGGATGCTATGATAAAACCTTTTCCTGCAACTTTTGTTTGCAACACAATATTTTAAAGCACACATCCGCTCGGGATCGGAACGACACCGTCTTAACTCAAGCAGTTCGTTCTTTATGTAATTCCATAATACTGCAACGCACACTAATCAGCATCGTTGTCCTTTAAACTGTTTTCATTTTATCATCTCACCTCTGCACCAAATGGTGCTGTCAGTGAATGGAGAATCACAGCCTCGCTTAAATCAGAGACGTTACGAGACGTATTATGGGAATTTCCTATTAAATTCAACACGCACTGATAACTAACAAACAAAAAACAGTAAATTACAGTGTACTGCAGCAAAAAAAAGTGGAATCTCGCTATTTTGAGTATGCAGCGAATTAGAGCCCATTTACGTGTAAATGTGCCCGAAATTTCAAATTTGTGCCCCCGCCATTTTTGAGTTATTCAAGAAAATAGGTTTTTACTGCAGTAACGTTTTTGCTGGTACGATTTTTTTTTGTGATTGAGCTAGATGTATAAAACTTATAAAAAGATAGCTCTTAATTTGTGTCCAATTGTGCTCTTATATCTTAAATTTGTGCCCCCTAGGACTACGGAGTTATTTATTTGAGAGTAGAATACAAAAGATCAACAAGAAAAAAGTACAAAAAGAATAAAACTTGGTAAATAGGTGTGTTATTAATTACTGCTTCTGATTAATAACGTACATATTCACCACATTTAGTAGGTATTTTAGTCACCCACGTATAATACCTATCTAAAGTATATGCTGCAGTGGTATGGGTCGAAAAAATCCTATCTCAGCTTCTTGCTGCTCCGCCAAGGCAAAGCAGTGCTGATTTTCAGATAGGACCTAGGAAGTGAGGGATGCCGCTTTTCTTCGTGTTTATAGTCAGCATGTTTTGATATTACGACTAAATTTGTATGGAAAACTTGCTACTAAAATTGTAGCTATCTCTTTCTTTTTTGCACTATCAGTAAAAGAGCGACAGTTTAAATTTAGTTTTAGATAACGCGACGCGCAGGGAGAGCGTCGTTATCGCTCACCTTGTTTGAACCCAGAATCTGGCAATGAGTCGAAACTTAGTCGGTACCTGCACCTATAGTACGAAAATCCCTCACTTCGCGTCTTATCAATTTAAATTGACTTATAATAATTTCTTATTTATTTTATAATACGTTTTGTATTATCAATATAAATTGGTAAAATAGTAGACAAAAATTAGAACAGTCTAGATTTTCGGATTTAGATTTAGAAATTCTGATTCTGAAATAATAATAATAATAATGCTGGACAATCCACACAGCATCATCTAGCCCCAAGCTAAGCAGAGCTTGTGTTATGGGTACTAGATCACTGATATACTTAATACAATACATTACATAGATAGATATTTTTTTATTATACATAGAATATACCAGAACACCCGGAACAAATATTTGCAGATCTAATCTAATCTATGTCCAGTTTCTTGAAGGATCCCTCGATGCCTCCGAAGATGTCTGTTATGGTTTTGGGTCTCCCAGGCCGCGAGGATTCCTTCACTCGTTTCTCGTTCTCTGACACGAAGTAACCTGCGGCCGCGCTGACCTTAGATAGCACTTCAGCTGGAAAAGAACATTAGTTTATGAATATAGGTGGCGACCTCTGTGGCACAGTTTGCGGAGACGCAGAAGGTTGCGGGTTCGTTTCCAGCCGCGGGACAAATGTTTGTATAATCTAATGATATAATTATATTTGTCTCTGGTTTGGGTATTTTCTACGTACCTATAATAGATAGATAAACTTGGTTGTGCATAACACCATTTTATAGTACAAAACACAAAAACAATAAAATTTTATACGTTACGCTGAAAGCGATTTCTTCTAGACGACCTTAGGATGGAGAGAACTATTTAAAAGAATGACAATGTTATACTGTGATATGTATGTATTTACAAAACAATAGGTAGGTAGGTAGGTATATAATTTAATGTATGAGGCATATAGTCCCAAAATACAAGCTCTAGTTTGGGGCTAGATGATGCTGTGTGAAAGCGTCCAGCATTATTTATTTAATCCCGCTCGTCTCTGATATAATCTGTGGAAATAACTGAATAGATAGGCACCTCTAGCGCTGTCAAAGCTCAAGTACTCTCCACCAGCTTCTTTCGGCAGCGCCTGCACGGGCACGAACTTATCAATCGTCTTGGATCCGATCTGGTGGATGGAGAGCATATCCATGAGCTCCTTCTTCATGAAGGGCCGCAGGATCATCATGAGACGGTCCATGAAGGACGGTGCGTTCAGGAAATGCAGCCCTTTCAGCTTCACCAGCATCGCTTCCTGGATGAGGTGGATATATTAAATAATTATTGGATACTAGCTTCTGTCCACGGCTTCGCCTGCGTGGTTACTTTGCGTGAAAAAGTTACGTATCCATCCCCACAAACTTTCGCGTTTATAATAGGATTGAGCAACGACAAATGTACCTGTAAATAATACAGGAACTGCTGAACCGTCTGCAAGTCCAGCCTGGATAGATGTGAGAGTGTGACCTTGTCCAGGTCGATGATGATCACAAGGCCGGGCCACGTGCCCTCCAACCACTGCCATAAGTCCAGAACCATTAGGACTGATCTGAAAATGAGGAAGGTCTTACTTATAGATGAGGAAAGGAGTTAGTAGTCTTACTTAACGACGAGGAAAGAAGTAAGTAGTCTTACTAAACGATGAGGAAAAGAGTAAGCAGTCTTACTGACCGATGAGGAAAAGGTAAGTAGTCTTACTGACCGATGAGGAAAAGGTAAGTAGTCTGATTAAACGATGAGGAAAAGTGTAAGCAGTCTTACTGACCGATGAGGAAAAGGTAAGCAGTCTTACTGACCGATGAGGAAAAGGTAAGTAGTCTGATTAAACGATGAGGAAAAGTGTAAGCAGTCTTACTTAACGATGAGGAAAGAAGTAAGTAGTATTACTAAACGATGAGGGAAGGAGAAAAGTCTTGATTTAAAGAGGAAAATATTTCTAAACGATGGGGAAAGTAACTTAACAAAGCAAAAAGTCTTAACTAATTGCCGTCCAGCCGCCCCGCCACCGTGCTCAGGAGGATGTTGAATTTATGTGACCTAGGTACCTGATAGCTTCTGGAAAAACAAAGTTCTTGGGCTCATAATCCAGCAGACGGCAGTATAAGACTTTGGAATCGTCGAACGCTCGCGCTTCAAGCGGCAACAGCAAGCTGAAAACAGAGAAATTTCTCAACAAAGAACCAAAGCAATCTCAAAATCTATACCTACTTAATCTAACTACTATTAAAAACGCGAAAGTTTGTGAGGATGGATGTCTGTTATTCTGTCACGCAAAATATTCGTGTCGTTTGATGAAACTTTACAATAACATAGCTTATAAATCAAAATAACACATCATCATCATCATCATCATCAGCCTATATTAGTCCACTGCTGGACATAGGCCTCCCCTAATGAGCGCCATAGCGCCCTGTCTTCAGCTTGCCGCATCCAGCATCTGCCTGCAGTGTTTCGCAGATCGTCATCCCACCTGGCCGGAGGGCGTCCTACACTACGTTTGCGGAGTCGCGGTCTCCACTCAAGAACACGTTTACTCCAGCGGTTATCGGTTCTTCGCGAGATATGACCGGCCCACTGCCACTTCAGCTTGCTAATTCGTTGAGCTATATCGATAACTTTGGTTCTCTGACGGATGTATTCGTTAGTTAATCCTTCAGAGAGACTCCGAGCATAGCTCTTTCCATAGCTCGCTGAGCGACTTTGAACTGGTTGACCAGCTCTATCGTGAGTGTCCACGTCTCTGCTCCGTAGTTCATGAATAACACATAGCCTACTTTTTATCCCGGGTAACACGCGGACGAAGCCGTGTTTTTGTTTCTGTTTTTTAACGCGCTTATCTCTGGAACTAACATTCGGATTTGAAAAATTAGTTTTGTATTAGATAGACCAATTATTGTGGAATGTTATAGGCTATTTAACATCACACTGCTATCCTTAAGATCCGAGCAAAATAAGTAATAGCGCGAACGGGCGATGCGACGCGGTAGGTCGGTGCCGGGAGCAGCCGTGACACAACTAGATGGCAAAGTTTACTCTGCAGAGCAGCACTAAAGATAAATACCGTATTTAAATATTCCTGATCGAGCTATATGATTCGCTGTAACGGAATATGTCCTTATGTCCGACTTTTGTCCCGCAGCGGGCAACGAACCTTGACCTCATGGGCTGTGCTGGCTACTTGCCTGGATAGTTATGTAAGTAGATTTTAAAGTAGGTTTGTTCTGACTGACTGGCTGATATATCAACGCACAGACAAAACTACTCAGATTAGTTGCAATGTGGAACATACGAGTAGGCCGGTTTATTTTATAACACTAGTTGTTGCCCGCGGCTTCGCCCGCGTGGTTCGTTAATAAAAGTAACATATGACCGCCTCCAGGCTTCAAACTATGTCCACTAACTTTTGAATGAATCGAACCAAGTATTATAATTTATACAAAGTTTAGAACTCAATTGCACACCCAAAGAGTAGTTTTGAAAAAAAAAATACGTCTTTCATTATTTACTTTAAAGTTTATTTGTACAGAGTTTTGAGCGAATCAAACATTTATTTTTCATAGAAACTTTACCGCCCTATTTAACCCCTTAGGAGTCGATTTTCGAAAATTAGATTAGTCTATGTGTTATTCCAGAGCTTAAACTATCTACATTACAAATTTCATCAAAATCGGTTTAGTAGGTACGGAGATACGTGGTAACAAACATTCACACACAGACACACACACACACACACACACACACACACACACACAGACTTTCACATTTATTATATTAGTAGGATAGTAGGATGTACAACGGTAAAATTTGTGTTATGGATTGTTGATGTATAAGCTATATCACTATAAAGTTTTAACAAAATCAGTTCAGTACTTTTTGCGTGAAAGAGGAACAAACATCCTCACAAACTTTCGCGTTTATAATATTAAATAGGATATGATAGTAGGATTAACAAACCTACCTAACTTAAGTAATAAATTAAAATAAAGTCCTCTTATATCTCAAGTTTGAAGGCTTTTGTCATAATTAAGTAAATCTACTTGCCCAATTACCTTCCTGAGTTCACGAGACAGCTAATTAACAAATGCGTAGTCATTTTATTGCCCACTAGCTTCTGCTCACGGCTTCGCCCGCGTGGTACCCGTATAAAAAGTAGCATATGTGTTATTCTGATGTATAAACTACATTACTGTAAAGTTTCATCAAAGTCCGTTCAGTAGTTTTTGCGTGAAAGAGTAACAAACATCCTCACAAACTTTCACGTTTTTAGAATACTAGCTTCTGTCCACGGCTTCGCCCGCATGGTGCCCGTATAAAAAGTAGCCTATGTGTTATTCTGATGTATAAGATATTGTTCTGTAAAGTTTCATCAAAATCTGTTCAGTAATTTTTGCGTGAAAGAGGCACAAACATCCTCACAAACTTTTGCGTTTATAATATTAGTAGGATAGGACTTTTCAGTATAATCGCTTTACTGGTTATTTTTTAGTCACCATGATTTTCACCATGATGATCAAACGAGAGCCGTGACGGCCTAGTGGGCGGTATCCTGACTTCCGATCCGGTGGTTGTGGGTTCAAACCCAGTCGTGAAAAACGTATGAGCATTAACACGTACTCAAAATGGATAAAAAACTTCGTGTGGAAACTGGCATGCCCTAAAATCAATAATTCGAGGGCATGCGCCATCAGTTAGTGTTCCAATAAGCGGCGATGGGCTTGCAACCTGTCACGTGGAATGATAACTACTTGGAAAAAGATTTACCAAATGTAATGTTTGGACGTGCCTCAGACTACCCCCTACTTGGTATCCTCAAGATCTACTCTCTGAGTAGATCTTGAGGATAGCCCATCTTGGGAATACGGTCGTGAGCGTGTTTGTTTGTTTTTTTGTAATTTAACTTTTTTATCTAAAACTCCCTCCATTGGATCACGCATTTTTTATCTTAAACTACCCTCCATTGGATCACGCATTTTTCGTATCTACAACGACCTTGTTAGCTTGCGAATAACTGGTTGAGATTCAAGAAGTACGGGTTTGATTCCGGCTACGGGACAAATGGTTGAACTGCAAATATTTGCTTGGGTCTGTGTGTTCGATGGTATTATGGTATATGGTATGGGTGTTATGTTCCTACTAGCCTCTGCCCACGGCTTCACTCGCATGGTACCTAGATAAACCCTTGGTGTTATTCTAGATCACGGACTATACGTGTTCCAAATTTCATCCAGATCGGTTCAGCCGTCACAGAGATATTTAGCGACAAATATCTACACTTTCGCATTAATAATATTAGTAGGATTGGATACTCGCTCATCATTAGATAGAAGCCCACCGCTGGACATGCCGCCTAAGGTACCATGGTAAACGATCTTAAAAATAAAACGGCATACGGCCCACCTGTTGGTAAGCGGTTACCGTTAATCATGAACTCTTGCAACAACAAAGACTTAAAACGCGCTTTACCGATCCTTTAAAAAATTTAAAACGCCATTTTTAAAGAACCTCTAACTGCAGTTCTTAGATAAACCTTAGCAGGGAGATACTCATACTCATTTTTTTTTAACCATGGGAACATAGAGTAAACTTGGTTACGTCGAAAACTTATTAATTACTTAGAATGGTGCTAGAAACAGGCAAGTATTTTACTTACATTACTTATGAATGTTTACATAATTATATTAAATTAATGCTGTAAAGGGGCATTGTTAAATACATAATGTTAAAATTATTGGGTTAAATGTCAATAATTATTATGGAATGGTTCTGCTGTATAGGGGCATTGTCAAAGAAAGTGATTAAATATAATAATAATAATGTAACATACATACATAATGTCAGATCTTTTAGCTTATTGTTGCTTAGTCAAAATAGTTTACAATCTAAAAAGAAATTAAAAAAAGAAAGAAAAGCAAACCTGTCATTCTCTGACCCTAGTAATTTTAGACCTATATCAGTACTTCCTACATTTAGTAAAATTTTTGAAAAACTAATTTTAAATAAATTGCAAAGACATTTTAAATTAAATAATTTACTGCATAATAAGCAATTCGGATTTAGTAAGGGTCGCTCAACCACTGATGCTGGTATTGAGTTAATATCGCACATATTTGATGCCTGGGAGGAATCTCATGACGCTTTAGACGTTTTTTGTGATTTGTCAAAGGCATTTGATTGCGTAGACCATGACACATTGATCAGGAAACTACACCATTGTGGTATTAGGGGCGTTGCTCTAGACTTTCTCACTTCCTATTTAAGTGACAGGGTACAAAGAGTTGACGTGAATGGAAAACGGTCTCCGGGGTCTCTGGTTACTATCGGTGTACCGCAGGGATCAATTCTTGGTCCATTTTTGTTCTTAGTATACATTAATGATCTACCCCACCTTGTAAGGGACGATCATGAGGTTGTATTGTTTGCAGATGACACGTCACTTTTATTTAAATTAAAGCGACGACAAACCAATTTTGACAATGTAAACAATGCAATCTCTAATGTTGTAAAATGGTTCAACGTTAACAATCTCCTACTTAATGAAAATAAAACAAAGTGTATTAGATTTATACTACCCAATGTTACACAAGTTAAAGCAAATATCAAAATCAAAGATGAACAGTTGGCTCTTGTGGACACCACCGTATTCTTAGGTATCACTTTAGATAATAAGCTTCAATGGGGTCCTCATATTGATGGGTTATCGAAGAGACTTAGTTCTGCGGCATATGCAGTCAAAAAGATCCGTCTTTATACAGACGTTGACACAGCTAGACTAGTTTACTTCAGCTACTTCCACAGCATTATGTCGTACGGTATACTGCTGTGGGGGAGTGCTGCTGATATCAATACCATTTTTGTGCTGCAGAAGAGGGCTGTTCGAGCAATTTATAATATGGGCCCCAGAGAATCACTTCGCGAAAAGTTTAAAGAAATAAATATAATGACATTCCATTGTCAATACATTTATGAAAATCTGATGTATGTTCACAAAAATATTAATTTGTTTAAGAAAAAAAGCGATAATCACAATGTTAATACTAGAAATAAAGATAAACTCGCTGTTGCCACTTGTAGACTCCATAAAGTTGGTAAATCGTTTAAAGGGCACGGTGTACGCTTTTATAACAAACTCCCAAGAGATATACAAAAATTATCAATTAACAAATTTAAAAACGTAATTAAACAAAAGCTTTATAAAAAGGCATACTATAAAATATCTGATTATTTAGATGAAAAAAACTCTTGGGATTGAAAATGCTCCAACTCGAACCTATTGTTTTGTAAAAGGATCATTAAAAAGAATAACCAGCCTTGTTTTCTTGCCTTTCTTTCCTGGCTTGGTCGCGGAGGAACAGGCACCTAGATAAAAACCGACGTTTCAAAGTGGTCCTTGTGATTTTATTGAATAAATGAATTTTGACTTTGACTTTGACTTTGTAAGTTTACTATGCAATGGAGTCATCATTGAGAGCTTCTGACAAATTGTAGTCAATATTGATAATAGAGATTCTCTCTCCCTCTCTCTCTCTCCTTCTCGCCCTGATCGGCCCGGTCAGGGCGTTGCAGGTAGGTATTATTTTAAAAATTAAACACATACAATTTAAATAATAAAACCACTTAGCGACTCATACGTCCGTGGTACATATACCAGTCCGAAATGGCGGAAACTTGGCGCTAGTTTTCTACATTTTACGGTTTTACGGCATATTTTAAGCATTAACTGACGTTGACGTGTAAATAGATTCATTTCATGCTGAAAGTATGTATGCCGACATTGGAACGCAACCTGGCCTCAGTGAACAATGTCTTTGGAGAAAATGCAATTAAATTTCACTCTGTGGTCGGATGCATTTTTTTTTATGAGTGTGGTTTTTGAATGAGATGATTATCTAGGAAAAGTATATACCTCGTGTGTTCATAAGTCTTGAAACACAGTAAAACTAAAATATTTTTGGAGCTAAGTTGAGTATTCATTTATTGGATATTAAAATTAAAACTACTGACATCTAGATCTGTATTTAAAAATAAATCATTCAAAATGGCCGCCTTTGCATTCAATGCAGGCCTTCAAACGCGTGCGCCATTCATCTATGGCGGCACGAATCTTTTCAATGGGAATCCGTTTCGATTCTTTAATAAGGGCTCGCTTGAGAGAATCCAGGTTTGGGTGAGACTTTCTGCATGCCCTCAGCTCCAATTCCGTCCATAAAGAATAATCCAAAGGATTCAAGTCAGGGCTTGACGAGGGCCAATCTTCGCTCCGAATGAAGCCTGGCAAATTGGCCTCCAGCCAACGTTGGGAAGTCTTAGCTTTATGGGAGGGAGCAGAGTCCTGTTGGAAAACCCAGTATTTTCCAGCGAATAGCGTATCATTTAATGGTTTAACCACCGCTTCCAATATGTCGGTTTGGTAATTTTGTGCCTTCACCTTGACGCCTTGCTGGCAAAAATGAAGCGAAGTGACCCCCTCGTAGGAAACACCCCACCAAACCATCACACTTGCTGGATGATGAGTGCGCTGGAAATTGCGTACAGATGGCTGGACGTCCTTTGAACTTCTGGCGTAAACCTTATTGTTCTGCCGGTTAAACTTTTCTTCCACCGTGAAGATCTTTTCATCGGTAAACAGGATATTTTTTGGATCGTGTCTCTTCAATAGGTTCCGACATCGTTCCAGTCGCAATTTACGAAGACGCTCGTTTAAATAATGCACTTTCCTTCGACTGTAGGCCTTTAGTTTAAGATCATATTTAAGTATCCTGTTCACCGATATTCGCGAAATGTTGGTCTGCAGAGCTAATTTCTTTTGAGTCCGGCAAGGGTTGCGACGAATTCGCTCTCTGATTACTTTGATGTTGGCGGGCGTCCTTACAGACCGCGGGCGGCCACATCTTCCACGGTCTTCTAAAGAGCCGGTCTCCTTGTACCTCTTTATGGTATAATACACAAAGTTCCGACTACATCCCAAACTTTGGATTTCACTAAAAACTTGCATTGGTTTTTTTCCTGCTTGAAACAGTGAAATTACAGTCGCACGCAAATCTTTTGTTGGCGCCATTTTCACGGAGAATGAAACAAATATTCAAATGTATATTTTTTCTGATTCAAAACATTCGAAATTTAAAATTTTAAAAGTTTAAAAAAGGTTGCATGAATTACTTTCTTTTTAAATTAATTAAATAAGTTCGTCTCAAAACTTATGAACACACGAGGTAATATTATGTATCAAATTGATCGTAAAAATACAGGCTTTACGATTGAGGAAGAGCCTCGTGATTACATAAATAAAATATCGGGCAATCTCCATGCATGGCTCGATGTCGTCGCTCCGCTCCCTCGTTAGCTTAATTGTCAAATTGCATATCTGTGGTAACATTATAGGTTAAGCATCCTATCCGACTATCCTACTAATATAATAAATGCGAAAGTATGTGTGTGTGTGTGTGTGTGTGTGTGTGTGTGTGTGTGTGTGTGTGTGTTTGTGTGTGTGTGTCTGTGTAAATGTTTGTTACCACGTATCTCCGTAACTACTAAATCGGTTTTGATGAAATTTGGAATGTAGATAGTTAAGGTTCTGGAATAACACATAGGCATATCTTTTTTTCGAAAATCAACCCCTAACGGGGTTAAACAGGGTGGTAAAGTTTCTATGAAAAAAAAATTGTTTTATTCGTTTAAAACTCTGTACAAATAAACTTTTAAGTAAATAATGTAACGCGTATTTTTAATTTTTTCGAAACTACCCTTTGGGGGTGTGCAATTGAGTTCTAAACTTTGTATGGAAAATTGTAATACTTGGTTCGATTCATTCAAAAGTTAGTGGACATCATTTGAAGCCTGGAGACGGTCATACACCTCTTTTATTGACATACCACGCGGGCGAAGCCGAGGGCAGAAACTAGTTATATTATAAAGCGTATGGTGGTTGATACTTTTTAGACTTTATTTAATACTTTGACTAGTATTTTTTTCTACTTCTTTTGAGTTCACCTCGTTCGATTGGCACCATACTAAATCTGAATGAAGGATCATCAAAAAAATAAACCAAGCAGAGTTTGTTGCCTGATTCTTCTAGGCTTGATCGCGCGCGAGGAATCGCCGTAAATTCACTTTCAAATTTTAAATTCACATAGCTGTTGACGTTTCTATATGGTCCTTGTGATTTCAATTAATAAAAACCTATTGACTTTGACTTTGACATTGACATCTCGCAATCTTAACTCACTAGTTCCGCATAATCGCCAGCATCTTCTCATCAGCGATTCGGTTCTTGAAGAAGTTTACGAAGAGAGTTCTCAGCGTGAAGTGTAGGTCCAGCACCTGCTTGGATACCTCAGCACTGCGGCTGCAGCAGTGGAAGGTGAGGATAAGATCTAGGTCTGAAAGTGGAAACGTCTGATGTAATTTTATTGTTCTTTAGGCGAATTGACGACCTGTGTGGCGCAGTGAGCGAAGGCCCGTCTGCGACGCAGAGATTGCGGTTACGATTCCCGCCGCGGGACAAATATATGTATCTGAAAATATTTGCCCTATCATACTTTCAGTATAGCAATAAAACTCGTTCTTTTAAATACCTATTGGTATAGTTCTCTCTATCCTAAGATTGTCTGGAAGAAATCGCTTTCAGCGATAAGACCGCACATTGCGCTTTTTTTTTTGTTATTTTATTATGTTTCTATGTTTGTACTGTAAATTGGTATTATGCACCTCCTTAAGGCCGTTACCTATAGATAGGTATCTATTTATCTTTTTTGAAAAAATGCATATCTCTTTTTTGTAAAGATAAAGATAAAGATAATTTATTTATATTGTAAAAACGGGAATTTTCACGTACTGCACTATCGGTGAAGGCACCGACTAAGTTTCGACTCATTCCGAGAGTCTTCATCAGGGTGTGTGGTTGCGACTTTCTCCTTCCGCGCCGTGCACTACGCCGTGATAATTTATTTGCGTAAACATGTGTAAATATTATAATATTACAGTGAGTTGCTTTACCGATTTCAGTGTGCAAACCGACAGACTGACATGCATGGCGTAAACATCTTACTATAAATTACAAAACTATCACAGAAAAAGCTAAATAATGACAAACACAATAAAATTAAATACTAAATTATAGTCAAACAAAAAAATTATGTTATGAAGTTAGGTTATCTTAGGTTAAAATTAACTAATTAAAATTTGTCCATTAAGAATTCGTCAATATTGTAGTAGCATTTCTCTATTAGTAATTTTTTTATATTTACTTTTAAATTCATTCGAGTTAAGTTTCATGTAGCTCTTTGTAAATAGATGATCCTTAATTTATATCTATCCACATAAACGATTCATCATTATCATCAACATCTTAGAGAAATCCACCGTTGGAGCTTCTCTAAATGATGCCACGACGAACAGCCTTGTACCACGTCCATCCACCGAGTTCCCGCAACATATTTGATATCAGCGATGATCACCCGGATCCCTATGGACCGATGATAGCCTTCAGCCACGGCCTTTATTTATGTACTGATTCGGAGTAATATTTTTCGTTTGCATAAAAACATAATTCGCCATTTTAGAGTCATTTAAAATCCCCCTATTGTCACTTTTATAAATTGTGTGTATTTTTGAATAATAAAGCCGACTTCAAATAACGGGAAGTTGATAAAAAGTCCAATATGACATTACTTCCTTTGTCTTTCCCCATAAGGGGTGGGACTTTTTTACTAAAATTTATATGAGACCAACCTTGAAGTACCCACCCACTAAAAAAAGAATCTTAAAAATCACAATTTGGCTAAGATATCGCGTAACGAACACACAAAAAATACAGACAAATTGAGAACAAATAATATGGGACCACTCTTGAAGAATCTACCCTACCCACTAAAAAAAGAATCTTAAAAATCTCAATTTGGCTAAGATATCGCGCAACGAACACACAAAAAATACAGTCAAATTGAGAACAAATAACATGGGACCATTCTTGAAGAATCTACCCTACCCACTAAAAAAAGAATCATAAAAATCACAATTGACGAAGACATCGCGTAACGAACACACAAATAATACAGACAAATTGAGAACAAATAACATGGGACCATTCTTGAAGAATCTACCCTACCCACTAAAAAAAGAATCATAAAAATCACAATTGACGAAGACATCGCGTAACGAACACACAAATAATACAGACAAATTGAGAACAAATAACATGGGACCATTCTTGAAGAATCTACCCTACCCACTAAAAAAATAATCATAAAAATCACAATTTGGCGAAGACATCGCGTAACGAACACACAAATAATACAGTCAAATTGAGAACAAATAACATGGGACCATTCTTGAAGAATCTACCCTACCCACTAAAAAATAATCTTAAAAATCACAATTTGGCTAAGATATCGCGTAGCGAACACACAAAAAATACAGACAAATTGAAAACAAATAATATATGAAGGTACTTAAGTACTTAGTCCTGCTAAGTACTTAAATAATTTGCAATCAATCTAGCAAAAACTACTTTGAAAAGTTTTTACATTATCATGCACAAAACATCAGTTTTTGCAAAAGAATTATTTGAAACATCCTGGCTATGGAAAAACCTAGTGTATAAATTCTAGCCAGTGAATTGAAAAACCTAGTGTATAAATTAGTGTATAATTTCTAGGTGGACATAATTGCCTACAAGCGACAGCTCATGCCATGGAGACCTTGGCTATGATGATATGATTAGAGGCGAGCACTTAATCAGTCTCATAAACATTTTGATGACCTCTGTGGCGCAGTGGGCGAAGGCCTTTTCTGCGGTTGCGGTTTCGATACCCGACGCGGGACAAATGACTGTATGATTTGCAAAAAAAATCTCGGGTTTGGGTGTCTCTATGTATAATTAAGTACTTATGTATTTACAAAAAATATGTATTCAAGTTCATACAACTATTTACAAGTAGGTATATACAAAAATACAGATGAAACAACTAGCTATCTAACGACCGTTGCAAACGATCTGTAGATAGCTCAACTGATTCTGATTACTATCAGACGGAAGCGTTCCCAAAATACTGGCCGCATGGCCACGCTGAATGGCAATGCTAATGCGTTAACCGAGATAAGAGGCAGCTCACTGGTTACCACCATACTTATTCCTGCCACCAAGCAGTAGGTACTATAAAAGAAATAAATATATTTCTAAAATACAAATTAATTAGATTACAACTGAAAACATCAGATCAATGGAAAAAGCCGAGTTTCCAACGTTTCGGAACGAAAATGGAGTGGAACTCAATTTCGGTTTATCAAAAAAATCAAAAATCGTTTCTTTATCTTGACAAGTTTGAAACTAAAATTGGAAAAGAGACATTCCTACTTATTTACAGCAGGTTCCTAAAAACTTTTTGCCTCATCGCGGGAATCGAACGCTCGCCTCTCAAGCCTGAGCCGGCTACCCGGCTACTCGCCGTGCCCGCCGGCCTCCGCGGCACCGAGTTTCAACCGACTTGCCAAGTTAGGATAGGAAGGCAAATATACTTTATAATAGGTAGGTAGGTAGTTTACACATTTGATATAGTATACCTATACTCATGTACTAAGTACATAGGTTATTTTTTTTATAGGTATTTTGATAAGTATATTATCCAAGTGGCACCCGTCTACTTACCTGTTAGCAAAGAGTCTTGTGCTAAGCTGGAGTATGTTTGGTACCTACTGAGGTAGGCAGACAAATACCTATATATTCTGATAGTTCTGATAGATAGACCATGGATAGTTTTACTGTGTTAGAGATTTAGCTAAGCTTACCTTCAATCATACCTACATAAAACCATAGTCATAGTAAACTATGTTGGTAAACAAGTTTTCTTTTAAAATAGTTCGGTGCATATATACCTCTATATAAGTACCTAATGACCTGTTGCCAATCTACTTAAGATTTAATGTTTTACTTAAAATTTGTTGATACGTCAGAGCAATAAATTAACATAAAATATGTAGATACCTACGTTACTGAGGTAAACAGTTAATATTCAAAATACGAGTCGATAAAAATATTGTGTTCGGTCCGTTGTGCCCCAGTCCCGTATTCATCCGGTCCGTTCTCCCCCGATTAAAATAAAGTTTATATAAACTTTTTTGTCGGTTTTGCGTTAAGTACCGGCGAAAACTAAAATGCTCCAGAGTTTTATTCTTATTTAAATTATTTAGTTTTAACTTTTGTTAATTTATGTATTTATCATGTTCGAATAATATGTCACAATAAATTTACCTAAATTATAATAATACTTCCTGCTATAGCAAATAGGTACTTAACTAATAATTATTTGTAATTAGGACTTTGCGATTTTGCATATATTTTCATTTTACAATCAGTACCTATTTACACTGTAGCAATATAGCAATCGTTATTATTACAAAAAATAATGATAAATGAATATCCATTTCAATATTATTAGTTTCTTATTTCAAGAAGCCTTCAATTCAAAAAAGATTATACTTAATTATATTAACAAAGATCCAATATTTTACTTTTTACATTACTAAAGCCGAACACATTTGTGCCTGCCAGTACTTTTTATAAGAAATTGCTTCGGATAAAATTGATCTTACCTAAACCAAATCGGGGGAGAACAGATCGGGTGAATACGGGACTGGGGGGCAACGGACCGAACCCAAAATATTGTTCTATAGTCGTCGAAGGAAAACTTCGGGAGGAAACTGGCATGTCTTAGCACCTTGCTAGAACCAAAAATCTAAGGCATTATTTTGTAGATAGATATAAAGATCGTAATATATAGGCTTAACATCACTCAATGAACCTTAGGAGTCGAGAAAAAGAAGTTATAGCACGGGCGGCCATGGCACAGCTAGTGTTTAAATAAGCGGCGACGGGCTTGTAACTCGCCACGCGAAATGAATGAACGAATGAATATTTAAACCTACGCAGTTAAAAAAAAAATGTTTTATACGAAGTCTTATATTATAATATTTTTGGCGAAGTTAAATTAAGTTACCTATTCTTATAATTGTTCTTAAATACCAGTTATAGCCTCTTTGGGCAAATGCGGCTGCGTCTCCAGCCATTGCCGGAGCTTTCTGATGTCCTGAGGGCTGATCAGAGTCTTCTTCTTGTACTCTTCTTCTAGAGGGAACTCCTTCACTTCTTCTGGACCCATCGTTCTGATCATTAATTAAGTTATTGAAAAGATAAACGTTAAACGATAAATAAAAGGATAAATTAAGTTATTCCAACAAAGTATTGTTAAATGTAGTCATGTATATACCAACTTGTATATAATAATGTACAGGTAGGTATTATACTAGATTTAGTCAATGCCCCTTTCGGGTATAGGGTATAGGCCCGAATGGGGCCTTGACTAAATATAGTTAAAAAAAAAACTATTTATTTAGATCATAAGAACATTTAGTCTAGGAAATAAAAAGGTATTATACAAAAAATACAGATGAAAGCTAAGCTATATAGATCGTTGCAAATGATCTATAGATAGGTCGATTTATCCAGATAAGTTACAGACGGAAGCGTCTCCAAAATGCTGGCTGCTTTGCCACGCTGAATGGCAAAGCTTATGCGTTGACCCAGTTAACTAAGTTATTTGTTTTGATAGGTAGTACGAGCTATAAAATGATTGATTTGTATATGTAGATAATTATTATTGATAGTATTATAGTTTACAAAAAAATTAGAATGGATCGAAATACTCGATTTAATCAGTCTAATCTAGGTATCTCATTTACAAGCCGTCTAAATTATTTTTGCTTATGTACCTCGATGAGGATATTAACAGATGAATAAAGTAAATATCACACTTACATAATTCTTAAATCGCACACACTACAGACAGTCAAACAAACACGTCTGTCACGCGCGCGCTGTTATGACACTATGTAAATCAGTACATAAATATGTGGATAAACTATGTAGTTTATCCACAGGAAAGTTACAGGGGTAAGCTATGATCACACTAGCGAGAGAAACGCGTCTGTTAGTTCGTTTTTTGTCATGAGATTGATCGTCTATTAGGTACGTAGTTGGCTCTGTTACTGCTATCCAATAAAAAAAAATATTTAAAATTTAATATTTTTTTTAATATATATGAATTATATAAATATTGATAAATAAAATATATTTGATATAATTTCTATAATAATTCTAGAAATTAAATTTAAACACAGGAACCCCGTACAGGTTTGTTGTTTAAAGTAATAGTAAAAATATTTTTAAAGTAGGTAGGTACCTACTTATTTAAAGACTAGGTGATAGTGTTCTTTAGAAAGTAGAAAAACCAAAGGTTTTTGATGAGTTTCTAGCGAGACGAGTTTTCCGCACGTGTGTATCCGATCTATAGGAAAAAATCCTACGTCTAAAAACGTAAAGGTTAAAAATATTAAGCGTTTTTATATTGCATTTCCGTGTCTTATTCTGTCTTTGTTCAATGGTAGTGGTTCGCAAATAAAAGTAAGAAAAGAGAAGATAGATTTGTCATCCACTAACATCCACCCGCAGCCTCCCGTGATCATGAAACTACATACATATAACTGTGCCGAAATATCTGAAAAAATTCAAATTCAGAAATCATGGTAAATATCCTGTTATTTGTAAACAGTTCTGTGTCGTTTTAAAACGGATTTAACGAATCTTAAATGTTGAGTAACGAGGACCTATTTAAATATCAAATGATTTAGTGAAAGCATTTCTCTAACTAAGTAGCCAGTTGATCATTATGTCACCTCACTGATTAAGAGACTGCTGAGACATTGTATTTAATTTGACATTCATTTTAACTATTATTTTGTATTTTCAAATTTATTTACATATGAATAACTTGTTTGACTCAAGAATTAATTTCCGTGAACTGGACATTAATTAAATACATTGTAAGCTTTGCTTATCAATCTAATTTTTGCATGCTGTATACCTGATCATGGCTGTACCTACTGATATTTATTTTATGGCATCTAATGAGTCTATGTTACGCAGAATAAATGATTATAATTATAATGACGACTAGTTGTTTTATAAACACACAATTTAGCTACCATCTAGTTTGCTGTGCACCTTTGTAAGTTTATTCATCCCTTGAATTGTACCCGCACTTATGTTTTTCTACCGTCAAGCATTACTGTGTTTAGTTTGAAGGGTAAATAACTTATCAACTCTGTCTCAATTAACGCATTAGCAATGGTTTGGTTTGCATCTAGGAAACGTTAAAAAGCCATGAAACTGCATTGGATCTGTTTAGCCATTGATATATGACCATTAGCAAAAAACGCGTGTAAGTGCCTTCTTCGCGTCCTTTATGATTTACGGATATGGATGGGGATGTTCATCGTGAGGAAAATAGTCGTGAACGTGTTTGTTTTGACCATTTGTCTATGAACCAGCTTGAGCCCGAAAACATGCATAAAATTCTTCTAACCAGTTGTCAAGGCCAAAGATCTTACTTCCTACTATTATTATAAACGCGAAAGTTTGTGAGGATGGATGTTTGTTACTCTCTCACGCAAAAACTACTGAGCGGATTTTAATGAAACTTTACAGTAATGTAGCTTATACACCACATAGGCTACTTATTATCAGGAAACCACGCGGGTGAAGCAGTGGGCAGAAGCTAGTGTCATATAATGTTTATAATAATAGGCTATATTACCTTTATCCTTGAAACATTCCTTGCATTATGCCGTATCTAAACAATGATTATTGAAATTTATCTTTCGATCTTGAATCACAGTAGTTTTGGAAACATTAACAAACTCGTTAATGCCCAATTTACCCTATGGTTATTTAAATTGACGGAAGTTAATCTTTCTAGTTCATAGGCCCCGCACTGAGCGGGAAAGCACGTCAGTAATAGATTTCAAAGGAAAAAAATCTATGAAAGAAAGAAAATACTTTATTGTACACCTTATGATATAAACAAAATAAACAATAACACGTTTAGATAAAGGTGCAATGGGCGGTCTTATCGCTAAAAAGTAATCTTTTCTAGACAACCTTTCGATGGAGAGGATTATATGTGATTTTTAAGTGGCCAGGAGTGTGCTATATAAATTTTGAAAGAATATATTAAAGTTTTTGATGTCTTGTTCCATCAGTGACTTCAGCGCCCTCTAGTGACTTACTGGCGATAAAATCTATCTAAGGAATAAGCGCCATCCTTAAAGATGTACAAATCTATTGCAAAAACCGCACAAGTATCCTATAAGCCGTTTTGGAGATAAATTGTAAAAGACAAACAAACACATAAACAAATAATTCACCTGCTATGTCAAACGCATAGGGCGCCTGTCGTTACGGGTAAAAAAAGTTATTTATACTGATAATAAAGCTGAAGTGTTTGTTTTCTGTTCGCGCTAATCTCTGGAACTAATTGTCCGATTTGAAAAAAAAAATGCATTTGATAACACAATTCTTGAGGTAGGTTATAGGCTATTTAACGTCACGCTACGGCCCTTAGGAGCCGAGCAAAAGAAGTATTAGCGCGGCCGGGCGATGCGACGCGGACGGTTAATCGGGGGACGAAGGCGGCCGAGGTACAGCAAGTAAGTTATGACTGCTCATAGGTCATAAAAAAAAGTTTATTTCTCATAGCTCAAGCATACCTAATATACCTATTATATAAATCCTACTACTATATTAAACGAGAAAGTTTGTGAGGATGGATGTTTGTTACTCTTTCACGCAAAAACTACTGAACGGATTTTGATAAAACTTTACATTAATATAGCTTATATATCGAAATAACACATAAGCTATCTTATCTTTTATCCGAGTACGGAGCGGGCTAAGCCGTGGGCAGAAGCTAGTTATATACACTTGTCTATGCCTCGCGTGTAATTTTACACGTTGATGTAATTACCTGTTGAGATTCTAAAGTTGTGTCATCTAATTTATCTTAATCATCAGCTGGTAGAAGTCCGCTTCTAAAACTAATGATCTACACGAATATAATATAAAGTTTTTAAGTTTGAATGAACACACTAATATTTTTATTTCAAAAAATATTTCATCAATATTTAGTATGGACCTCCAAATTGGATATAGGTTGCATTATCCCGCTAAAATAAAAGGCCTATTCGTGGAAACCAATTTTGCAACATAAGTCGACGAAAAAAACGGTCGAGCGAAAACTTTTCTTATTTTGGTATAGCTTTTGTCATATAAAAGATTTCAACGCGCTCGAACTAGCAATTCGTTTGACGATAACAATCTTGTGTTTCGTCAGTTTTAGATAAGATCTACTTTATATTAATAAAGGTTGATTTCAACTCTAAAAAAGGTAAAAAAAATGTCGCTCAAATCATTCCCTCTCGGACTGAGCTTAGTCGGTCTATCCCGTAGCTAAAACACTTTTTCTTTTACTGTACTTGCTAATGCGAAGCGATTAAATAAATTAAGCATAACAAAAGGAGAATGAACCGGGAATAAACCAACCCCCCTGGTTTTAAACAATGGGTCCGCAAGATCTCATACCATCTTCTACAAAACTCGTTGGTGCAATTGCACTTAGAAATTCTCTATCATCTGACCTTTAGCAGACCACTTGTCCACAACTGGTTTACGAAATAGCATCTATTATCTGTGCTATTACAACCAACTGTTGTGCAGTCTGTGGTGGTAACTCAAGGCTGCCTTTCGCATACGTCACCGTGACGTCATATGTGGCTGCTACCATGGGTGTGCAAGTCGATTGCTTATAAACTGGAACTCGAATTGAATTCATGAAATCTTTCTTATTATCAAATCCATTGGAGCCAATGGGATGAGTTTTGAAAGTTCAGTAAATAACCCCTTTTATTGACAATAACTTAATTAACTGATTTTGTAAACTTGTTTTTCAAAAGAGAATAATTTTGCTTTAAACTTTCAGTTGCGGTTTGATTAATTCAAGGCTAACGCTGTTCAGAATTTAACTAGAGTCAGAAAGAGATGTAATTTATAAAGTAGTAATTTTCTAATCACCCGTAAGTCGTGACGTTAACGTTAAATAACGTTTCAGTATTAAACGTCTTTGACCATTATTAATTGAAACCCTAGCGTACTACTTTTACCTTAATGTTGGATCACAAGGATAATAAATAAATAAATAAATAATGCTGGACATTTTCACACAGCATCATCTAGCCCCAAACTAAGCAGAGCTTGTATTATGGGAACTACATGACTGATATACTACTTATATACATTTTTTTTTTGTAAATACATACATAATATACATAGAAAACACCCAGACCTGAGACAAATATTTGCAGATACAAACATTTGTCCCGTGGCGGGAATTGAACCCGCAAAAAGGATAATTGACAGGATAATTAAAGGATAAAGGACAAGGATAATTGCATAATTTACATCTTTGTGACCCATGTTTGCAAATAAATGATTTTATTTGAAAAAAAAGGATCTTCAACTCTTACACTTAACTTGCACCTTAAATGATCGGCAAATGACTATTATTTTTATGATCCACCTACGGATTATATCGTGTAGTGCCAAATAAACTGAGTTTAAGTCATGGATACATTTTTCAGTTCGATAAAACTGTAAACACATCTGCCACGTTTATTAAGTACTGATAAGACGTTTGGTAAACGTGGTTTGAAAAGGGATCATCCAGGTTCAGGACCACTTAAAAAGGTTAACGTCTTGGATTAGCCAGTAAGACTAGCAATTTTTGCAACGTATGGCATTGCAAACATGATATGCTCAAGAGAAACACCCTTCGATGCAATAATTTATCACCGACAGTCTGAAGAAGTCCACTGTTGGATATATTCCTCTCACAAATAATCCCATCACAAACGATCTTAGTCAATCTATATCTCTATTTGAAATCCATTTGAAAAACATTCGAGTTTGTAAGCCTTAGTAGGTGCTCGATCTATCATACATCAAAAATCGTCCTTACCTTTCGGATTTAAGGCTTATTTTTCCGCTACAATTTCATAAAAGTCACTCATTCACTCTCGCAATCCATCCGTTCTTTCGTTCATTCTCTTGAATGGAAGAACGACTGGTATAGTTCAGTCAGTATTACTTCGAAGAGCGCGAAGCTTGTGTGAAATCGGCTACAGAATTATCCAAAGTGAGTGCTTCTATTTTCTATTAGAGATATGCATTTTTCTTTACACTATTTGTTAGAGTTGTTCTATGTCTAGAAGGTTTTTTAAAATAACAGTAGATTTGAGGTCAGATTTCGTTCTGTATGGTTTTGCAATCCGGTACCATAATTGTTTCTCGTATGTTTTGATCAGAATTTGTGCGCGTATGTTCAAATTAACATACGCGCACAAATTCTAAATCACTTTATCGGAATATTAACAATCCTATATTTAGAACCGAATATTTGTGCAGCTAAGTAAACAAGACTATCTATTTGGCAAGAATTAGGCATATTTAGTGGCTGATTGCTATGAAAAAAATGCCTTGAGTGTTTTTTTTCCTATTGTCCTTTTGAAATGATTTTAAAGACAACCTCAACTTTAAAATCGGTAGAATAAAAAGCGAAGACTCCGAAAATTGTGCATAGCACCATTTTACAGTACAAAACAGAAACAAAATAAATGATCTTATCGCTGAAAGCGATATCTCTCAGAAAACTCCTTAGGATGGCGAGAGGATGGAGCAAGTTATACAAGCACATAGCCTGACATAATTCAAGACTAAATTAAAATTATGGCTTGTCGAAAGGGCGTTCTTACACTACCTACCTACTATTGCGTGACTATTAAAAAAAATACTATTTCATTTTTACCTGCTTGTTTGCAACTTTAGATGTATAAAAAAGTGTAAAATTATAATGATTAATTTTAGAAAAAATACTAAGAATTATCAAATTAAATATTTTATCTTCTTTCTTTTCTAAGGTTTAAAAAACACGTTCGTACACCAAATTTTACCTCAACGGTGGAAAATTAAAACTAACTAATATAATATGATAAGTAATTCAACTTGTAGTTTTGCCTGGAACAGTAAATTCAGTTTTTTTGTTATATTTTGTAACCGTCCTCCCGCGATACAGGCTAGCCCTCGTGACCACCAAAATGTCAAATTGTATACTACTTAGTAGTAGATAAATATATTTGTATCGTATTGTTTTGTATGGACAACCAAAAAAGAATATGGTAAAACTATAAGTAAAAAAAAAATAACACCCAACAAACACATGTCCTGACCACACACTAGGATTCCCTGTATCGTAGGTATCAAGAACGATGAGTACCATGGTCCCACAGCACCAACACCCAAAACAAATATCGGCATATCAAGCAAACATAGATAGAAAATGCTTTATTTCACAAGATAAAACAAGTACATAGGCGAACTTAATGCTAATTAGCATTTTCTTCCAGCTAACCTTTGTGTTATGAAGAGTGGAGCGATAGTGCGTTTGGCTGATTACCAAAATAAGAGAACAATTTATTAAATAAAATAACTAGCTACTTAAAATAGGAGTAAACTACATAATATGTACATTAAATGAAAAATAATTCATGCTTAAATACATACATCCAAATATATATTTAGATACATACAAAATATAATGCTCAATTTAGTTGACTATTAGATAGATGAAATGTTTGTAAAGTTTGGATTTGAAGACTCCAATGGAGTACGGATTTCTGCTGGGATAGAGTATGATTTGCGGCCTGATTTGCGCGCTACGTAGAGAAACAGGATTCGTCGATACGCATGGCATGGGTTACACGGGCCGTGAGCCCCGGCCAGGGCTTTGACGGCGCCGCGAGGAATGTGGCACGCGGGGGTGCCGAGATAGGACAGGCGGTTAACGCGCTGACACCCAACTAGAATGTGCAATCGCTCCCCTTAAATCGCGTTATTCTAGGGACCAGGATTTAGAGTAGCTCCCCGATCCAATGCACTACTGTACTGTGTAGAAACGGACTCCCCCATCCGGCTCGAAGGACCATGTTACGTACCCAGCGCTCCGTGACGAGAATTGTACCGTGGGAAGCTCCTGGGGTTGTATTTTATGATAAATAAAATGCCGTGTTATTCATTTCACAACAGCCCTTTTGTAATAATTAAACATGACCAAAGACGGCCGTGGCTAAATACAAACCTATTGTGCACAAAACGTTTCAAGCTAAATATGATACAAATATACAACAGAGGTAGGTTTGTTGCCGGTAAAATATGCGACAACTGTGTATCCTTAGCATTAGCGGGAACACCTCGATACTGCCATTTCGGCAGACAAGTAATTTTATTGGCGCCAATCGACAGACAGTAGTTGTTATTTCGTTGGTATGTCGACAATTTTATTATTATTTTCACATTCCAATCAGAAGCAAACATTCGACACACAAGGTCGGTCCAGTATTTAAGAAAAAGTGAGGTGTAGGGTATCCGGTTTCGACATTTATTAGACAGTGTATGATCAGTATTAAATGATGTTTTGTTTTGAAAAAGATCGGTTTCGATTTACATATAGTGGCGTCAATTCTGCGGTTTTAATGTTTATAAAAAACAGTGAGCCTTTTCAGAGTTTTTAAATATCTCTTACCCCTTAGGATTTTCCCTAACTGACCCATTTACTTTATTGTACTAATAAGATGTAATTAACATAACACACAGCAGTATGTGATGACCTATAATTTAAAAGGATTTTTTCTATCTAGCATCTATTCTTAAGCGGTTTTACACGTTTTAAGTCTACTTTAAGATTAAGAGCGGCGATGTGGTCGTATCCTGTCTAGTAAATGTGCCAATCTGGCTCGTGTTACTGAACAAATCTGAGTAAGCGAACCATTATGAGAAAAGTTCATGTATGTGTTAGCTCATATATACATACTCATAGTCGAAATTCAAGAAAATACTATTTATCTCTCGCTTTATATCAAAATGGTGTATATTAGGCATAAAATTATATTCAAAGCATACATTATTATGTATTTTGATCAGGTTCCAGTATAATTGCATATTAAAGAAACCCAAAGATCAAGGCACCAGCGACCTTGACAGAGGCTAATGATGAGACAAAACTGGTCGTAAACCACCAAAACACGCAAATGACGGTTCTCGTTTTATTAGTTTGGGTTTCGGGGGACCTAAAATATCTTAAATATATAACTAAAATAAATTGCCATGTTTTTTTATGCTTTTCTCGTATATTGGAATAGCTAATTGAATTCACAATAATTTCTTCCACTATCATTATTATTCACATCGGCTTATGGAGATTTTAGCAATCTTAAACGTTGCTAAAATCGTTGCTAAAATGTGTGCCAACCTACAAATTCTAAATATTTTTTTTTTTGCAATAAAATCTGTTAATAAAATTTCTCGATAGATGATTTAAAAAAAATGCATTGCAGTCAGTTAAATAGATTTCTTGATAAAATCTAAGATATGTTTTACTGAAAACGGGATATTTACCATAGTTTGCGAGTTTGAATGTGTCCCGATATTTGGGGACAGTTACATTATGTACCATGTAGTAAAAAATATGTCCATTTCAATGATAGTTTCATAAATTAAAATGCTAACAGACAAACCAACGAAAAACCTTGTACCTCAAGCACATCCTTTCGTTGCGGGAATATCACTGCTAATACAAAACAAGCCGTAGTTTTAAGAAGAGTGCTGATAAGTTATACTATTATATAATACTAGCTTCTGTCCACGGCTTCACCCGCGTGGTACCCGGATAAAAAGTAGCATAGGTGTTATTCTGATGTATAAGCTATATTACTGTAAAGTTTCATCAAAATCCGTTCAATAGTTTTTGCGTGAAAGAGTAACAAACATCCATCTTCACAAACTTTCACGTTTATAATATTAGTAGGATTAGTAGAATATTATAATGTTAGCCTCTAAGGTATTTATGTTAATGTCTTATTGTCATCATTTTAGATGTTGACTGGTCCGAAGGCTGTTGCCTCCGGCCTCAGTAATGCAAGAGGCGCTTTGCAACTAAATAAAATATTGGATGAATGTAAGAGAAGGTGAGCAGGTGTTAAATATGGGTTGAAACATTGGGTTATTGCGAGAATTAACGTTACATGGGTAAAAAGGATTTCTTTGAATAAGAAAGACTGATTTCTCGAAATATTTGGTTATTAAAAAAATATATTTTCTTAGTTTAATGCAATATTTTTAAAACAAAAGTACTGCTTATCTTTTTTCAAGACAATATTTTTCTCAATTTTGTTCTTACTTGAAAATAAATATGTTTATTTCAAGACTTATTTTATGTAGTATCAAATAAATGTGTTAAATAAAACAATATGTTTCTTGAATTTAATTTATTTAATTCAAGAAACATTTAATTTTTATCTTTTTTCAAGACAATATTTTTCTCAATTTTGTTCTTACTTGAAAATAAATATGTTTATTTCAAGACTTATTTTATGTCGTATCAAATAAATGTGTTAAATAAAACAATATGTTTCTTGAATTAAATTTATTTATCTCGTAACAAATAAAATAAAATGAGATGATTTTTTACGAAGAAATTATTGTCTAGCGTCTATAGGGAGAGAATCATTTTCTTGGAGGTAATAAAAATGTCTTAATGGAAAGCAATTTGTCTTTCTATAAGAAATCAGTTTTTACCGTGTAGTGGAATGGATGCTGGGATATTGAATGAAATGCGGTACTTGCCATTTCTGACCAATATTCAGCTTAGTTTAAAAAGATGATGACTTGCCTCTATAAGCGCCTAAACGGGTCCCTATAAGCGCCGCCAATGATAGACAGCGTAAAGGCAAAATTGCCTAAAGGGTGTCGAGAGGTGTGCTGCAGTTTCACTAAAAGCTACTCCCGTGCTTCATCACTTCCACCTTTGGAGCATAGCATAGCATATGGCGACCTCTGTGGCGCGGTGGGCGAAGGTCCGCCTGAGACGCAGAAGGTTGCGGGTTCAATTCCCGCCACGGGACAAATGTTTGTATGTGCAAATATTTGTCTCAGGTCTGGGTGTTTTCTATGTATATTATGTATGTATTTACAAAAAAAATTTATATAAGTAGTATATCAGTCATGTAGTTCCCATAATACAAGCTCTGCTTAGTTTGGGACTAGATGATGCTGTGTGAAAATGTCCAGCATTATTTATTTATTATAGGTTCCACTCTTGCGCCTCCACCTCCGACCGTCCGGCTAAGGCAAGCCGAGGGTCAGGGGTGTCTGTCGACCCCAGGGAGTAATGTGGTACTATTATTATCATCATTAACTAGCCTTTCTACTAGAACGCACGCGCTAGCGCTTTTCGTTGAGCGTTCTTTCTGATTTCTTTTCTTTTTACGCCTATAACCTTCCTCAAGAAATTTGTCTGGGAATTCTAGAGATAGCGCGTTCAAATAAACACAGCTTTGTATCAGATACGAAACGACGCGAACAGTTTGATGCAATTCAGGCATCAGGCATTGTTGGTGCAATCAGGCATTAGTCTAAAACGAGACTACAAATCAAAGATTACTCTCAATTGTCCCTAATCTATGATACCGATTACAGCGAGCTATAAATCAAACAAAATCATAGACCAATCAGCAATGAATGAAGCACGAATGTCGATATAATATAATACTAGCTTCGGCCCACGGCTTCGTCTGCGTGGTGCCCGGATAAAAAGTAGCCTATGTATTATTCTGATGTATAAGCTATATTTTTGTAAAGTTTTATCGAAATCCGTTCAGTAGTTTTTGCGTGAAAGAGTAACAAACATCCATCCTCACAAACTTTCGCGTTTATAATAATTAATACTACTAAATAGTAGTAGGATAATAGGGACTGACGATGCAAAACGTTGCCTAACTCTTGGCGCAACTTTAGCATCATAATGTTGTAAGTAGCTTGCGTTTTTTTTTATGCAACTGATTGTATGACATTCAGGACTGAAATTGACGGGAAAAAAGATCAAGCTATTTTGCTCGTACGCAGTAGAGGTGTTATATATTTGTATTTCTAGAGATATGAAAACCTGATTTTTATTAATTGAACAAAAAAATATGGAACTCTTGAATAAATTGTTTGTTATAAATTGTGCCGTAATTATATACTTTAGAACAAAATTTTGATATTTTCCTTCATTTCAACTTTGAAACCCAAACTATAAATTGCCATTAATTTAATTTCGGTTTAAAGATTCTTTATTTTTCTCAAAGAACATAATACATAGTTCACTTAAATAAGAAAACAAAAAATTAAGTACTTATATAAGTATCTAGTTAAAATTATATTTTAGCACGAGTGTGCTTACTTGCTAACATAGTGTACCTACTTACCTATCTACTAAATCAAAAGGAAAAAAAAAAGAAAAAAAACAGTAAATAATTTTAATTTAGTTGGTATTATAGTAATAAGACACAATATGGATTTAAGGAAGTCTTTATGAGCTGCTACAGAGTCTTTTGGGGTTGAGACTCTGAGTCAATGGGTAATCGGAGCCCTTTTAGTATTCAAAATACATTTAGGGTAATTCTTCGAAGCGACGCATCACGAGATAGCTCTTATCTGGGTCAACGAATTATCGTTGCCATGCAACATGGCCATGCAACCAGCATTTTGGGTAAACCTGTAAATAAGCAAACATAATGCTAAGAAGCAACTATTTTTTAGAAAAAAATTACGGGAAGTTGATAAAAAGATCAATATGTAATTTAATTCCTTAATTTTTCATCCTTTGGGGGTGGCAATTATTTTTTAAATGTTTATGGGCCTCCGTTGAAGTACACTCTACCCACTGAAAAATTAATCATTAAATTCGGTATACATTAGGCGAAGATATCGCGTTACATACAACAAAAAGTTACAGACAAATAATTGAGAATCTCCTTATTCTTTTTAAGTCGGTTAAAAAACATTCTCTTCCTGAAACTTACATAAATAGAGATATCTGGCCAAAGTCATAGGAAAAAACTAGTGTAACATTGACAAAAGAATATAAACCAGCTAGGACATCTGCCATACAAATATGATAACAGCCGGCTCTGATTCATACATACATACATCTCGATGACAAATGGGCGTATTATAATGTGATGATAATCTGTGGGCGAGCCCACTTTTGAAATTGTAATGTAAAATTTTTGACACCTACTGCGTACCTGCAAAGAGGAGTAATGTGTTAAGATGAGGTAAGCATGTATTCAGTCCTTTTATGGTATTGTTGAATAGATTTGCAGGGTTTCAAAGTTTGAGTTTTTAGAGTTCCGTACCCAAATGGTGTCAACTGAACCCTACACAGTCTTGTCTATCTCTCACAGGGTTGTATCTTTAAACCGTACTTGATATATAATATACATTTGATATAGCTAAACAAAAACACATAATAATAATCTTTGTTATTTTTTTATAAAATAAATATTTTACTACTAAATATAAAAATTCACGGAATCAATCCCACTATTGCCTCATCATCATATCATATCATGGCAAATAATAAAAATAAATGAGTCAAACCCCAAACAAAAAGTTTCCCCTATTATAGAATTCATAAACTTAAATAATTTGGATAATTTTCTGGTGATCTACCTCCACACAATTTAGTATTTAATCGTATGGAACCCTTGGCGCGAGTTGACTTGCACTTGCCCAGTTTTATTCTGTTTTCAATTCAAATTCTGAATCTAATATACAATGTGAAAAATGATTAAATTTGAGTTTTCATAGCCAACCTTAAGTAGATTTTGCGTATACAATTTTAAATCTCCAAGGCGGAACACATTATGTACCTATATTGCGTAGATGTTAACCTACATTCCTGAGTGTAAATAATCGTTTAAGTAACTGTTTAATTTTATCACGCATCAACGGATTTCGGATAACTTTTTGTAATGAACAAATCATTTACCTTATTAAAGTATTATGGTTATGATTTGTGAGTTTTGATGATTCCCGATAATTTGGCACAGTTGCATGTACCATGGTCACGGGAGAAACTGGTCTTTGCAGGTATTTTAATGTTGATGGCAGACAAATCGATCTACCCTCTTTTATTGCGAAAATATAAAAAAATATCGGGAAACATTAAAACTCACATATTATGGTAAATATTCCATACTTAGTAAAAAAAAAATATGTACCTTTATAAGTACTTAAGTACCTACTGTTTGTAGTGGGTGCACTAAGATACACCTTTCAGTGCATTAGACTTATTTCAGACTATATTTTGCAAGCATAAACTTAACCTTATTTGAACAAGCTTTGTATAAACCATTTTAATGGATTATCACTATTAAAGATCAAACAAATTTTGGTAAAAAAATATGTTCACAACTGCAATCCCCATGATGAAGATCCTCAAATCCATACTCAGTACGCAGATCTTTATAAAAAGTAATGGATTCTTTCTTTCTTTTTAGCTTTAAATTTTTTTCATGATTCTCAAAATATCGCTACTTTCAAAAAATAACAAGTTTACTTATGCTAAATTTTACCGACGTGTTATCTATCGTTTATTGCGTCTCCCATATTTTTTGGCGATATAAGTATCTAAGAACTATCCTTGCCATCATACAAATGGACTCGTATTTTAATCGGATAAGCCGTTTCCGAGATAAATACAAAAAAAAATATCTAAAACTTATAAAAATTGCACAAAGAACTGCATAAAGAGTTTGGAGACTTCTTTAAAGAAAATATTTGCTCGTATTACGAAAACCGCTCTTCTATGATAATTTTATAATATTTTTTTAAAGGTAACAGACAAAAAAACTAATAAACTCTTACGGCATTCGGCATACGCATATAAGAGCTCTTTACGTCGCTTGTGAGAAAAAAAAACAGCTTTACGTACTAAGACAATACGTGTTCTTACGGTAGCATATCTAACTATACTATCGAATATAGGCAGTAAACAGTATTAATGAACGAATGAATGAATGACAACTCTTTATTGTACACCACAAGATAAAAAATAAACTAAAACGTATTAAAATTAAAGGTACAATGGCCGGTGTTATCTCTCAAAGCTATCTCTTCCAGACAAACTTGGAATGGAGCGGTATCTATGTAATCCAGTGTATAAAAACATAATGTAATTCCCTTTATTCTTACACATAAATATCATTCATTCATACATAATCTACTCAAGTCGATAGACTAACGCACTATCTAATAAGTACTAGGTATCTAGTAAGTACTCGGTACCTAAAACCTTTTCACATAGCCGTTATCAATCAGGTCAGATGTAAACTACCTATCTACAGATCTCAGTTTCATAACACAGTTTCCGGTTTCGCAACTTCACGCAATAAAGCTTGGCTAGATGCTATCAGGAACAGATAATATATAACGGAATATAGAACGTTTTGTAGTAAAAGGTTTTAGTGTAGCTTAGATTCCTAACCATAGATTATAGAGGTGATTATAGCATGATAATCCAAGCAATAGAAGAGTGAAATATTAGACCTATCTAAATCAACCCAAGATGCAATGTTCTACGATTCTCTGACTTAGTTCTTCTGTGGCTTAGTGACGAAAGGCCGCCTGCGATGTAGACGCTTGCGGATTCGATTCTCACCGCGAGACAAATGTTTGTATGATATGCAAATATTTGTGTCGGTTCATGTATAACTAGCTTCTGCCCGAGGCTTCGCCCGCGCGGTATCCAGATAAAAAGTAGCCTATGTGTTATCTCATGTATAAGCTATGTTACTGTAAAGTTTCATCAAAATCCGTTCAGTAGTTTTTGCGTGAAAGAGTAACAAACATCCCCACAAACTTTCATGTTTATAATATTAAAGATAATAATATAATATAATATTAATAGGAATTAGGATATGGTATGTATTTACAAAAAAATATATATTTAGTAGTATACCAATCATATAGTTCCCATAACACAAAGCTCTGTTTACTTTGGGGCTAGATGATGCTGTGTGAAAAATGTTCATCATTATTATCAATTATCAATTTTGTATAAATAGTTGAAATTTAATCAAATGAAATTAATTTGGTACAACGTAAATGAAACGAACAAGTTAACTACCCTATGATTTAGATATGGATATATACAGAAGTCGGTTGGTAATGTGTCCATTTGGTGTGGGGAAGATCCACCGAGCTGATCCATCTGATCCACTTGCCCGGGCTCCTAGGACCCACATTTGTTCAGGTTTCGTTAATACTCCACTCGCGCGATCTAAACATTTCGATGGCCATCTGTGTATTGTATGTGGTAGCTCTTCGTATGTGAGTATTTCGTTTATCTTCGCCGCATTCATGCGTTGTAACGTAGCTCAGTCATGTGCCGAGAGATGTCGCTACTGATGTTTCTAGAACAATAATTATTTTCTATCTCAAGCCAAATCAAGTTAAGAATGCAACTAGGGCCAAAGTGCTTTGAATTTTTCAGAATACTAGGTATCTATGATATTGCCGTTTTGTATGAGAAATTATATTTCGATATAGCATCTTTATTTTGCACAAATGGTCCAATATTGTTTAGACACTTGTGTTGTAGGTGCGAGGTGCGAAAGTAAAGACTCGAGCTCTGGATTATTACTAATTTATTTAGGTAAATATTGGTACCTTATATAGTAGGTTACTCCTTCTCTATAATATACCGAATCACTTTTTCTATGTAGTTTGGAAATAATTAATTTTTCTCTAGCATCTAGTTGCGATCTTTGTAGTCTATATTTTAATTCGAAAGGGTAATGATCATAATTATAGATTGGATCAACATTTTTTACTAGATTATTTGGTAAGTACTATACCTACCTATATGTCTATAGGTACTTACGTTCTACCCTACACACAAATATCAAAAGCTGATGCTATCTCAGCGGTATTTTGAGATGGATCCGCTTTCAATTCGTCATTATCAACGCTGTTTTCTGGGCGTCAACGAGGTTCGTTTGTGAGAACATAATTTTTAGAACAAAAGCGGTGAAACCAATAACTCGTTCCGTGTATCAAACCAACGCACTATGCACTAGGGAAGTACATAGAAACAATGACAATGTAGGTAGAATGAATTATTTAATTTAAGGTTTATTGACACGATAATTTTATACTACCACTAGATTAAAAACATAAAAAAGGTAGATAATTGTACTCAATTTTTTTAATATATAGACAAAATACCTAAAATCTAAGCTTGTACACTATTTAATTTTTTACAATTTAGCGTATCAACTTCCGTAACTCGACCTAAAACGTAGGTCGAGTTACGGAAGTTTTTAATTTCCCTCCTACCCAATTCATGTTTATAATTATAGATAAATATTGATAATAATAAATAATAATAATAATGCTGGACTTTAGGGCTAGGATCCTGAAGTAAGCTTGTAAGTAATTAAGCTTGTGATAGGAAACTACATCACTGATACTACTCAGTTATATATTATATTTTATAAATACATACAAATTATGCATATAATGTAAATGAATTCATCTAAATGATGGTTAATAAATAAAATAAATACCTCGAAGGCAGCCATACCTTTCAACATGTATATATCATTTCAGTATTTTCACAATGTACAGTTAAATATATTTTTTCAAATAATATGTCAATTAGTTGCGTATCTATGCTAAATATCCAAATGGCTTATAACACAGAAGGTCATCAAGTAACTGCTTTTCAGCTTCTTACACACACATACTCTTGCACTTGTAAGTCGGTATGTACGTCATAATCAGCTGATCGCAAAAAGTGACAGTGAGCGGGTCAAGGTTCTCAATTATTGACCGACTAGCTTCTGCCCACGGCTTCGCCCGCGTGGTACCCGGATAAAAAGTAGCCTATGTGTTATTCTGATGTGTAAGCTATATTACTGTAAAGTTTAATTAAAATCCGTTCAGTAGTTTTTGCGGAAAGAGGAACAAACATCCAACCTCACAAACTTTTACGTTTATAATATTACTAGCTTCTGCCCACGGCTTCGTTCGCATGGTACCCGGATAAAAAGTAGGCTATGTGTTATTCTGATGTATAAGCTATATTACTGTAAAGTTTCATTAAAATCCGTTCAGTAGTTTTTGCGTGAAAGAGTAACAAACATAGGATAGTAGGATTTCCGGTCAAACTGAGGTGGTCGCGATCAGTACATTCATATGAACTTGACAACCAATTGAAAACCATTTCTCTTTCCTTTAGACACTTTTATTGAAGTCAGTAATACGCCTCTAATGGATCGGACAAGGTATTTATTGACGACCTCTGTGGCACAGTGGGCGAAACGCAGAAGGTTGCGAGTTCGATTCCCACTGCGGAACGAACGGTTGTATAAGCAAATATTTGTCTCGGGTCTGGATGTTTTCTTTTTATATGTATGTTTACAATCTATACTTAAGTCGTTTTTACTGAATGACGAACTGACTGATCTAGCCAAAACTACTGAGTCTAGAAAGCTGAAATTTGGAACATAGGTTTAGGATTTTATAATTCAAGCAAGTGCTAAGAAAGTTTTTTTAAAAAATTTCCGGAAATTATAGCAACTGTGCATAAATTAATAATGACATGTTTCACGTAAATAGGGATAACAGTCTGTATGGGAGTATAGGATTTTTTTAAATATAATATATGTATGTATATACATAATTAGTCATTTATGTATGTAGTTTACATTATACAAACTCAGCTTAGTTTAGGGCTTGAAGAATATCCAGAATTTTTTTAATATCTCATATTGATCTTGGATGTAATGACTATATCTACCGATAAACAAAGTCAGTCACGATCAACAAACCGGACACGAAGATGACTTCAGATTACTGAGAATCATATAAATTATTTGATTTGCTAAGTTTGTGAATAAATTTAACTTAAATAGAGAATACACTGCGTAGCTAAGATACTGCTTAACAAACTGCGTAGTTGTTTACAATTTAGTTAAGAATTTAACACTAAGGCGGATTGTTTATCAATACTAATATTATAAAGAGGAAAGATTTTTTGTTTGTTTGTTTGTACCGAATAGGCTCCGAAACCCCCGGACCGATTTTAACCATTTTTTCACCAATAGAAAGCTTAATTATCAAGAAGTAAGATAGGCTATTATTTATTTTGAAAAAAATAGAGATCCGTGTGAAGATTGCAATAATGTAAACCAAAGAAGCAAAATTTTGCCTATAAAATTCATTATTTAGCGTGCGCTGAGAAAACTATTGATGATACATAAAAATGATGTACTACATGATTAAAGTACTCATTATTACCTACATAATAATCCTGGAGGGAATATATCTAACTATCATAGTTAAGTCACAATAGCAGCTTATGTGTTCTAAAATTTAATTAGATCGCCGCCGCGTAGATACAAAAGTTGGTTACATTCATATCGTAGTATTAATTCTTATCCAGATAAATAGTTTTATCATCAAGGGTATTTTTGTAGCAGTAAAATATTTTTTTATACATTCGAATCGGACATTTAATTTCGAATATATTACGAGTATAAAATCGAAGCTTACGCGGACGAAACCGCGGGGTGCAGCTAGTCTATATTATTTTCCTAAGTATCGAATTGAAAACTAATACGAAACAATCGCACATGCGGTCTAAATAAGGCACGATTACCTACGTATGTAACTCGATTTGACCAAAGGGGACCATCTCGTTATAAGGGGGTTGGGCCCCCAATCCCTTTATAACAAGATGACCCTCCTTCTGACCCCCAACTTCGGAGAAAAACTAACTCCATTTTATTCCAAAAACTATCGTGAACTTGACTATTCATATTGTAAAAACGGGAATTTTCACGTTCTGCACTATCAGTGAAGGCACCGACTAAGTTTCGACTCATCCGCGTCGTAGTGCACGGCACGACGCGGAGGGAGAAAGTCGCGATCACTCACCCTGAAGAAGACTCTCGGAATGTTTTATTCCAAAAACTATCGTGAACTATCAAACTACCAAACTTTAACAGAGACCGTGGATGGGCTTTACCCCCCACCTGGAAGTCATGTCTGTATGGACTGCATGATAACGGGGGAGTCGAATCTGACATTGCCACAGTGAGCGTAGCCTGTCTGGCTCCTCCAGGAATAGGTTATTGCATCGACGTGAGCAGTAGCGTAGACGATGTAGCACCCCTACCACCAGTAGTTACAACAACGCTACGAACACAATCGCCCCCTCCACTCGCGCGCCTTTATAACCGCGCACAACGTGCGGCAGCGCGTAGTGCACGGCGCGACGCGGAAGGAGAAAGTCGCAACCACTCACCCTGATGAAGACTCTTGGAATGAGTCGAAACTTAGTCGGTGCCTTCACCGATAGTGCAGTACGTGAAAATTCCCGTTTTTACAATATGAATTGCCACCATTATCTATTTTCTGCCGCGAATCAGTATTTCTGTGTTCCGCTTTGAAAGGTAAGGGTGCCGGTATAATTACAGGAACATAAGACATTCCATCCGCACGTCTGAGGGTCGGAACTTGCGAGTGGTCTGTTGCAAGCGTCCATAAGTTACGGTAACCGATTACCAACAGGTGGGCCGTATTCTTTTTTGCTCCTTTAGTTAGATAGAAAAAATAACCTCAGATCTATACTGACTACGCAGATCTGTGGGGATACCTAGTAGGGCACAGTCAGAGACACGTCCACATCTTAAATTTGGCACATACCCACGTTTTTCATAGGAGTTAGCATTCCACGTAACCACATTGCTAACCAATCGCCACTAAATACTATCGCCATATCATATTTAAGTTACGAAAAAAAAAAACTGTCAACGAGAACATAGGAAAATTTGCAATTAATAATAGTTACCCATTCGGGTAAGACGGGGTTTATTTTATACTAGCCTCTGCCAATGGCTTTGCCCGAGTGGTACCCGGATAAAAAGTAGCCTATGTATTAATCTGATGTATAAGCTATATTACTGTAAAGTTTCATCAATCTGTTAAGTAGTTTTTGCGTGAAAGAGTAACAAACATACATCCAACCTCACAAACTTTCGCGTTTATAATAGAACTAGCTTTTGCCCATGGCTTCGCCCGCGTAGCACCCGGATAAATAGCCTATTTGTTAATCTGATGTATAAGCTATATTACTGTAAAGTTTCATCAAAATCTGTTAAGTAGTTTTTGCGTGAAAGAGTAACAAACATACATCCAACCTCACAAACTTTCGCGTTTTCTAATAGAACTAGCTTCTGCCCACAGCTTCGGACGCGTAGTCCCCGGATAAAAAGTAGCCTATGTGTTCATCTGATGTAAAAACTATATTAATGTAAAGTTTCCTCAAAATCTGTTGATTAGTTTTTGCGTGAAAGAGTAACAAACATACATCCAACCTCACAAACTTTCGCGTTTATAATAGAACTAGCTTCTGCCCATGGCTTCGCCCGTGTAGCACCCGGATAAATAGCCTATGTTTTAATCTGATGTATAAGCTATATTACTGTAATGTTTCCTCAAAATCTGTTAAGTAGTTTTTGCGTGAAAGAGTAACAAACATACATCCAACCTCACAAACTTTCGCGTTTATAAAAGTAGTAGGATTCTCCATTACTCATCCTTTACTGAGAACAACAACATGAGCAAGTTATAAAGTACAAAGCCTCATTAAAATTACCAAAACCAGCTAATCCATAGTTCGCATAACATTTACGATGAAATAGCCGGAGCTCTATCATACAATAAACTAGATATATAAAAAATATTGCGTGTCACACTGACTGACCTGATCTTGGTTGCGCCAAATTGTTACGACGAAATTTTAAGAAATAACAGGTAATAACTGGACAAAGTCTATTGAGAGACAAGTTAAAATCAAGAGGCCTTCGCTCGAAGCGATGTGAATAAGAGATAAAACAAGATAATTTTTAACTAAAAAAATGACTTCAATAATTCCGTTAATCACTCCGAAGATCCTCGTCAGATCATCACCAAATCGGTTAAAAAATAAATATTTTTTAGCTAACACAAAGCAATTATTATTATTTCGGTTTAAAGATTCTTTATTTCTCAAAGAACATAATTCTCAAAGAACGTAATTCACTTATTATATGAGAAAACAAAACTTTAAGTACCTACTTATAAGTAAGTATCTACTTAAATATATATTTTAGCACGAGTGTGCTTACCTACCTGCTAACTTAAGTACCTATCAACTAAGAAAACAAAAGAAAAACAACAGAAAAAAACAGGGAAAACAAAACAACCCAATCCAACACAACACAAAGTAGGTGTCTAGGAACAAGACGTATCTGCAGACACACATTTGTACAAAGAAAAGCCACAATTCATATTTTTTTATAGATATTTATTTAAATGCACATAAAAAAAATTAAATAGATTAAAAATTAAACTAGTCATTAAATAAATTGTATCTTATCAAGCATGCTAATTGCTTATCTAATATAACATTAACATAAAAAAATTGCATATGCAGCCTCATACTCCAAACTCGACGCGGACGAAGGCGTACGACAATCCACTAGTGAAACTAGCTAAGTTGTAAATTGCTAAATCCTAGCGGCGTGTGGCAAGAAAGCAAGCGATAAGCGGAACTGAACGTCATTTTGATTTTATTAGTATTTTATGCTGGAAGGTAGGTAGGTCATTTGGTATCCTATACAAATGTGATGAAATAATCCTCACCTAACGTCTGAATCGCCGTCATTTTACCTTTTTTAAGTATTCTTTTTGCGTATCTAACGATTTTCATTTCTAGCAACTAGTTCAGAAAACTGATTTTACATTGGCATTATGAATAGCGTTTTGCTAGCAAACACAAACGGTGACGGTCATGGGAAGCCCATGGACGGAGGCTACTGAGCCTCCGTCCATGGACTTCCCATGAAGTCCAAGAATTTACTGACTGGTTTCTAGAGAACTAATATCCAGCAGTGAGCAAAATAGTCCTTCAGAGCTGGCAACCTATCAGAAATACCCTAAGTGTTGCAGATTTCAATAGGCGACGGTAACTACGCACCAACACTACTACTACGGTACTATCAGGTGGGCCGTATGCGTGTTTGCCTCTATCTACACATAATTCTTCTACTATTATAAACGCGAAAGTTTGTGAGGTTGGATGTTTGTGACTCTTTCATGCAAAAACTACTGATCAGATTTTGATGAAACTTAATAGTAATATAGCTTATACATAACACATAGGCTACTTTTTATCCGGGTACCAAGCGGGCGAAGCCGTGCGTAGAGGCTAATAATATTATAAAGAGGGAAAGTTTGTTAATTTGAATGTAAGAGTAATACCCAACCTAATAATACTTCTAATGTACCTTCAGATTTCTATGTCCACCGCATATATTTTTGGAAGGCTTTTTATGGAGACCAATTTGCAATATAAGACGACGAAAAAACCTTCGAGCGAATGCGTTTCTATCATAACAGCTAGCTAGCCATGTATCTCGTTAGCTACTTTTCATCTGTTATTTTTTTATCCGAACGTAGCCGTGGGCAGTAGCATAGCATCTGACTGTTGATGAGAGCACGTAAGCAATCTCGTGCCCCATCAAGCACGGTTCATAGCCTGCGTGCGTACCCACAGCTCTATAGTATCTCACGCTCATTCACCGTGACGCAATGCAAAGGTCATCCAACCAGTTCTAACCAACCAACATTCTTGCCAACATCACCGCGATCGAAGACCTCAAGAGGATAAAGATGAACAACATTAAACATTCAATTGCAAGGTTGAAGCCGGGAAATTAAAAGGAATGCTGATTTTAGCTTTGTTTCCGTGTAATGCTGCTGATATCAATACCGTTTTTGTGCTGCAGAAGAGGGCTGTTCGAGCAATTTATAATATGGGCCCCAGAGAATCACTTCGTCAAAAGTTTCAAGAAATAAATATAATGACATTCCCTTGTCAATACGTCTATGAAAATCTGATGTATGTTCACAAAAATATTAATTTGTTTAAGAAAAAAAGCGATAATCACAATGTTAATACTAGAAATAAAGATAAACTCGCTGTTGCCACTTGTAGACTCCATAAAGTTAGTAAATCGTTTAAAGGGCACGGTGTACGCTTTTATAACAAACTCCCAAGAGATATACAAAAATTACGAGTATCAATTAACAAATTTAAAAACGTAATCAAACAAAAGCTTTATAAAAAGGCATACTATAAAATATCTGATTATTTAGATGTCAAAAAGTCTTGGGATTGAAAATGCTCCAACTCATACCTATTGTTTTGTAAAAGGATCATTAAAAAGAATAACCAACCTTGTTTTCTTGCCTTTCTTTCTTGGCTTGGTCGCGGAGGAACAGGTTTCAAAGTGGTTCTTGTGATTTTATTGAATAAATGAATTTACACTTTGACTTTGACTTTGCTTAGCGAAAATGTAACCCCCCTAGTTTCTTCATGTCAGTAACGACCACGATGGCGTGACGGGCGAGCTGCCAACTGCGACGTGGTCTGATTCCCGGTGCGAGACAAATATTTGTGTGTTCTTTAGATATTTGTTCCGAAACTGGATGTTTTGGTGCCACGGCACTCTTAGTTCCTGATACCCACGACACGGGAAATCTGAGTGTGGGGATTCAGGACTATGTATTTATCCGTCAAGGGTATAAAAACCTTATGCACCCATCCATAAGGCGAATGCTGAATGATGGATTTTGGAGGACTGTTCAACCCCTATGAATTCAGACTTTATTGTTCTTCATGAGTCCCCTCTCATTTCCAGATGCTGAGCCGCGCGCTGCTCGTCCTCTCAGTCCTGGCTCTGGTCAGCTGCGACGTATCGCATATCCTGGAGACGACCACCACGGAGCCTCCTCCGCCCAGGCCGTACCTGTTCTCCTACACCGCTGGACGGTACCCAGGACATGCTGATAGACAGCATAGCGAGATCAGTGATGGCAGTGGAGTTGTCAGAGGCATGAAAGCGATATTACTAAATCTACACTTCCTACTAATATTATAAACGTGAAAGTTTTTGAGGATGGATGTTTGTTACTCTTTCACGCAAAAACTACTGAACGTATTTTAATGAAACTTTACAGTAATATAGCTTATACATCAGAATAACACATAGGCTACTTTTTATTCGGGTACCACGCGAGCGAAGCCTTAGGCAAAAGCTAGTAAAATATAATGCCTATATGAAGATTCAAACTTTGTAATCATAGAAGAACTGCCAAAAATATATAAAAACATTAATCAAGTATATAATTATATAGGTTTGTTGTGTATAATACAATAAGTATATTCATAGGATGTCACAGCACTTAAATCTCTTGTAATCTTTCTTACAGTCCGTTCCATCCGAAAATTGTCTGGCGACAGCGATCTCTATCGCTAATTAGCTAATTGTAGAACATTGTCAAAGTTTTTATTTGTGCGCTATAAAGTATTTTCCATCTTCTATCTATCTTTGCGAGGCATCCTTAATTCTTTGACAACACTGTTTTACTATTGGCCGCAAGGCAAACTGCTTACTGGCCTACCACAGGGTGACCAAGATCGACCCACAGAAGACGAATGAAAGTACATGTAAAATCACGAGCGCAGTTAACTTATCAAGACTGGATCCTTTTAGAATATAATTACGACTATACCACGTACTTTACTATTCTCCTGCTGACGTTTCGTTGACCGTTTAGAGGTCCTTCCTCATGAGCAACGGTCGTGAGACACTCCCGTCTCACGACCGTCGAGCGTGGTCGCGGACGGTGCTGATACCAAAATGATACCAAACCACGATAATTTTAATTCTAAGACTGGATCCAATAGTTCACTTTCTATGAAGTTGTTCCTGTCTTGCTCACTGTAAAATATCTCTGCAATAAAATTTGCAAAAGGCTCAGGTTCAAACACGCCAATTTACATGTTGAGGAAATAAACAGCTTAAAGTGACGTAATACTTAACATTCTACGCAGAATTCTAGCAGATTCTGGAGATTTATAAACGAATTCAATCAATATATATAAAACTGTTACGTTACTGATTGGCGGATCAATGCACAGCCTAAACCATAAGTCCTAGAAACATGAAACTTGGAAGGTATATTCCTAATATGGTGTAGGGGTGCACTAAGAAAGGAATTTGGAAAATTCTACCCCTAAGGGGATGAAAAGGGCGGAAAACCTTTGTATGAAAAAATGGTATTCCTTGAACTTGTAACATGTGACTTTACAAATATTCTTCAATCCCAATGGTAAAATACTAATATAATCTTCCCAAACTACCCCTCTAAGGGGTTGTAGAGGGTGTCCAAGTTTGTATGGGAACTTTTTAACGAGGTGTCCGATTTGATTGAAACTCGGCATAAATATTATTTAGTACAAATTATAAAAGGTATATTTTTTTTTCCAAACTACCCCTCAAAGGGTGTAGGATGGTGTGTTAAGTTTGTATAAGAAATGTTTAACGCATGGTGCAATTTGCTGTAAACTTAGTTTGGATACTTAAATACAAAATAACTGAATACATATCAAAGGTATTCAAAAATAGCCCTTAAGGAGGCATGCAATTATTTTTGTTGCATCTATCCTACGCGAGTAAAACCGCGGGCATCGGCTAGTATTAAATATTGTGATCTTAGATTTATGTGTTTCCCCAATTGTAGGTTGGCACAGCGTGCTCAAACTAGCTAGCTTAACACCATTAACTTAATGGAGAAAAGTTAACTTAAAATATTGGTGACTAAGTAGGGATAGGCACACCTTCTTTATAAAAAACTATAACTATGTAACTGAAAGCATTTTTAAAGGCATTGCAAGAGATTCCAAATTGTGCAATACATGTTGGTTGCAAAGACGATGCTTAACCATCGACATCTTGCTGGCCACATGTTGAAAAAGCTTTTTTTTATTCTGGAAGGCTGTGGGTGCAATAGCATATAAAACAAAACATTTTTCTAAGGAAATTTGCCAAATTTATTGGGCAACTGGACAATTTTATTCAAAAAACTGGACTTTTATTGGTATTGCCACAGAAAAACACATTGTTAGATTTGCGCTTAGATTGGCAATTTTTTTGAGCAATAATTGCTCGGCAACTAGTATTGATCAATTTGGAGCAATCAATAAATAAATAAAATTAATAAATAAATAATGCTGGACATTTTCACACAGCATCATCTAGTCCCTAAGTAAGCAGAGCTTGTGTTATGGGCACTACATGACTGATATACTACTTATATACTTTTTTTGTAAATACATACATGTTATACATAGAAAACACCCAGACTGAGACAAATGTTTGATTGCAAACATTCGTCTCGCGGTGGGAATCAATCCCGCAACCTCCAGTGTCTCAGGCGGGCCTTCGCCCACTGCACCTCAGAGGTCGTCGTCGCAATGGAGCACGTTCCATGCACCTGGAGCAATTCCAATGAAATGCGGAACTAAATTCATTGGAATTCGGCATAGTTATTAAATTTTTTTTCGTTTTATCTCATGGTGTAAAAGCACAACAAGCACGCTGCGTGAAAAATCTCATCCAAGGCCAGCGATAATTCAACACCAATTAGGTACATCAATGGCTACTTGATGTTGTTATGACGTCACAATTGACAAGTATTGCCTAGGATTGAGCAATTTTAATTGCCCATGTAAGCGCACCTTAAGAACATAGTACTACGCACAATAAACATCAAGCTCTATTACCCGTGGTACCATTACCATGGGGATCGAATCAAGTATTCATAAAATCAGATGACTTCTCCAATGTCAGATGCCTTTTTTTATGAATAAAATGTGTTTATTTATTTTCTTACTCGTAAACTTTTGCATAAGAGGACACAAGAACTTCTCTCGTTTAATGAGAACATCCTACTATATAATATAATAATAATAATCCTACTAATATTATAAACGTGAAAGTTTGTGAGGATGTTTGTTCCTCTTTCACGCAAAAACTACTCAACGGATTTTGATGAAACTTTACAATAATATAGCTTATACATCAGAATAACACATAGGCGACTTTTTATCCGGGTACTATGCGGACGAAGCCGTGGGCAGAAGCTCGTTATGAATATTATTATCGTTCTGCTTGGTCTCAACAGGTTTTTGGCTGAAACTTTGCTTTTAAGCAAAAAAAAATCACTGAGCCATAGCCTTTTTGTTGTGTTGTAACACACACAAACACAAACTTACCAACAGTAATAATTGTATATGTGTGTCTGTAGCAACAAATATTTTTTTTATCTATGAGACAACAGAGTCTATTTTGTGTTTAATAAAGATTTAGGGTTAATTCAGCGATTTGGTCCTCTAGATGAGCTTCCCACACCAGAGGACATTCAATAGGTGCAAAAGGCCTCGGGACATGTAACATGTACTAAAAGTTTTCCTTCAACCATTCCAGGGTCCTACTCGTACGTGGACCCGCGCCAGCAGGTCCGCACCGTGGACTACGTGGCCGACAAGCAGGGCTTCCACCCCGTGCTGAGCGACGTGCCTCCCCCGCACCCCGCCGACTCAGCGTCCGTCGCACAGGCCAAGGACAAACACTTCCAGCTGTACGCCAAGATTGCTGAGGATCACGCTACCCACCCGCATCCTGATGGTAAGGAAATGTGCCTCTTAAATTAAAATTTCCAGCTGTATGCCAAGATTGAAGAGGATCACGCCATCTGCATCCTGATGGTAAGGAAGTGTGCCTCTTAAATTAACACTTCCAGCTGTACGCCAAGATTGATGAGGATCACGCCATCTGCATCCTGATGGTAAGGAAGTGTGCCTCTTAAATGAACACTTCCAGCTGTACGCCAAGATTGATGAGGATCACGCCATCTGCATCCTGATGGTAAGGAAGTGTGCCTCTCAAATTAAAACTTCCAGGTATACGCCAAGATTGATGAGGATCACGCCATCTGCATCCTGATGGTAAGGAAGTGTGCCTCTTAAATTAACACTTCCAGCTCTACTCCAAGATTGATGAAGATCACGCCATCTGCATCCTGATGATAAGGTAGTGTGCCTCTTAGATAAGAACTTCAAGCTGTGCGTCAAGATTGCCGAGAATAATGGGTGGGTATGGGAAGGAAACGTATCCTGATGGTATGGAAGCCGGTAAGGTCGACGCTAGAGATACGGGTCCAATTCCAGCTGCGGGACAAATGTTTGCATGCTCTGCACGAATCTGTTCCAGGTCTGGGTATTTCGGTACTACGGCACTCGTGGTTCCTGATACCAACGATACAGGGAATTCTAGTGTGGGGTAAGGACTACGTATGTAAGGACTATCTATTGGTTTAAAATGTGTGTAATACAAAAAAAGGGTCTGATTGATTTTATTAGTTATGTATTTTATTGAGTATGTACTATTCCACTGCAGGACAAAGGTCTCACTTCTCTCTTTCCACTGATCTCTATTTCTGGCTAGTCGGGGCCAATCCTCTCGTTATGCATCCAGTTCGTCTCTCTATCTGCTTCTGGGCTTTCCACATGGCCGACCATTCGGAACCCATTCGTGGTATTCCGTAGTCTGATTTATATTTGAAAAAACCTTTTTGGAATCTAGTATTATGATACGGGCGATCGATAACAGTTAATTTAATACAATACATGTTCCATCCCAGAGAGTTCGTTCCCGCGTCAGACGGTGGCCGTGGCCGCGGCGGCCGCCGAGCACTCGCAGCTGTTCCGCGTCATCGCCGAGCAGCACGCGCGCATCGCCGCTGAGCGAGAGGCGCTGCAGCTCGAGGAGGAGCGGCAGCATCTGCAGGAGCTGGAGCATGACCAGTAACAGACTCTAAAGCCAACCGCAGACGGAGGAAATGTCTCTCTGAATATACTGAATGAAATAAGACTCCAAAACTGAAGGCAACTATCCCAATTCGTATACCATTAACATGGCAAACAATGGCCTATATTTTTATAAAAGTTTACCATAGCCTATGGACGTTTGCAACCATAGAGGTAGCACTCGCGCGTTGCCTCAAAATGCCTATGCTAGCATAGAGTAGTGGTGGGTCCTCAGCACGTGTGGCACAACTTTTGTAGCTACACACTTTCTCGAAATGAGACCTCACTCTTTTCGTTTGGACGGGCTAGCACACCTGCACACCAACACAGTTGCACAATCGTGCTAGACGCGAGGCGCGAGGCGCGAGGCGCGAGGCAAGACGCGAGGAAAGATCGTGTTGGGTCGCACAATGCACCTCGCACATAGCACTCCACTCCATTACCACACCACACGCATAATGCTCACTGTGTTCCCAAGACTGTCTCACTCAGCTACGTTCAGAAACTGCCTCGCTGCCTCGCCTCAATTGTGGTACCACAGTGTACTGGCTGTAAAACTGAGCCCCTCGCACGATCCTCGTTTTCAAACAGTGTACATGGTTCTCGGTACTAATCGAGCTAGAAGGCCTTGTAAGATCCTGTTTATGTTCGGGAATAAGTATTCATATAACACACCATCTCTGTAAATTCAGAAAAGACAGTGACAACACATCTGTCTCGCGATTTTTCCGATTTTTCTAATCAAAATTTCCGGCTGACGCTCCTGCAAAATATATGAGACGGCGTGCATTTTCCTACGACGAATTTCCTAGTTTACATTTTCGGGGTTCGCAGTAATACTGTCAAGTAAAACAAAACGGAATACATATTCTGATTCTTTTGATTGAGTGACGAGTAATAAATTTGTATACATTTACGAGCGATCACAATTTATAATCTGGGTTCTGGATCAGGAAGCCTGATTCTGGCTTCAATATAGGATAGAGGATCTAAATCCAGAATGACAATCTGGCTGTCTCAGAGAGACTAAAGTATAACAAATCTGGCAGATAGGGGCAGGCAGTAGCGAAGTGAACTCATTTATGAGAATAGTCACATGTATCTATGTTTTTATACGGGCAGTGATAGAACCACCGTGGCCCCAATCGATTTGATCCGTTTCATTATATATTCAGATCAAAGTATTGCGATGTTAAAGAAATATACAAGCTATACGGCTGCCAAAAATAAAGAGCTGTCAGACAGGCGCTGAACAGGCTACTCGACAAATACCTCACGCTTAGTTTTCCTTTAATGCTAACGCAAATGCATCAAAGAAAATCTTGGCAGCAGTCACGCGACCTCTCAACAGCTAAATGTGATTTCCATACAATTCAGTCTTTCCGCATGCGCATATTTAACGCTAACATAAAGTTATTGTTGACGAGGGCTGATCTGACAAACACTTTTCCTTGCAAGATCCACCAATAATATTGCCGTTTAGTTTCCACTTGGACCCCTTATGATTGCCTGAAACTTATAACAATATAAGTTTCAGACACTTTTGAGGTATTTCCTTGAACCTTTTAAAAGTGTCTGAAACTTATAACACTATAAGTTTCAGACACTTTTTAGGTATTTCCTTGAACCTTTTAAAAATGTCTGAAACTTATAACACTATAAGTTTCAGACACTTCTGAGGTATTTCCTTGAACCTTTTAAAAATGTCTGAAACTTATAACACTATAAGTTTCAGACACTTTTTAGGTATTTCCTTGAACCTTTTAAAAATGTCTGAAACTTATAACACTATAAGTTTCAGAGACTTTAGGTAATTCCTTGAACCTTTTAAAAGTGCCTGAAACGTATAACACTATAAGTTTCAGACACTTTTGAGGTATTTACTTGAACCTTTTAAAAGTGTCTGAAACTTATAACACTATAAGTTTCAGACACTTTTTAGGTATTTCCTTGAACCTTTTAAAAGTGTCTGAAACTTATAACACTATAAGTTTCAGAAACTTTTTAGGTATTTTCTTGAACCTTTTAAAAGTTTCTGAAACTTATAACACTATAAGTTGCAGACACTTTTTAGGTAATTCCTTGAACCTTTTAAAAGTGCCTGAAACGTATAACACTATAAGTTTCAGACACTTTTGAGGTATTTCCTTGAACCTTTTAAAAGTGTCTGAAACTTATAACACTATAAGTTTCAGACACTTTTTAGGTATTTCCTTGAACCTTTTAAAAGTGTCTGAAACTTATAACACTATAAGTTTCAGACACTTTTTAGGTATTTCCTTGAACCTTTTAAAAGTGTCTGTAACTTATAACACTATAAGTTTCAGACACTTTTTAGGTATTTCCTTGAACCTTTTAAAAGTGTCTGAAACTTATAACACTATTTTTTAGGTATTTAATTCACTGCTTGCCTTTGTTATCAACTTTATCTTTAAAAAAATTGTCTTCAACTTTAATTTTGACGTTTGATGAACTAATGGGCACTCCAAAGAGCTTTTCGACGAGATTGGAAGTTATGTACTAGCCTCTGCCCACGGCTTCGCCCGCGTGGTACCCGGATAAAAAGTGCCTATGTGTTATCTTGATATATATAAGCTATATTACTGTAAAGTTTCATCAAAATCCGTTCAGTAGTTTTTGCGTGAAAGAGTAACAAACATCCATCCTCACAAACTTTCGCGTTTATAATAGTATATAGTAGAATGTATTATTGTAAAACTAAAATCTAACAATACTTTTTAATATTATTAGGTTAACATCATTTTATAAAAAATTATAATACTTAGATATTTTTGTAAACTGTAAAAATTGTAGGTTGTCATTTTTTTTTGTAAATACTTATGTAATAAAACTTATAATACTCCAAAAATTGCCATAAATGATAAATAATTGTAGAGTTTTTTTTTTCATTATATTTTTGTATTTTTATGATGTTCTGTCGAAGAGAGATAAAATATAATTATGATATAAAAAAGTTTTTGATATTTACTTCAGCCCCGATTCCACCAGCACATTAACGGGTAGTTAAGTCCTATCAAAGCTGTTTAACGCATGATTTCTTAGAATATGTCATTATAATTAATGGTTAGACTTAACTGTCAGTTTATTTTGAAGATGATATCAAGGATGCAGGTAAATATGAAACAACGATAGCTGTGCATAAAACATTACTTTATTAGTGAAACATTAACGAATGATCGAAGCAGGGTCTCTGTGTTTTGTTTAGCTAGTGATGTTGCCTGAAAAAAAAAACATTATATTAAAAACTTTTTTTTTAACTACATTTTGTTAGAATAATTAAAGGGATTGATAATTAAGACTGACACGCGAGCGTACAGGCTAATATTTGCGTAATCGGTCGCAAACTGTAGACATGTGCCAAATGTAATATTTGGACGTGCCTCTGATTGCCTTACTTAGTATCCTTAAAGAGCTACGCACTAAGTATCTATCTGAGATATCCATCACGAGAAATACGGATGTGAGGATTTTTGTAATTTTTTTTTTCAATTAGAAAGTTCTAACATGGCAACCCTTCAAAATACCGACCAAAAAGCCAAATTGTATACAAATACAAGAAAGATTGTTGAGAGATTTGACAGAGAGATTTGGCACGAGTTTTTTTGCCATGGTAGAGGTTTTTCACAGACTTCAGATAAATAACTTTAACGACTTCGATGGCGCGGCGTGCGAATGACCAGCTGTACACAAGAGATGCGGCTTCGATCCCCTTTGCGGGACAAATATTTGCATGTTCTACAGATATTTGGAAATGGGTAAAACATTAAATAGACTATTGCAGGATTTCATGATATAAAATGATTGATGGGTTATGTAGTTGAATCGGCACCACTTGAATTGAATGCAAATTTTTGCCAGGTGATAACTTGACGTCCACTAAAAGGAAACTATAAGTGCCGCCATTGATATGCAATAAAGGGGCAACATTGCATATTATACTATTAATATTTTTGTTGAATCTAGTATCAAAATTATCACAGGCGACCCTGACAAGAAAGAATAAATGCCACCAAAAACATTCCATGTAAAATGTATTGACAAGACTCACAAGCTCATAACGCTTTCACTGTTAAAAAGTTATCAGATAAAAAGCCAAGTCTCCAAGTGCATACTCTACAAAATCCACATCTTGGTCAAAAAGTATGGCTTGGTCGTTTCAGAAAACTATTACATGGAGCAACATAAAGAGCAGTGACTTAATTTCTCACCACAATTCTATGGGATCGTTATGGATTTAAAATACGAAGAATCGCTTCGAGAAAAGGTAAGTACTTCCAAACTTTGGGACACTACCATGCCCTCAGATAAACAATTATCAGGAAAATGGAACGTACTTGGAGGGGGTCCAGGTGGGGGGCCGCCAGGGCCGCCAGGGCCACCACCGTTGCAGCCGGCCTTCTGCCCCACAGCTCCGGTACTCATTCCGCTCTAAAACACAAATGGAATTATGAAAGCCCAGCATCAGATCTTAGATCTGAGATGTAGAGATTTAAATAAATAAATAATGCTGGACTTTTTCACACAGCATCATCTAGCCCCAAACTATATATATATAAGTAGTATATCAGTCATGTAGTTCCCATAATACAAGCTCTGCTTAGTTTGGGGCTAGATGATGCTGTGTGAAAATGTCCAATATATATATATTGTAAATACATACATAATATACATAGAAAACACCCAGACCCGAGACTAATATTTGCGGATCATGCAAACATCTGTCTCGCGGCGGGAATTGACCCCGCAACCTTCTGCGTCTCAGGTGGGCCTTCGCCCACTGCGCCACAGAGGTCGTCATTTGATAATCTTTAGCGGTTAGCTTAGAAGGATTATCTATGGTGAAGAGGCTACATCGATTATGCAGTACAGCAAGCAAACTGCATTATTGCTCAGCAGATTTCTGGGTAACACCAATAGCATACTGCAGGTCATACCTGATAGATATCTCTATCAGGAACTAGTCGATGAGTCTCGCAGAGCCTGCTTGAATGGGATGTGAGAGAAAGCGTACTTACTTACAAACCTACAGCACTAACATAGTTATCTAACACAAATTGACCTATATTATTATCTGAATAGATAAATTAATTTAATTTAATTTGAAAGGTCATTTTGTCATGAACTTATTTTCATGATGCTCTCATCATCAAGATAAACATAAAACAAGAAGAGTATTGAATATGAAGCGATATCTCTCGTTGCATGATTTAACTACGAAAGTATGTAGGTTAATGACGCTTAGACTAAATTTTAATTTAGGTAGGTGCACGAACTTGTAAATCTTATTTATCTACTAATGTTTACCGAAACAAGGTGGTTGATTCACAAACAGGAAAATTCCTGCAGATTTTGTCCAAATGGTCGATACTGATCCTAAACTAGACAAAAATCAGTATAATATAAGCAATGATATGTATTGTTTATATGTAGATGGAAAACTTACCGCAATAGCGAAGACAAGAGCCATAATCACCAAAATAGAACCCAGGAACTTCATATTGAACGTTGGATTTCAACTGAATACTGAATGTTCACACCATGGTTCAACTTTTATATGAAATCGACCGGAAGTCGGGAAATAGCCGATTAGTCCACAATTTAATCCTGAACGAAATAACAAGAATACTTTTTATTGTTTAGTAGTTTTGTGCCCTGGTTTCACCTGCGTGGATAATATACTCACCTCACAAACTCTCTTCATAAGATTTCAACATTCATAGATCTCCGGTGTGTTTCCCCTATACTTTCTGTTATCACAGAAAGTCTTTATCGAAGTCCCTGGATTTAGAGTTTAAAAGCTAAATATGTATAATACAAAAACATGTGTATTGTTGATTTAACAAACACATACATCTTACTACTAATATAAACGTGAAAGTTTGTGATGTTTGTGAAACTTGTTGATGAAACTTTACTTAATTAGCTTATACCTCAGAAATACATATATACTACTTTTATCTGGGTACTACACGAGCGAAGCCGTGGGCAGAATCTACTAAAATCATAAAGACACGCTTTCTCGGAGGGGTAGGTTCACTTGCTATAATCTCGGTATACCTCCTTCGTTTCACTCATCCTTAACATATTCTTCATACAATCTCGACGGTTTAGTGTACTCTTAACTTGGCCTTCCACTAGTCTCCAATTTGGTCAGAGTACGTCCACCGAGGCCTTCCCCTCCTAACTATACCATTTACACTCGCCTTGTATACTTGTTTTGTTAATCTTCTTTCATCCTTATACCTGCCCAAACCATCTCAACATACGTTTTTTAACAAAAACAATGATGAAATGATAACTGAGTAAAAACTCGCTTGTTATTAAAATACAATGTACCTTGATTTTGACCTTGTTGACCACTGTGCGTTCTATGGCTCACTTGCCGTACCTCACAGCAAGGTGTCACTTGCAAAGTATCTACGTAAGTTAATCACTTAGACTCAATCATTAGTACGCAATCGTTCCAACCATGGCCGACAGTGGCGCTGTTCATTAGTATTAACTAGGCATTTATTTCTATACTCTCGCAATATGATCTTATTACGCGAAAGTTTGTGAGGATGGATGTTTGTTACTCTTTCACGCAAAAACTACTGAACGGATTTTGATGAAACTTTACAATAACATAGATTATACATCAGGCTACTTTTTATCCGGGTACCACGTGGGCTAAGCCGTGGGCAGAAGCTAGTAAGTAAGTACATAAAACATAACACTTAACTAGAAGTCTAAGAAGTTTTGTTTACCTGTTTTGCGAGAAACTGGTGCATTTTATGAGTTTAGAAAAACCTGTTATTCAGGTTTACCAGAAGAATATCATATACCCAATACCCAGCCTGCTTTTTACTCTTTCAATATATTTTACTCCATCTAGCTGGGGTTTTCCTTATGCCTTTTTTACCTACTGCAGAAAACTACAGATCCTTTTTGCTTGATAAATCAGACAGACACAATTTCATTACAACTTTATTGTAGATTCAGGTAAATACAGACATGTTTAGTGGATAAAATATTATTATATAGTTGGGATAATAGTTGCAGACACGGTGTTAACTTGACTTTGAGGTGTCGAGCCGTGAAATTACAACACGAGTTTCTAATGATTGCACACAAGCTCATTACGATGACTCTCAGCGCAAGATTATATTAAAATACCAAATAGAAGCCATAATGTAGTACTTACATTATTTATACGTATTTATCTAAAAAAATATAAAATTCAATGTGTGGAAGCCCCCTCAATGATCTACTCACTGAATATATCATCTGAGAATCTCCATCATGGAGATTACAGTACAGGAATGTTTATTTTATTTTGTTTGTAATCTAAAAAAATTGTTTATAGGCCTTCATTGAATCGAACAGGGGTTTTTTTACATGCCGTATAGAAAACACTGCCATAACACATTACCTGCAACGCACACATGTATTTCCTTTAAGAGGTTTTCGGTTGTTTCTTCGTCTGCTACCATATATCTCCGAACGGCTTATCTGAATGTAATATGGTTTCTTGCAATCGATTTGTATGACTTCAAGCATTGTTCCTAGATATGTCGTATAGCCACAAGTCACTAAGAAGCTATAGACGATAGAAAATATGTCGGGGTATATAAAATGCTGCAAAGTTTGTTAGCTGGCGGTTAACAAGTAAGAATAAAACTACAAAAATAACTGTGTTTATTTAAAGACTTTTATTTTATAAGAATTTAAACTAAAAATATTTTTTTCGTTTAGATAAACAACATGCAAAGTCCCCTACAGTCATAATTGCAACGAAACGTTAATTTAAAAAAAAAACTAAAGGAGACTGGGTCTATGGTATGGGATATGGTCTTTGAATAGAAATACGGTTTTCAGATTTGTATTGGTGTATCTCAGCTTTACCCCTGTGCAAAGGGGCATCTAAATTTAACCCGGTAGTTTTGAGAAAAACTACTTTATAAATAAAATCTACCTACATTTTTGTTTAAAAATATTGCAGTCGGGTATTTCTGACTACATAATTATAATTATAATCTTTCAATAATGTATTTTCTGATGGACAAAGTCATTCAGCCTAGACAATTTATTTTTCATATATTTTTAGAGATTATATCGATTTCTGTAAATCTTTTGGTATTTTAGTAGGAAGGTCGCCACTTTTAACTCCACTTCACACCACTTTTTTATTTATATTTGTGTAATCTTTAATACCTTTCTGTGTTTGTGTTTATATGATTTGTATATTTTCACAATACGTAAATGTATTTTCTTTATTTTTATTCTTTCTAAAACAAAAATAAAATGTAGGGCACCTAGCAGTGAAACACAAATAAAATATATTACATAGAAAAGTGAAAGATCATGTTAATGAATGCCCAGCCTCTTTTAACTAAGTCTATTTTACCCGAGGAGATATACCATGATTTGTATTTTATCGCCACTAAAACCGTGCCTTGCATTGTGAACCATTTCAGTCAATGTCCAACTTCTTAAAGCTGCCTTGCAGACCGAACATGTCTTGCACCTTGCTTTTGCCGCCGGGTCGGAGGCTCTCGTTCACGCGTCGTAGATTCTCTTCCCTGAAGTAAGCACCGTTTGCCTTGAAGCGCTGGATCAGCTCGTCTGAAAGACAAGGTTACCTGCTTTAAGTGCATGCATTAATTTTCCTAGTCGTTTTAATATATTTTTCTTCATTTAGAACTCTGAATTTATTCAGGGACTAGCAAAGGCGTCTGAGATAAAAATAGTAAAATTGACAAATGAAACTTTACAGTAATATAGCTTATACATCAGAATAACACATAGCCTGTTTTTTATCCGAGTACCACGCGGGCGAAGCCGTGGGCAAAAGCTAGTATATAATAAATTATTATATTATTCTCTACGTAAGCAATCAATAATTATGCATTACTAGCTTCTGCCCACGGCACCGCCCGCGTGGTACCCGGATAAAAAGTAACCTATATGTTATTCTGATGTATAAGCTATATTACTGTAAAGTTAATGAAAATCCGTTCAGTAGTTTTTGTGTGAAAGAGTAACAAACATTCATCCTCACAAACTTTCGCATTTATAACATTAGTAGAAATCAGTTCAAGGGTGCCCCATTTATGAGTCAAGCCTATACCACGAGAACAGATTCTAATAAAGAAACGTACCTCTGATAGTCTCCCGACTCTTGTAAAGCCCCCCGTCGTCCTTGGGCAATGAGTCCTTAGGGATGTACTTGTGAATGGTATCTCCCACGGGATGCACGTAGATGATGTCCATCAGAGACTTCTTGAGGAACGGTCGTAGAAGCATCATCAGCTTGTCGATGAAAGGAGGTGCGTTCATAAAATGGACCTCCTTCAGTTTGATCAGCATACATTCCTGGAATATTTATAAGTACAACTTACAACACATGTTGAGCTGATTACCATTTTGGTAAAGCCTTTTAGACATATCGTATGAGCCGAGCAATATTGTTAACAAAGCAACATTGCACGTCATTTTTCATACATCATCAGTTACGTACATTTTATTTGTGAATGTTAGGTATACTCGTAAATTATTGTTTAAGATTTAAGTACACAACCCTACTTTTACGCCTATGTACCTAGAGATAGATAGATAGATAGATAGATAGAACATTCGTTTTTCCACAAAATAAATAAATAATAAATAATTCTGGACATTTTTCACACAGCATCATCTAGCCCCAAACTAAGCAGAGCTTGTATTATGGGAACTACATGACTGATATACTACTTATATACATTTTTTTTGTAAATATATACATATTATACATAGAAAACACCCAGACCCGAGACAAATATTTGCAGATACAAACATTTGTCCCGAGGCGGGAATTCAACCCGCAACCTTCTGCGTCTCAGGCAGTGGGCCTTCGCCCACTGCGCCACAGAGGTTGTAAAATAGTAGTACATAGGCGAACTTAATGCTAGAAAGCAATCTCTTCCAGATAACCTTTGTGTATTGTGGAAAAATATGCGTTGGTAGTGCGCAGAATGGTTAAATCAAAAATAATAATATATGCCTATACAAGGAAAGAAAGAAAGAAAGAAAATATTTTTATTTGGCAAAACGGACAGAAGACATCAACTTTGCACTAAAACAGATACCCAGGTAAAATAAAAGGATATAATAAAAAGATAGAAAAAGATACCTACTAAAAACATAATGTAGGTAGGTAAGGTATAAGTCTGCGGTAAGTACATAGTTAGGTTTCCTCACAGGTAGGTACTGTTGTGCCAAGTGAGTCTCCCGAGCACCGCATGCCAAAAAGGCTTGGTCTCAGCATGTTGCAACATCACACCGTTTGGGTGTAAATCAGCGCTGTTTTTCAGACAAATCCGGTGCGGGGACGAACGCCGATAAATGCAAAATTCATCGAGAAGGTAGAAAGAAAAATAATAGAAGAAAGCAAGTAAAGTAAATATTGTACAGTGTTCAGTAATAATTATAACCTATTACTTGTGCCAAATAACCGTTTATTCTATTCTATACTAGTACTGGTCCACCATTTCAAAGTCGCTCAGCGAGCTATGGAAAGAGCTATGCTCGGAGTCTCTCTGAAGGATAAGATTCGTAACGAATACATCCGTCAGAGAACCAAAGTTATCGATATAGCTCAACGAATTAGCAAGCTGAAGTGGCAGTGGGCCGGTCATATCTCGCGAAGAACCGATAACCGCTGGGGTAAACGTGCTCTTGAGTGGAGACCGCGACTCCGCAAACGTAGTGTAGGACGCCCTCCGGCCAGGTGGGATGACGATCTGCGAAAGACTGCAGGCAGATGCTGGATGCGGCAAGCTGAAGACAGGGCGCTATGGGAGGCCTATGTCCAGCAGTGGACTAATATAGGCTGATGATGATGATGATACTAGTAATTGCTGCTTGTGAAAGAGATCATCTGGGGAATTACTACCACCATACCTATTCCTACCGTCATGCTTAATATTCGTATTGTTATGTTCTGGTTTGAAGATGCCGGTGAAATTACAGGTTCATGAGACTTTTCACCCGTGTCTCATGGTTGGTAACGAGTTATATCTCTAGTTTTGTAATCGTTTATAAGTTATTAACTGGTAGGCGTAAGCTTTTTTGCTACTTTAGATGTATTTAAACGGTTTAGAAGTGTACATATATGTATCAGACCCTAAAAAAAGGGTAGACTTTTTCATTTTTATATTGTGCCTACCTAAGATGTAGTATTATTCTTACTATTAATAAACTAGTTTCTGCCCGCGGCTTCGCCCGCGTGGTATGTTGTTAAAAGTAGCGTGAGTAAATCAAACCAGGGAATATTTTTTTTCCATACAAAATTTACCACCCTGTTTAACCCTCTTAGGGGTTGATTTTCGAAAATTAGATTAGCCTATGTGTTATTCTAGAATCGAATCTATCTACATTCCAAATTTCATCAAAACCGGTTCAGTAGTTACGGAGATACGTGGTAACAAACATTCACACACACAGACTTTCGCATTTATTATATTAAAGTAGGATCTTTCAAATTGATATTAAGGTCCAACAGCGGCCATGTTGCCGTTCTTACCAGCCGCTATTGCGATTGTTGGGACATATTTGGCAGTATTGGTAGGGCGGAAATTAGCTTATAGCATAACCATTTATCAATTTATAACTGTATAAAACTACAAGATACCAACCACATACTTTACTATTCTCCTGCTGACGTTTCGTTAGCCGTTAAGAGGTCCTTCCTCATAATCATAGCGTGGTCACGGACGGTGCGCGTGAGGAAGGACCTCTGAATGGTCAACGAAACGTCAGCAGGAGAATAGTACGTGGTATAGTATATAAATTGTATCAAACCACGATAATTTCAAAGCTATTATTTAATATTACCTGAACAAAATACAGGACTTTCTTTATGGTCATAACTTCTATTTTGGTGATGTGTCCCAGGGAGGCTTGGTCCATGTCTATTATCATTACAAAACTGTAAAGAGAATAAACTATATTATTTATGTAATTACGTAGCCAAGAGTGGGTTAAAATAAAACTAGTGTCTAAAAATATAGGTAATCGGTCAAGTTCGAGTCAGACTCGCGCATCAGGGGGTTCCGTACCGTAAAGGGTCCGTATAGTACGTGATAAATAGCAAAATAGTTTTATATTCCGACGTATTTTCTTTGTATTGGGATTTGACTTATTGTTTTTTATTAGCCATGGCAGAAACATGGTACATGGTATCACGTACCTATTTTGTAGACATTACGTGATAATGATTATGTTTAAAAAGCCCTGAGACACCCAGACAAGATGAACGGCGTAGTCCAATAAGTAATAATAAACATCTATTTCAGGCAACACCATGAACAAAGTAAAATAAATGATGACAATAGGCCTATAGAAATAAATACCTTACTTCTCTTGCATTTTATTTATTCTCATTTTCATAAACTTTATTGCAAGAATGATGATTACATAGCAGTTGGTTAATTATACTAGGATCAGTTTCACACATTCAATCTATTTCGGACACGCAATAGTGTATAATACATAGCCGTTAGCAGTAGTTTTTTTTTAATTATTTTTGTTCGTTACAAAGTAAAAAATATAAAGTAACAATGTCGCAGTTTAGCTAGAGTTGTCAAATTAAATCCAGGTTAATTTACTATGTATGTCATTTTGTATCGCAAACTAGACGAGCCACTTAATTATGCTTACCCCATTTCACGCAAGTGGGCCTTATTAGACTATCACATATTTTAAACCTTATCATTTATTCATTACTGACGGTATTTGTTTGCAATAGGGTCCCATTGTCTTGACACCCGTTGGATACTGAACCCTAAAAATTCCGTAGAATTGCATTTTTATTTTTTTGTAGAACTTACCCTGGCCAGGTTCCTTCCTCCAGTTGCCAGAGATCGAAGACCATCATGAAAGTCCGCACCACGTCGTTGAAGTTAAAGTTCTTGCTGTCAAAGTCCAGAAGACGAAGATAGATGGCGCGGTACCCGAACACGGTCGGTGTGGGGAGTGGAGCGAAAAGGCTGAAAAAGATGACAACCAAAGCGTTTATGCTGAGTTAAAACACGATAAAAGAAGCCTTGCGATTCTATAACTTTAAACATATAAATATTATATAGACTTGTTTTAGTTTATTAATACTAGAGTAAGCATTTTAATATCAATAAAGTACTCCTTACACAGTATGTAGCGTTGACTCCACCTTGTTCTCAAAGCAGCGGTCCTTGAAGAAGGCCGTAAAGAGTGTCCGTAGAGTGTAGTGAAGGTCTAGCACTTGCTTCGACACCTCCATGCTCCGTTCGCAGCAGTGGTATACAAGAATCAGGTCCAGCTCTGGAAGACAATGAACAGCAATAATTCCGGCCCTAAGAAGAAGCCAAAACTTTTCCAGGTGTTTTCGTCCATGAAAGTGCAGTTCTTTAGATTTGAACCCAAAAAATAATTCAATTACACAGTTTGGAAACAAAAGCTTCATGAAATGTGGTTTCATGAAGTTGTGATTGACAGAGTGACCTGAAATTTCATATTAATTTATTGTTTTAATATAGGTGTTTTTATAATTAATAGTAAAAAAATATTTTCAAAAACAAGCTTTAAACCTGAGTGCAGCAACCATGTCATGGTAAAACTTAAAACCTGCTATCATAATGAAATGCGTAGGTACATAAATTTTCGTGTCTGTTGTAAAGTTCCTTTATCTGGAGATAATCCTGGATGTCGATTCAGGTCATGTTTACCATAAAAATACATTGCCGTCGGAACTCAACCAACATGTAAAAATTCAACTCCGTAGGATAAGATGAAGTGATTCTAATACAGCTTGCAAGATTTGACCTAAACAAACAAACTAACATAAAAACATTGCAATTTTCTCGTGTAGACCTGTATTTATTGAAAGAAAACTACTAACGCTCCCGTGTCTTTACATTTACGAAATATGTAAGTTCGTTAGGAAAAACTATTCACTGTTTGAAAAGGATGAGCAATCAGCATTAAAAAGTTAATCTAGGCAAAAACCTTTTTAATACCGCGCAACAGATTAAAATTATGCGCTAAAATTTGTTATACTATGTCTGTGAAAATATATAACAAATTATCAAAAGACATATTAAAAATGAATAACATAGAATTTAATAGGAAACTTTTCAATTGGCTTTGCAACAGATGTTTTTATTCAATTAATGACTACCTATCTCAATAATAATCTTGCATGACATTTTAATGGTAAGATTAAGTATTTCAATTCTATTAAATTTTATATAGTTATAAATTTGACATATTTAATAAATCTTTAAATTTAATTGTAACTAGGTATTTACCTACTTAATGTAAAAATTTGCAGAAGCTGACTATACCCATGTAATTGTAATTAATTATATTTTGTAACCTTATTGTTAAATGAGACAGTAGAAAGTTTATAAATGTACTTAAAACCTTGTATGATGTACATACAGTCAAATACTTGGGTGCCTTGCTCTAACTAAGTATAAAACTTGTGTTTAGACGCAAGGCATCCTCGCTCTGGATTACAAATACAAATTATATTAATGTACCTATATTCTTGCAAATAAATATCATTCATTCATGTAACTTAGCCCAATCAGAAATTCGAGAGATCGAACCCGGTACTCAACCCTGGATCTATGACTTTTTCGAACGTTGGCAGAAACTTGATAGTGGCGCCCCCTCTCTCCAGCTTTTGACATAAATTGTAAAAAAAAATACACAAACATATAATGGGAAGCATTTTTTGTGACCGGAAGAATAAGGACCCTCATGTTGATAAATCCTGTATAGGGTGTATTCCCATTCAGCTGCTCGTAGCGCATTTCGGAATACACCCTTTGGACGTGTTCAGAAACTGGGCGTTTAAAATCAAATGAATAATCGATAGATCGCTTTGTGAAACAAGATTTATTTTTCAAACATATTGTATTATGGTTTTGGCGCCCCTTGAAACCGCCCGGGGGCAAGTGCCCCGGTTTGCCCCCCCCCCCCCAACCCTAGATCCGGGGCTGCCGGTATTCTCATCGTCATACCCAAGAATAAAAAAATCTTAGGTCTACTATTATAAACGCGATTAGTTTGTGAGTATGTCAAAGTCAAAGTCAAAGTCAATAGGTTTTTATTCATTGAAATCACAAGGATCATATAGAAACGTCAACTTAAAAACTATACGTGAATCTAAAATGTTAAAGTGAATTTACGCCGGTTCCTCGCGCGCGTCCAAGCATAGAAGAATCAGGCAACAAATGGATGGATGCTTGTTACTCTTTCACGCAAAAACTACTGAACGGATTTTGATGAAACTTTACATTAAAATAGCTTATACATCAGAATAACACATAGGCTACTTTTTATACGGGTACCACGCGGGCAAAGGCGTCGGCTTAAGCTAGTATATAAAACTTGTGTACAATAAAGTAGTTTCTATTATACTTAGGGAAGTTGAAATCATTTCTAGTAATCGACCTACTAATAACCAGTTCAGATGGAAATGCATAATTATGACGCAGTAACTGGCAATAATAATTAGCTAAGTAGGCACTGGACACGCTATGAATCTCGCCTGAGGTCGCAACTCGGCCTTCCACGCTCATCACAATCCACTGATTTTGATAATAATAATAGTGTGGAAGTGTTAAAGGCATAAAGCCGGGAGTAGCGTTTAGTGAAACTGCAGCACACCTCTCCACACCCTTTAGCCGTCCACACCAACGTTGCCTACGCTGCCCATCGTTGGCGACACTTATGAGGCCCGATTAGTGGACGGCAACTCATCACCTGCCTATGATTTGATTTGAATTTGAGTCAGAATTGGTAGGTGCCGTTTCATCCTACATAGCCCAGCAACCATTCCATAAGTATGTACACCTGCAATAGCCTAGTTTATCTATACTAATAATATTATAAAGAGGAAATATTTTTTTGTTGTTTGTACCGAATTAGCTCCGAAACTACTGGACCGATTTTACCCATTTTTACACCAATAGAAAGCTAAATTCTCAGGAAGTAACATAGGCTATTATTTATTATCAAAAAAATAGAGATCCTTAAAAAAATGAAATAATGTAACCCAAAGTAGCCAAATTTTGTCTATAAAATTCATTATTTGGCGTGCGCTGAGAAAACTTTTGATGATACATAAAAAATATGTACTACATGATTAAAGTACTCATTTTTACCTACAAAAAAGTCCTCGAGGGAATATATCTAAATATCATAGTTAGGTCACAATAATAGATTTTGTGTTCTAAAATTTAATTAGATAGCCGGTAGAAACAAAATTTGCGATGAAACTTGATAGGTATATAGCTGTTACCCACGGAATCGAAACATACGCAAGTAAAACCGCGAGGCGCAGCTAGTTTAAAATACATTCATTCAATGATTCAATGATTTTGATTGATCATTCTTTCGTCATGTTCTTTCGGCAGGTGGAGGTACTTTGTCGTGACACTCTTCAGGGGAGGCTAATGTCCTGCAGTGGACTTGATAGGTAATAATGATGAATGAGGAATTGTGAAACATCTTTAATTTTAGCATTTAAATTATCGTATGGTATCATTTTATGACATTATTAAGACTATACTACGTAGTTTACTATTCTCCTGCTGACGTTTCGTTGACCGTTTAGAGGCCCTTCTTCATGAGCAGAAACGTCAACAGGAAAATAGTAAACTACGTGATATAGGCCTCGATTTTGTAGTATAATGACTAAACTAAATTTAAACTATCGCTCTCTTTTACTGATAGTGTATGCAAGAAAGAGATAGCTACAATTTTAGTGCCGTCTGCTTCTGTCAAATCAGTTTACGTGCCGCTTTTCTTCGTGTTTATAGTCAGCATGTTTTGATATCATGACTAAATTTGTATTGAAAACTTAAATCTGACTAATTTGACAGCACTAAAATTTAAACTATCTCTTTCTTGCTTGCACTATCAGTAAAAGAGAGCGACAGTTTAAATTTAGTTTAGTCAATGTACTACAGAATCGAGGCCATAGTCTATTTTTTTAAAGTAAATCGACTGTTTTTGCATAACTTACAGAACGGACTTAAAATTCCAACTTTTTGCCCATTCTTGTCGCGTTTCTCGTTATTTGTATAAATCTTCACTTTATATCCAAGTAGTTGGATTTGATCTCCAAGCAAGGGCAAGAAGCTTTAAGATATTTATCATCACCGTGCTAACACAGATACATACATAAAAAACCGATCAGTTTGAAATGTTGAAAAATATGATAAGAAATTACTAAAACTATGTCAGAAAGTTAAAATTTCATACAACTAGAATAAAAAAGATTTTTTTCTGAGATAAGTTAAGTCAAATCTATCTGAGAATACCCTCAGAATGCTGTTGGAGCTGTCCCGGACCCTGCGCACCATGAGCAAGAGGTGCACATCACCTCTTGCTCATGGTGCTGAAGAAACATTCCACGCGCGCCTCGGCGAACATCCCCGACGCGCTTTAGAACCGGGGCAGCTATCGTTAAAAACGAATCGTTTAAAAACGAAGGAAATATTTTTTTTTTAGTTCTAAGTGATGTGAACAAATAATGTATTCTCTCAGTTTCTCATAGTAATTCAACGTATAAAAAAACAAAATGATTGCAAACTTTTTATATGTTTATCAAAAAAAGTGAATGTGATGAACACGTCATTAAACTTAAGTATGTGCCTAATTTAAGGCAGTTAAGTTAAGATTCTAAGATTTTCGAGTTCACTGTTTAGACATTTATGACAATTTAAACTGGGTAATGGCTTCCTCATTGCGTGAATCATAACGAATTACAAAATTAAACATTACTCAAACTGGTTTTAACTCTAAAAATAACAAAATATATAATAATAATCGTGCAGGCGTAGTGGGCGATGCCCCTTTCAATCTGAAGGTTGTGGGTTCGTACACTTTCGTAAATTTTCCCACTCGAAAAATAGTTAACACATGCTCAAAATGGCAAAGGAAAACAGTAAGACGAAGAGGCATGCCCTTGAACCAAAAATTCGAAGGCATGTGACATCGATTGGTGTTCATGTCACGTGGAATTCTATCTTCTAAACAAAATAAGGGCATGTGCCAAATTTTACGTTTGGACGTGTCTCTGACTACTATTGATACCCTACTAGGTATTCTCACAGATCAGATCAGAGAACACCAGTTACCAATGGCGCTGCATGCTTATTTTTAGACTCTTTAAAAGTAATAAAAAACAGTTTTTCAAAGCGATTCTGTCATCTACACAATATTGTAAGGTTATTGGATGTAAGAAACTACTTACCCGATTCCAAAATATATTTCACAAATATTTAGAATGGACCTTCAGAGTGGATAAAAGGCTGTATATTATCCCGTTAAAATAAAAAGACTTTTCCTGGAGACAAATTTTGCTATTTTGCAACGTAAATCGACGAAGAAACAGTCGATCGAATGTATTTCTCGCGAAGACTTTTCATCGAATTTTGCATATTATTCTATTAAAGTAAAAAAGCTTTTCCTGGAGATAGTTTTTTCAACTTAAGTCAACGAGGAAACAATTGAAAGAATGCGTTTCGCGAAAACGCTGCCTTAACGTATTTTTAAACAAGGTACCACGCGAAGCAGTGGGCAGTAGGTAGTGAGAGATAAATAAAATAAATAAATAATGCTGGACATTTTTCACACAGCATCATCTAGCCCCAAACTAAGCAGAGATAAACAAACGGTAATGAAGTTTCACCTGTGAGCAGCTTCCCAGGCAGGTGTGGCTGCGTGTCGAGCCATTCCCGGAATTTCTGTATCTCTTCGGGGGTTATCTCTGGGTTCTTCTCGTACTCTTTCCCAACGGGAAACCTTTGCAAAACTGACATTCTGCTGGAAATACAAATCAAATTGAGAAGCCTGACTAAGATTTCACGTAAAGTCACTCCATTTTTCCTACTTCATATCATAATCATCAGCCCACACATTAGTTGCAGAGATTGTTCATCAAAACTTTGTCATTTTATAATATAAAAAAGATAATTATATAGTTGTTATATAACGATATCTGTTTCATCTGTATTTTTTGTATATACCTACTTGTTCATATTTTAATGAAAATAATATACTTTTTGATATTTTTAATTTAATTTCTAGAGGTATAATATACGTATTAATGTAGTTAACTTTAAATTTTTTGTTGCTTATCATTTTTTTTTTCTCATAACTTGCTAGTCCTCCCAAATGCACTAAGCTGGAAGAAAATGCTAATTAGCATTAAGGTCGCATAAGTATTTGTTTTATCTTGCACAAAAAAACATTTTCAATCTATCTAGCTATTCAAAATCTTTATAAATCACTTGAAATGCCTTCAGTAGAACCGTTCGTCCTAAGAATTAGCACTTTAGCCTATAATTACATTATTTTCTTACACCGCCCACGCCTACTTAGGGCCTACTTAGTACAACATGCATTGGTTACAAAATGCAGCTGACTTATCTTTTCTTTTATTAGTACTAAGTGTTTTACTTTTTAAAAGTTTACTGGAAGACAACTCTTGTTAAGGTTAAGCTCTTAAGGTAAGGCTCGCCTTTTGAGTCATGTCATATATATTAGTTGAATATATTTATGTCTATATTTTCTGTGTGTATACATAATCTATACTGATATTACAAAGAATTAGGTAAAGTATGTGAGGAAGTATTCGAAACTACTCAAACGATTAAAAAATATTTCACCTATATTTAGGATGGTCCTTCAGAATGGATACAGGATGTATATTATCCCGTTAAAATAGAAGGATTAGTTAGAATCTTAGCGGTAAAAGCTACTTTCATCGGTTACTTCTTATCCGGGTACCACGCGTGTGAAACCGCGGGCAGTAGATAGTCCTACTACTATAATAAACGCGAAAGTTTGTGAGGATGGATGTTTGTTACCCTTTCACGCAAAAACTACTGAACGGATTTCGATAAAACTTTACAGTAATATAGTTTATACATTAGAATAACACATAGGCTACTTTTTATCTGGGTACCAGGCGAACGAAGCCGTGGGCAGATGCTAGTAGAGAAAAAAGATAGGTACTTCTAAATTACTTTAGGATTTAATTAGTAAAGATGTAGCTGGTCCTTCCTTGGGCACCTTGCTATAGATAACTAGCCTTAAAAAAATGTGCCTCCAAAAGTACCAATGTGGTAATAGGATTCGGAATTTCATTCAAATTTAACTCATTCACTATTAATATTTCTTTACTAACCCTACCTACCTAATGTTACCCTTTGTAAAGCATATTTAAATCATTTTTTTTAATTATGACTACTCAAAATACCGAAAAGTACTTATTCAAAAGGTAATCACGGAATTTGCTATTAGGGTATCTACAGGAATATAAATAATAAATAAATAAATAATGCTGGACAATCCACACAGCATCATCTAGCCCCAAGCTAAGCAGAGCTTGTGTTATGTACTAGATGACTGATATACTTAATACAATACATTACATAGATAGATATTTTTTTTAATATACATAGAAAATACCCAGAACACCCGGAACAAATATTTGCAGATCGTACAAACATTTGTCCCAGGGCGGGAATCGAACCCGCAACCTCCTGTGTCGCAGGCGGACCTTCGCCCACCGCGCCACATCGGTCGTCAATCAATATCAATATTTATGAGAAACTGCATCTTCACAATTTTATGTTTTCTGACTAACTAACTACGAATAAATATCAAACACTCAGGTAGATAGCAAGAAAAAATTTAAGATAAATTCACATTCCTACTCAAAAAATAAATAAATAATTCTGGACATTTTTCACACAGCATCATCTAGCCCCAAACTAAGCAGAGCTTGTATTATGGGAACTACATGACTGATATACTACTTAAATACATTTTTTTTGTAAATATATACATATTATACATAGAAAACACCCAGACCCAGACAGAAATATTAAAGACTTACTTATTAAATTTGTATTAGTACTATGTTTTTTATTTTCTTGAAGACACCGTTGCACTTCGCGTCTCGAATCGTTGTACTGAGTTAAACGGCTGTACCTACCTTATTCTGACGACTACAGGTCTAAGTACATGAACCTAAGAGCATATACTCGTTTTATTTATGGTAAAGACAAGTTGAAGGACTGTAGGTATAATATACTAGCTATTGCCCACGGCTTTGACCGCATGGTACCCGATGAAAAGTAGCTATCGTAAGAAACTTTAGTTTTGAGACTGATTTAATTCCTTGACAGAAAAAACAGTACAATGTTTTTCTATAAATGAGTTCATCTCGTACGATTGGCACCACACTAAAGCTGAATGAAGGATCATCAAAAAAATAACCAAGCAGAGTTTGTTGCCTGATTCTTCTAGGCTTGGTCACGCACGAGGAATCGCCGAAAATCCATTTTTCCATTTATATTCACGAAGTTTTTAAGATGACGTTTCTATAAGATCCTTGTGATTTCAATGAATAAAAACCTATTGACTTTGACTTTGAAACGTATTCGCTCGACCGTTTTTTGTCGACTTACGTTGCTAAATTGATTTCTAAGAAAAACACTTTATCGGGATAATATATAGCCTATGTCCACCCTGAAAGTCCATTCTAAATATTGGTGAAAGTATTTTTGGTAGTTTTGGAGATTACTCCTATATACAAACTTACAAACTTTACGTCTTTATAATATTAGTCTAACTATATCTATACATAGAGTATAGATATAGTTAGATAGTAGAACATGCAAGGGCCTATGAAAATGTTAACATCATAATCTGTATCTCGTTTTGTGAGACAAATAATACAAAAAATCGTTGTTGATGATAAATACGTTAGGAAAATAAATTATAAAGTTCAGAAATAAGACCTTGCTCATTTAATGATTTCTGTCTGAGGTCAGCTCGTACTTGAGTGCACCTCGTTTATCGTAGGTACATAGTCTAGGTACTGATCAACAAGTACCTTTTTTGCATCATAAATATATTGGGATTAAAAACCCGAAAGACACTCTGCCCTATGTATGTATGTGTATGTGTGTGGACTCCCTTTTCCGCATTTAAACTCTTTAGTTGGTTCATTGTGCGTGGGAGTTTTGGCTAGTGGGTTAGCCAGCCCAACTCCGCCCAGAAGCACAGAAGTTTCCTGGGGTCTTCACAGGCTTCGCGGAGTGACCTTGGGTTGCCAAGGATTTTTGCGCGGTGAGTTGCTACGCCCACGCATTCCAGGATTACGTGGGCAGCTGATTCCTCTTCGGTTAGACATCCTCTGCAGAGTGGGCTGTCTGTGGCTCCGATGTTGTAGAAGTGTTTGTTCAAGGGGCAGTGACCGGTTAGAGTCCCCACGATGATCCGGAGGTCTGATCTTTTGAGACTTTGTAGGCGACGCGTCAGTCGTGGTAAGATGGCAGGTAGAGCTGCTCTTGACTGTCTGCAGTCCGTGGCCTGTCCCCATCGTTCATTGTGTTGGTTTATGGTGCGGTGTCGCATCCACGTGCGCAGCTGAGAGAATGGCAGAGGGAGGAGTGGGGCGGGACCTTCTGTGAGTGTTCCTGATCCTCTTCTGGCCAATTCGTCTGCAGCATCATTGCCAAGTGATCCACTATGTCCCTTAATCCATTGTAGAGTCACTTTGTTTTTCGCCGAGATTTTCTCTAGGGCTAGGTGGCACTCGTAGACGAGTTTGGAGTTACAGCTGTGGCTTTCCAGAGCTCTTAGTGTTGCTGTGCTGTCGGAGAGTATGCGTATGTTGTAGTCTTCGATTTCTCTCCTGTATATCGCGGTTGCGGCCTCGGTGATGGCCACACATTCACATTGGAAGATGGAGCTGTGTGTGCCTAGTGTCATTGAAATGTTGATGTTGAGATCCATCGAGTGTACTCCAGCGCCCGTTCCTTGTTTGGTTTTTGAGCCATCGGTGTAGACACGGACTTCATTGATTCCTGATTGATCTCTTAGTTCCTCGTATAATTGTATGTAGTAGTGTTTTTGGAATATTCGTTGTTTGGAGGTCTTGTCACATGGGGCAGCTAATAGAGGCTCATGTGTAATTGCACGATCCAGGATAGCCGCATGCAGGCTTCTAGGGTTGCCCCATAGGCCCTGGTGTTGGAGCCTCAAAGCGGCCATAGTTGCCTCCTGCTGTATGTAGAGGTCAAGCGGGGCTAGGCCTAGAATGATCTCAAGTGCGGCCGTCGGGGTTGTTCTCATGCAGCCTGTAATGGCGGAGCATGCGAGTCTTTGAAATCGTTGAAGCTTGGCGATTACGGTACTTAATTCGGTTCTGGTCCACCATACGATTGCTCCGTAAGTGAGTATTGGTCTTATCACGGCCGTGTAGAGCCACATGGTTATTTTCGGGGAAAGTCCCCATGTTTTCCCAAGCATTCTGCTACATTGAAAGAAGGTTGTGCAGGCTCGCTGTATTTTGTAGTCAAGATGTTTATTCCATAACAGTTTGTTATCTAGGATGATCCCTAGATACTTGACTTCGTTAGTTAGTTTTATTTCGGTGTTGAATAGCTTCGGGAGTCTTAAGTTTCCTAGGCTCCGTTTGTGGGTGAACATTATGAGTTCCGTTTTTGTGGGGTTGACCGATAACCCATGACTTGTGCACCAGTTTTCGATTGTTTTAAAAGCTGATTTCATGAGGTCACATAGTACGTTCTCGAAATGTCCAGTCGTTAGGATAGCAAGGTCATCTGCATATCCCACTGTATACAGTCCTCGACCATTCAGTTTCTGGATGAGTTCGTCTACAACTATGTTCCATAGCAGTGGTGAAAGAACGCCATCCTGTGGGCAGCCTCTGACCACTATACCTCTGGTTGTTGTGTTAACAGTGAATTGTATAGCTCTGTATCTGAGCATATTGTTTATCCATTCTGCTAGCGTTGGGGCTACGCCATAGCGTTCTAGTGCCAGGATTATGCTGTTGAAGGATGTTTTGTCAAAGGCGCCTTCTATGTCGATGAAGGCACCCAGAGTCGGTAACTTGTTGGTTAATCCGTCTCCTATTCGTGTTACCACGCTATGAAGTGCTGATTCAGTTGATTTGTTCTGACTGTAGGCATGTTGATGTGGATGTAGGGGCTTGCGCAATAGAGTGCGCCCTCTTATTTCCAGGTCACATAGCCTTTCTAGTGTTTTGAGAAGGAACGAAGTGAGACTTATTGGTCGAAAGGATTTCGCCAGTGTGTAGTCGCTCCTTCCTGGTTTTGGGATAAATACTACCTTCACTTCCCTCCATTTGCGAGGTATGTAGCGATGGGCAACGCAGCCTCTGAAGATGTTAACAAGATAGTCAGCCAGTAGGTCGCCACTCCATCTAAGGAGACCCGGGAATATCCCGTCTAGTCCTGCTGATTTGAAGGGAAGGAAGCTGTTGATGGCCCATAAAACCTTTTCCTGATCGATGAGGTCATGGGCTACGATCCAGTCTTGGCTACTGGATGTTCGTTCGGTGCGCATGTCCCATTCGTGATTGTCTGTAATCTGACACCCTGGGAAGTGTGTTTCTAGCAGCAGTTCGCTTGTTTCTGCATCAGATTTTGTATAGGTGTTGTCTGGTTTCTTGAGACATCCAAGTGTACGCTCAGGTTCGCTTGATAGTATGCCTTTCGTTCGTGCTGCATGGCTGGTGCTTTCTATGCTTGTACAGAAGCGTTTCCAGCATTCCAGCTTCCTAGTTCTTATACGTTTTTTGTAAGTTGCTTTAGTGGATTGGTAGTTTTCCCAATCCTTGATTTGGCGAGTGTTTATTGCTCTGTTGAACAGACTCCTTACTTTGCTCTGCCCTATAAAGTCACCGATTTAATTTTGCTGACTTGCCTCCGCTCACAGCTATTTTTTCTGACTAGCCTCCGAACACGGCTTTGCCCGTGTTGTCGGGCTTCAAGTAGCCGTTGTATTGTTAGGTCAACCGAATCGGTTCAGTAGTTACGTATAAGCACAATACAAACACCCAAACATCACCTTCAAAGAAAAATTTCACGACAGGAGAAAAAGATCATGATGTATCTCTGTCATTTCAAAGCAAACCGGCCCAAACAATTTCAACGTTTCTTTCACAACTACCAGCTATTATGAGCCATTTTCCGTATCCTGGGTGACTAAAACAGAACTATTGTCGTAAAATAAACGCATTATACCAAGGATTTTTTGTTCAATTTAGGGACATAATAATTAATAGTACTAATATTTTATTATAGGACTGTTTTGCCGACGTAAGAGGCTGTTTGTTCGTATCTCTGGCTTATCCAATTGAGAAACGGTTCTCGTAAGATATTTTTATGACTTCGAGGCTCTTGGTTATATAAGTTTTATCGCAAGGAGACACTAGCACTGCAAACAATTATGTAAATATAATAATGCTGGACATTTTCACACAGCATCTAGCCCCAAAGTAGGCAGAGCTTGTGTTATGGGAAGTAATGGGAACTACATTATTGATATACTACTTATATACATTTTTTTTAAATACATACTTATTATACATAGAAAACATTTAGACCCGAGACAAATGAATACAGATCATACATTTGTCCCGCAGGAGGAATCGAACCTGCAACCTTCTGCGTCTCAGGCGGACTTTCGCCCACTGCGTTACAGAGGTTGGCAAATTTTGACAAAATCTGAATATGCATCAGTGGTTTTAAATTTTTTTTAAATAAATACTTGCTTCTTTAAACCATTGAAATTGACGTTTGGTAAGTACTATTTTGTTTACTGAAAATAGTCAAAAACACACCTCTAGATCCGACTAATATTATACACACGAAAGTTTGTGAGGATGGATGTTTGTTGCTCTTTCACGCAAAAACTACTGAACGGATTTTGATGAAACTTTACAGTAATATAGCTTATACACATAGGCTTCTTTTTATCCAGGTATCATGCGGGCGAAGCCATGGGCAGAAGCTAATATATTATACAGGGTATCCCAGATTCCCGAAAGGGGCTTATTCGACATATACTGTAATACTATAACAAATTTTGTTCTACGACTTTTCGATATTCATCTATTGCCATTGAAGGAAATGGTCTTGAAACAAACGAATAAAATCTGCTTTGCAGGTATTTTTCCGATGTCAAAATTAAATATCTTATTCGTTTATTAGTAGTCTTAGGATTCCACGGTCCAAAATATAACCAACAAAAGGATTTTTCAAACAAATGGAAATTTGACTTATTTTTTAGTAAATTCTATCACTTTCATGAGCAGAAAGGGGGTGACCCTTTCGGGTTATTATACCTGTTCTTGGACACCCTATATATGAGACGAGAGAAAACTATGAAGTCTGATAAACAATGGAACCTCACAATAAGAGCTAATAAAATATATATCAGGCGATTGACGTCATAAGAATTGTTTAAAAAGATTTTATCAGTTCTTAGTTAGGTAGGCTCGATTTCATTAAACTCTGTCACGTATTGTCTGTTAATTCACTTAGTTAAACTTAGTTTATACAGGGTGTAGTAAGTTCCATACATTTCAGCCAAGTAGGTATTGAACTTTAGTATGGAACAGCTGATTTTTTTTAACGTTCTCAGTGTTGGTTCCATATTAAAAGTTGTTCATATTGAGGGGTACTTTCACTCCCCGAAGTTTTCGGGAGTAGTCTTTTTACACCCTGTAGATATAATATAGGTACCTACATCCATAAAGTAACGCCTGTTTCCTATAGGGATAGGCAGAGAGCACAATTCGTCCGGTAAAGTACTATCAAGCAGAAATGCTCGGATTGTTGTGTTCCGTTTTAGTGCCGCCTAAATTATAAATACCCCACAGACATAATCCTAACCCCACACTAGGATTGCCTGTGTCGTGTGTATCAGGAACTATAATTACCGCGGTACCAGAACATTCAAACATTTGTCCCGTAGCGGGTATCGAACCCGCCACTTCACCGAGGTTATCATTACAGGTACATGAGACTTTTCAATATTATCTAGTGTTGATGTTAATAAGCTATGGACCTGCTTACTATATAGCAGGCCAAATGGATGAATAGTTTTTTTTTTGTTAAATTATATTCTGTCTAGTGTTCTCTCGACCCTTACCTATATATTTCCTTGGTAGTACTCACTACCAGTACCAATATTAGAGGGTGCACACACCACACTTGACTTGAAGTAAAATAAATCTTTATCGCAACAACTGTGTATAAAGGTGGTATTGTTTTTAAAAACTTTCAACAGCTGTCCGAAATGAGCAATTTTGGACATACAATGGCCAAGATTCTGTAGTACACTGACTAAACTAAATTTAAACTATCACTCTGTTTTACTGATAGTGTACGCAAGAAAGAGATAGCTACAATTTTAGTTCCGTGTGCTGCTGTCAAATCAGTTTACGTGCCGCTTTTCTTCGTGTTAATAGTCAGCATGTTTTGATATCACGACTAAATTTGTATGGAAAACTTAAATCTAATCTAAAACTAATTTGACAGCACTAAAATTGTAGCTATCTCTTTCTTGCTTACACTATCAGTAAAAGAGAGCGACAGTTTAAATTTAGTTTATTACTTATTATTAGCTGTTGCCCGCGACAACTAATAATCAATATATCAATGATAAAAAAAATCATTGAATTAATAAGTATTGGCTTAACACTTTTGTTATGATTAAAAATGAGGCGTCCTAATGTGTAGGTATCATCTCTCAACATATATTTTTGATTTCGTGTTTGTTTCCCAGAGAGCCTTATTACAATCTAAGAGCAATGGTTCAGTGCTACATTTTACAAATAGTTGCTATATTCATCAGCTTAGGAGACAAAGTATGTTTATAATGTAAAAAAGAAACGTCCCTGCGATTTTCCTCATAAATTGTAATAGGATTGCCTTTAACCTCCATTACTGTATCGGCCGAAGAATAAGCAAGTTAAAGTGGCAATGGGCAGGCTATCTAGGTCACTGAACAAGCCGCATATGCAGCTATACCTATCACTAAATATCAATCTTTACTCGAGCAGCCTGTGGGTAAACCACACTCACCGTCGCCAATACTCTGCGTATCCAATACAATAATATTTTCAGGATGCTGATGCGCCTGCCTCGCTTTTGTAGTGCATCTGGGATGTTTGCGGAGGCACGCACGCATGGTTTTCACGCGATAATTCGCAAGATAGATAGATAGTTAGCTAGATAGATAGATAAACTCTTTATTGCACACCAAAGCAAAATACAAAAAGACACAGGAATTCACAATAATATAAGGTACAATGGGCGGTCTTATGGCTAAAAGCAAGAAAGCCGCTTCCCTACTCCAGCGTGCGCGAGCCAGCAGCAACAGCATCCTGCAAATGGTGGTATCCCGAATGGACTGTCCAGCGTGCGCGAGCCAGCAGCAACAGCATCCTGAAAATGGTGGTCTCCCGAATGGACTGTCCAGCGTGCGCGAGCCAGCAGCAACAGCATCCTGCAAATGGTGGTCTCCCGAATGGACTGTCCAGCGTGCGCGAGCCAGCAGCAACAGCATCCTGTAAATGGTGGTCTCCCGAATGGACTGTCCAGCGTGCGCGAGCCAGCAGCAACAGCATCCTGCAAATGGTGGTCTCCCGAATGGATTGTCCAGCGTGCGCGAGCCAGCAGCAACAGCATCCTGCAAATGGTGGTCTCCCGAATGGACTGTCCAGCGTGCGCGAGCCAGCAGCAACAGCATCCTGCAAATGGTGGTCTCCCGAATGGATTGTCCAGCGTGCGCGAGCCAGCAGCAACAGCATCCTGCAAATGGTGGTCTCCCGAATGGACTGTCCAGCGTGCGCGAGCCAGCAGCAACAGCATCCTGCAAATGGTGGTCTCCCGAATGGACTGTCCAGCGTGCACGAGCCAGCAGCAACAGTATCCTGCAAATGGTGATCTCCCGAATGGACTGTCCAGCGTGCGCGAGCCAGCAGCAACAGCATCCTGCAAATGGTGGTCTCCCGAATGGACTGTCCAGCGTGCGCGAGCCAGCAGCAACAGCATCCTGCAAATGGTGGTCTCCCGAATGGATTGTCCAGCGTGCGCGAGCCAGCAGCAACAGCATCCTGCAAATGGTGGTCTCCCGAATGGACTGTCCAGCGTGCGCGAGCCAGCAGCAACAGCATCCTGCAAATGGTGGTCTCCCGAATGGACTGTCCACTACAAAATAGGATAATGGAAATCATGATAGGGATCTTGTAATTATTATTATTTATTCCAATTTTGACAAGTTTTATCATTATACTTAATATTTTTGACATTTTTATTATGAATATTATTATTTTTCAATGCGATTTTTTGGGTTTCTATGAAATACTTATAAGTTGATTTGTTTTGTTTTTATATGAATATTATGTGTGTGTATGTTGTATTATGAATAATGTGTTTTTAAAAATGTTTTATATGAATTTGTTATAATCTGAAATAAATTAATTAATAACTAAATGCGAAGTGCCATTTATAAACTATAATTTATTTTTATTAGATAACACCTCTACTGAGTCAAGTCTCTACTGACAAATATTTGTTAAATCCATCTCGTAGTTCTTAACTCATAAAGACATCCTTCCTCAAACGCTACTCCGGTCTGTATGACATCTTAAAGTCGGTGAATGGAGGTAACCCCTAGATCGTTCGTCATGACACTCTTTGGGCGAGCTTTAACAGAAGTAGAAGTTACCTCTGTGGCGCAGTGGAAAAAGGCCCGCCTGAGACGCAGAAGGTTGCGGGTTCGATTCCCGTTGCGAGACAAATGTTTGTATCATCTGCAAATATTTGTCTCAGGTCTGAGTAATTTCTATGTATAATAGGTATATATTAACAAAAATATATATCAGTTGTATGTAGTATATTAGTCATGTAGTTCCCATAATACAAGCTCTGCTTAGTTTGGGGCTAGATGATGCTCTGTGAAAATGTCCAGCATTATTTATTTATTTGATCGCCAATCAGTGATCTAAAATCCGGCTCGAAGGATCAAACTATGATTGGAGACGGGATGGAGCCTTTTTGGAGGTTATAATGAAGAACAAACAGCAATTAGATACAAATATATTTATTGAAAGTTCACGCAACGATTTTTTCCTATACGCAACTATATCATATTCCCGCTAGTGGTGGGACAAATGAAGGACTTATTTATCGACATCGATGAAAAACGTCTTCATGTAAAAATGCTTAAGCAGTTTCTTTAAATTTCGTTTACATATTTATGAATTATTTACCTATCTGACCTCTGTGACGCAGTGGGCGAAGGCCTGAGATGTAGAAGGTAGCGGGTTCGATTCCCGCCTCGGGACAAAAGTTTGTAGGATCTACAAATATATGACTTGGGTCCGGTGTTTTAAATGTATATATTAACAAAAAAAAGTATATATGTATGTACAAGAGAATCGATGCCAATATGTATGCCATGTTGTTCATCTAAATGCCTGAAATAAATGTTTAGTACATACCTCTATATTATTTCACACATTAAATATCTTAAACTGTATTCTGGTCTTTAGTGAGGTATTATTGAAGCCGAAACATCATTATTATTCTTTCCAGCGTTTGTCTAAATAGACATCGATAAAATTATATTCAAAAACATCGACATTTCTATAAAATCGTGAGTATCAACTCGCTCGTCGAAACCGAAAGTGAACCGCAGACTACAATCTGACTAAAAGAGCCCGTCGTGGGAAGTAGGTTGCTACATCTCCGAGGTAATTGCAGATATTTGCTCTTCTAATAATGAGACAGATCATATTCGTGAATCTATCCGTTTTGCAACTCGGTTATTGGAATGAATCCATCTGTAATGGTTGCCCCAGAAATCGATTGTGTATCGACGGCTAGAATAGGTAACTGATACCTTCTAACCCAAAACTATCGTATCATCATCAGTCTATATAAGACTACAGCTATATAGATATATGCGTCACCTAAAAGTGTCATGGCGAACGATTTTGGACTACCCTCAACCAGCAACCCTTTAAGATGTCATGCGTCTATTGATCTTCAAAATCAAGCGATGTTGAAGAAAAATCATAGTGGGATTTGAATTATAAAGTTATTTAAAAAATCTATGACTTATGTGCCCTCGATATAAATAATTCGACATTTTTTCTTTGATAGTAATAAATTATTATCTAGAGAAAAAGTGTTAAAGTACTTATTAGAAAGTACTTATTAGAGGTAGAAAAACAATGAAAAATTGTCTATTGAATTGAAAATTATGAAACGCTTGAGTAGCTCCGGCCGCGTTCAAGGTGAAGGTATTAACGAAAAAACTCTTACTAGTGATTATATAACTCGATTTTTTAGTTCAACTGAAATAGTTGCACAAAAAACGATCGCGAATTTTGATTGATTCCGTTACAGTTTTAAGAACTATCGGTTGTTTTCGTCAGCATAATAACCGCTGTGATTCATTCAGACGAACGAAAGATCGTAGGTTTTGTATCAAATTATTAATCACTAGTTGTTGCCCGCGGCTTCACCCGCGTGGTATGTTAATAAAAGTAGCATATGACCGTCTCCAGGCTTCAAACTATGTCCACCAACTTTTGAATGAATCGAACCAAGGATTACAATTTATACAAAGTTTAGAACTCAATTGCACACCTCCAAAAGGGTAATTAAATATATATATATATGTATATAAATGAACACTGAACAGTCAAATATATAGTACTGAATAACACAAGGACTTATAAACAAACAAGGTATAGGCGATATTTTAGCTAAACGCGATCTCTTCCAGTCAACGATGAACAGGATGAAATGGAATCAAAAGACAGCGGTGTACAATTAAACCTATATTATAACAAATATTTGCCGAACATGTAAAAAATTGTCCCGCTTCTGGAATCGAACCGGCACTTCATGTGTCGCAGCCGGCTACTCGCCCACCGCACCACCGACGCTAACTTGCTGCAGTATCACACGTTAGTTATTAATCCTACTAATATTATAAACGTGAAAGTTTTTGAGGATGTTTGTTACTCTTTCACGCAAAAACTACTGAACGGATTTTGATGAAACTTCACAGTAATGTAGCTTATACATCAGGTTAACACATAGGCTTCTGTTTATTCGGGTACCACGCGGGCGAAGCCGTGGGCAGAAGCTTGATAACAGGATAAGCCTTCCATCTCAACCGAGCAAGTTACAAAACATTTTTATAAAAACACAGACATATTAAGACATGTTCAATTAAAACTGACACAACTGAGGTTTACGGCACCTGCGCACGCACTTGGCATAAACATGGCATTCATTAAAAAAAAGTACAAAATATTTACTATAAATTTTGTGGGAATTTAGACGTGTTTGGTAGTTTTAATTTTCCACTTTGATCTAACATAATATTTGCAAACAATAAATGATTTGATCTGTAGTAATTGTCACGTGGAATGCTTGAATAAAAAAACACCCAACCAACGTACTTAGATATTCTCCTGACCCCACACTAGGATTTAATGAGTCCTAGGTATCGGGAACTATGAGTATCGTGGTACAACACCCAAACGAAACAAATCCTACTTAATATTATAAACGCGAAAATTTGTGAAGATGGATGTTTGTTACTCTTTCACGCAAAAACTACTCAACGGATTTTGATGAAACTTTACAGTAATATAGCTTGTACATCAGAATAAAACATAGGCTACTTTTTATTCGGGTACCACGCGGGCGAAGCTGTGGGTAGAACCTAGTATCTGCATAAATTGCAAAGATTAGACCCGAATGAGAACTTTGAAAAATATCAATATTTCTATCGACAGCTTTAGGAAACATATCACATCCCTTCAACTTTAACCTTTCCTTGATCATGATGCCGAGTATAAATCAATAAGGTAGTTGATGAAACAAATATATTGCCAATTTCCCAATCAAACATTTAATAAACATATTAAATGTTTGATTGGGAAATTGGTTCAAGTCCCAGCAACCTAGTGTAAATGATTAGCGGCATACGAGTAGGTAACGATGTCCTAGGCGCGGCAGCTTTCTACTTGCGCAACACGTGTGTGGATAACCTAAGTATTTATGTACTGATAGTACATAAATACTTACGTCTTCGCGAGTAAGGCATCAACAATCTATACTAAAAGGCTCCATCTAGCCGGGGGGCGCCCCACACTACGTATGCCAGGACGCGGTCTCCACTCAAGAACTCGTTTACCCCAACCGTTCTCGGTTCATCGGCATATACCAACCCACTGCCGATTCAGCTTGCTAATTCCAGAGGATTATCTGGTCTCAAGCCATGTCGATGATTTTCGTTTGATAGATAGATAGATAACTCTTTATTGTACACCATATAATATGTTACTTAAAACTTCAAATAGAGCAAATATTTATCTGTCGTATAATCTCTTTACAAATTTTATGGTGTACCTATAACTTAAGAAAGGCCGTGGCAAAAAGTGGTTAAGAAGAACCGAACACCGGGCTCCGTGGCGCATATTATAAGAGGCAATGTCTATGTCCAGCAATGGACTGATGTGGTCTGAAGAACTTTTTTCTATAAATGAGTCTCGTTCATTTACGTTCGATTGGCACCACACTAAAGCTGAATGAAGGATCATCAAAAAAATAACCAAGCAGAGTTTGTTGCCTGATTCTTCTATGCTTGGACGCGCGCGAGGAACCGGCGTAAATTCACTTTAACATTTTAGATTCACGTATAGTTTTTAAGTTGACGTTTCTATATGATCCTTGTGATTTCAATGAATAAAAACCTATTGACTTTGACTTTGACTTTGATAGTACTTTGACGAAGGCTTTTCCTGACCCTACCCAACTAATTAAATTCTAATGTGCCGTGCACTGACGAAGGCAATTGTATTGGCGCCGTCCATTAAAACCTCACTATACCAACTATTAGCTATTAACTATTAACAAAATATCGTTAAATACTGTTTTTTTTTTTAAAGACGTTTATTAAACCTTTAGATCAAAGTTATTTCCCACATCAATGGATAGATGATTTAATTTTACCCTATGTATGCGAAAGTAAAACAAAACGTATTATCATTTTCCATATAAAACGGCAATGTCATAGGAAAAGACCTGGATACATTTATATTTGAGTGATTACCTAAAGAGTATAATTTTTTATTGGGGTATATGATTAAATAAATAATATTTTTATTAATAAGAATAAATTTATATTATTATGTAGATACATTTTTTTCATACAACTATGTACAGAGTATTTACAAAAATATAGATGAAACAGCTAGCTATCTAAAGACCTATCAAACGGTCTATAGATAGCCCAACTGATTCATAAGTCATTAATTTATTTAATTCTAAACTATTACGTACTTTAAGTGAGACAATTTTGAATCTACATATTTAATTTAGCGATAGGCAATCTGAATTTCAGAAATGATACTGTACCTACTTACTTTTTTTATATAATATGTTTATTTATGAGTATTTAATAAACTTCTAACCATAATTCGGGATTAAATGTCATATCATTATTATTATACGTAGGCATAGACACAACCGACAATGACTTCAAACTGCTTGTTAGGAAACAATTGCTTGATAAGAGTTTTTATCGACTAGATGAAGCTCTTATGGACAAAAAACTTTTCTTTAGCGAATAAAATATTTGTTGTATATTTATAACTTAATTAATAGGACTGTTGTTATATGTTTGACATTGTAAAGTTAATTTAACCTAGTTTATTATATACACTTGACAATGCTTTTGCAGATTTTCTATTTATTCTTATTATTCGTTTTGTTGTTACAAATCATATTTTTATACGTAGTTGACTTTAGTTTTATTTAATTCTTTGACATTATGATTAATTATGTATTTTATAAATGGATTATTATGAATTTGTATTTTGTTAAAATTACTTATCTAAGAACATGAAATTTGTCAAAAGATGAATAAATTGAATTGAATTGAACCAATTTTCTATTGAATCAAGAATCCCAGAAGGTACTACGCTTGACTCATCAGGACCCTGAGTATCAGATCGGTAGACCCTGAGCCTCCAAGACCAAAAGTTCAATCTAGTAAGTTCACAATCACTGCATTTCGTCGGCTCTCGCAGTGAGACGCGAAAAACGGCGCTAAACGCACGCGCTTATGACGTTCCGCATTTGAAGTTTGACAGTCGAGTTTTTTTTTCTTTTTTGGATTTCGTGTTAGGGATACTGGCTGGTGAGAAAAGGTAAGAGTTAGTTAAAACTACTTTAAAAAAAAAAAACTTTTAGTTTGTTGTAATAGTCCGAAAAAACTGTTCAAGATTTAAACAATGGCGTTTTATATTCAAATGATGACTTAAATATTTCTTAATTCAATAATTTGTTAAAATTCAACATATACGTAACACGAGTGCTTATTGAGGTACCCTCAAATCCTAGCAATGGCAACATTATCAAATATGTAATCGCAGTTTTTAGTTCAAAATAAAATATATAATAAACTATATACTATTATTAAAATATAAGAACATAATAGGTACATAATACACCTTACTAGACGTGTACTTAAGAACACGTCTGAATACGGAAGTGCTTTTTATCGATAAATAAAAATGTACACAACATTCTAAAACCGGTCAATTTGAAGTGATATTAAGTAAGTTGCCTGTCGCTTAGTATACGGTCATAGTGAGAAGACTCCAAAAGACCAAACCCTTTGTAGTGTAGTGTAAATAAAAGTGTTAGTGAAATTCGTGTCTTCCTTAAAAATAGAGACAGTAAGAAACGTGTTAATGAACACATTCTTAGCTTTAATTTAGTTTATAATACTAGGTCGATGTTATCGTAATAATTAACCTAACATAGGCTTGATTACAAAATTACCAAGTTAATAATATTCTCTGGATCAGGAAAAAACTATCGATTAGTTGCGTAACTATAAAAAAAGCACTCTAAAATTCACAGTTATCCAAAGGTTGTCTGGAAATGTTAGCTTCTAAGCGTTGAAACCGCCTGTTGTATTTGAATAAGAGATTTTTTTGTTATTTTAGTCTCGTTTAATTTTTTATTTTCATTCATTCGCTCACAAGAGAGTCCTGTAGAGACTGAGGTAATCAAAGCACACAGCAAAATAGTTTGCGGAAATTTTGAAAAGTTGAAATATTTTCCTTTCCTTTATTATTCTCTTCTCCATAGAAATAGATTTAATTAAATAAACCCGCTAATTTTTTCTATTTGACGTCATCAATATCTTTAAAAAATTTTTTTTTTCAAACTTATTGCAAACTTTTTTGATGTGTAGATACTTCAACAACTCTAATCTTGGTTCAGGTATTACGAAGATTATCTGTGGTAGGTAAGCATCCAACAGCTTTACATTTGCTATGTATCATATTAGGTAAGATAGCAAACTATCCGTTACATGTAGGGTGAAAAGCAAACTAGCGAGTCGCCATAAAAAAAAACCTATAATATTCCTTAATAATGATATTCAAACAGTTTATTTTTAATGAATAAGTAACTTAATTCAGAAATTTAAGTAAGAACTTAATTAGCGGGTAGAGGCCTTCTCCAATCTTTTCTTTCTTTCGCTTCATCAATGTATTGTCTGCTATCTTGGCTATCTCGTTCTGCCCTCCATTTTGTGGCCCCCTCTTCTTCTCTTCCCTTGGGCCCTACCATATGGTTATTTATCGAGTCCACCCGCCGTCTTCTGTACCAAGTGGCCCGCCCATCTTAATTTTAAGGCATGTGCGTGATGAAAAGCTTCTTATTACTTTTGTTTTACTTGTAATTGATATGCTCTTTTATTTATGTATTAATTTTATGTTTAATAGGCTCCACTCCGTCGCTCTTCGACAAACTTATTTTATTATTATATTTATTTTATATATCACCTACAGAAAATGCTTGAAGATTGGCCCAGAAAATAGATTTATCCAAAAAACTCAAGTGATTTCTAGACAAGAGGCTATGGTTACGATGCAGTAAACCGCATGAGAATATATTGCTTTGTTTATAGCTAGAAGTATCAATTCATGACCGGCCTCGGTAAACTAAGCCTTTCCCTTTTTTCTGTTCACCATAACACAATAGATATACGAATTGCTCTCAATTAATTTTTAACCTTCTATGGCTATCATCGTTTGTAAAGGCAGCGGACGTAATATAGCGGTGACGGTGGCTAAAATCTTAAATTAATTCACTGCCATATTTTGCTTGTCATCAAGTGAGGGGTGACCTCTAGGGATCACCCCTCGCATTTACGATACAAGTCTCTACTTAATCTATCGAAATTTTCTACATAAAACCCAGCTAACTTATTGTAAATTGTTTTGTAAAACCGTACTAAATAAACGTTCTTATAATTATTATTATTTGTCGAAAAATGGTTGAAAAGTTGGAGTAACCTAGATCGGGTTTTATTAGTTACTGGGCAAAACTTAATAACTTCTGGAAATTTAAATTCAGCCAACAATCTATTTATTTCCGCATGTGATGCAGAAAAATGCCAACGGGTTTTCCTGCTCTAGAACAAAATCCATTGATTACATCTTAAGTTATCAGCGGGGTTTCAGATAAGAACGTACTTAATAGGTAGATATTTGAAACTATGAAGGTTTTGATGTGATCTCACCTAATCTTACATTTATGACCAACTATCATACAACCGCAAGAATCGTGTCGATTATATAAAAAGTCACCAAACAAATAATTCCCACAATGTCTCCTACTTTTAATTTTTTCAAGTCTATTCACGCATTCTACAAGAAGCCAATTATAAAGTAATCCCTGGCATTTTTGTATGACCTCAATAATTAGATAAATGCTTAACCAAATAAAAAATAACGAGTACTTTCAGTTTCCCAAGCGAGGCTAAGATCTACCCATGATGATAAATATATTGTTTGCGCACAATAGGGCAATTTGAATAGCGCAACAAAAAGCGGACTTATCGCTTTAACATCTCCAGATAACATGGGAAGTGATGGGTGGAGATGAAGCGAAGGCTTCAAAGGGTCACAGGATATCCGTGTTATAGCTTACTTATTTTTCGCGGTTCGGATTCAAGCATTTGTGTGCGTCCATTATTGTGTTAGTAACTGTCCTTTAATACCTACACGTTATCGAGGTTATCGATTCATTGATATTATTTTAGGCTACACATGGTCATTCTTGGAATACTTTTTTAGAGAAGCAAGATTACATTATCACTATTGAAATGATCATAGTTATGAACATATTTTTTTTTGTAAAACGGGATATTTACCATGACTTGTGTTTTTTATTTTAATTTTTAGGAACATTCTACTTACAAATCATTGTGTATATCCCGTTTTTTGGTAAAAAAATAATATAATATATGGTCACACAGATTTTCAAGGCATTTTTTTCTGTAACAAAAGATTTCAACGCGCTCAATTGTTTTTTTCCATTACTTCGATTATGACATTTTGATTTTTGAACACTGTTTTAAAGGAAAATTTCGTGCAACCTTTTTGGTTACATGGAGATAGTGACATTAGTAAAACTAGTTTTTACGGTACTTTGTGAGTCTGTACTGTCAATTCTTGTAATTACAAAAATTAAAAATTAAGTCTCTATATAATAGATATATAGAGGTAGTGTGTCTGTACATATCGGGCAACATTCAATCTCAATGTTGACGTTTTTCTTGGAAGTTAATTGTTTTTGAGTAGAAAATTGGTTTTGACGTTTATCATTATTAGATCGAAACTTTACTATGGATTTTTTCAACAAGAAGATTAAGGTTCCGCTTGAGAAGCAGAAGGTTGTGGGTTCGATTCCCGCCGTGCGACAAATGTTTGTATGATCTGCAAATATTTTTCTCGGATTTTCTATGTATATTATGTATGTATTTACAAAAATAAGTATTTATCAGTCATGTAGTTCCCATAATACAAGCTCTGCTTAGTTTGGGGCTAGATGATACTGTGTAAAAAAAAAGTTCAGCATGATTTACCGAAAACGTTCCTAGTTCCTCATCATTCAATTCCAATGAAAACTCGAAATATGAACTCTGAACCCACAAAACTTTACTCATAAATGGTTAATTATAATTCTACGGTTAGTTTTCGTTGCCATTTTATAACGCAGCGGTTACGCAGCGGTTACGCAGCGGTCACGCAGCGGTTACACAGCGATTACACGGCGTGACGTCACCGATTTCATTTTCATTTGCGGTCGTGCGGTCTAGACAATTGTATTGTATTGAGAATAGGGAAATCATATGAAAATAGCGGTTTGACAACATTTTGCGTAAAGTCGTAAATTTGATTCAAAATGGCCGCTTGTATCAAGAATTGTACAGCCCCTTAATAAAACTAGCAAATGGCACTGAAGAACGACTCATTCTGACCGATTCAGCAATTTTAGGATATTATGTATGTATTTACAAAAAAAAATATGTAGTATATCAGTCATGTAGTTCCCATAATACAAGCTCTGCTTAGTTTGGGGCTAGATGATGCTGTGTGAAAATGTCCAGCATTTTTTATTTATTGATTTATTTATCATAACGACTATACCACGTACTTTACTATTCTCCTGCTAATGTTTCATTGACTGTTTAGAGATCCTTCCATATAATATTCAACATAATTACGTAAAATGTTAATCATGTTTTAATGAAAATGGTAGGTTACGTACTAAATAGCGACGAATTGCTTATAACCTGGAATGCTAGTTACTATGCAAAACTTTGTGCCTATTATATTGTTTGGACGTGCCTCTGACTTCTCCCTACTTAGATACCTCACATACATATATATGCACTATTGATCTGAGGCTGTACATCATGGAAAATACAGTCTTTAGCGTGTTTTCTGTAGATGTTGTGTTATGAAATTAGGCATTTCATTCCGTATAGATTGATAGTCATTAAAATAGAAGATTACATTTAAACGTCAAATATAAGTAATCTATTACGAAAAAGTTATCTGCATGAAACCGGATTTTCTAAAGAATTAGCCACATACTTAAGATGCAGACAGCTGCCGAATCAGCACATCAAGTATCATTGAATGGAAGCTGATAGCATCATATAAATAGCAAAAGAAATATTTAAATTTACGAGAATGGGTTCAATACAAGATGTTATAAAACAATGTTGTGTCCTCCATAGTCTAGTTTTAAAGCATGCAAAATTGTAATTTAAAACTAAACATACGCAAGACCGCGGTGTTTACGACACCGCGTTAGCAAAACATGACAGAAAATCACACGATTTTGGCATTTTCTTTCTCAAACGATTACTCGGAATAAATATACTTCTTGCATCTCAGCCGGCAACTCTCCCGCCATCACTGAGGTCGTCATAATATATAAATATAAATAATATATGAGTAATTGTACCATTTTTTTCATCGAGAATATTTAGTATAATTGTGTTTTTGAATCTACTAAGATGAATAATATGATGAATATTATAATCCTAGAAATATTATGAATTAATATTTCTAAGATTACAACCTAAACCAAATATGCTTAAGGTAGGTATGCTTAATTGTAAAAAGCGTCAGCCCCTTTATTCCTTTCGCAACTTAAATCGTCGTGTGAAACGCACAATGTTAATGCTCTAGGAATTAAATTAGATAGGTATCAATAGCAGTCAGGTTATCTGCGGCTTGGGTGGATGTGCTAGCACTTTGTGGTTCCGAGTAACATGTCGCTCTTGTCTTCAGACGGATGACATTCCAAGTCACAACCCAGCAACAACAAGTGAACTGAAATTGAAATTGAAATTGAAATTTATTATGATTTACAAACATACAGTAACATGCAAAAAACAATCCTTCAATTCCATCCTTTCTTGATGGATAACATTGGTACCCAAACTAGGTTTATATGGCGTACCAATGCCCTCCGCCGGGATACTAGATATAATAATACATCATCATCATCATCATCATCAGCCTATATTAGTCCACTGCTGGACATAGGCCTCCCCTAATGAGCGCCAGAGCGCCCTGTCTTCAGCTTGCCGCATCCAGCATCTGCCTGCAGTCTTTCGCAGACCGTCACCACCTGGCCGGAGGGCGAGTCGCGGTCTCCACTCAAGAACACGTTTATTATAATAATAAAAATAAAATAAATTAAAATGTTATTTTAATTTATTTTATTACACGCTTATAGGATAGATAGGTAATTATAATTAATCATTCAAAATCATCAAAACTTAGCCTTGTAGGTAATAAAAAAAATAAAGAAAGCATTTGAATATATTTAAATACTGAAATGTGTGTGTAATATGAATATATTTAAATACTGTGAACTGTCGCGAAATTCGAAAAATCTTCAACAGTTTTCTTTTCTTTTATAGTCTTTTATTAAGCCGTTATCTGACCTGATAGTAAGTATATGGCCGACGATGGAGCATTAAGATCTAAATGATTCACTCGTACCTTGAATAGACCCAGATTATATCTTTCAGGAAATATAGATGATGATAGCGTGTTCCATTCCTTCGCCGTTCTAATTATAAAAGCAAAATGAAAAAAAAAAATTGAAAAATTATTTATTTCCTTAAATTGTAGTATTGGTATTTGCAATAATTGTTGCACTAATTGCTTTCATATAAAGTATCATTAGTAATCAAAGAAATTTAAGAAATCCTACTAACATTATAAACGTGAAAGTTTGTGAGGATGGATGTTTGTTACTCTTTCACGCAAAAACTACTGAACGGATTTTGATGAAACTTTACAGTAATATAACTTATATATCAGAATAACACATAGGCTACTTTTTATCCGGGTACCATGCGGGCGAAGCCGTGGGCAGAAGCTAGTATAAAATAATGTTAGATTAGATCAAACCAAAACGTTTAGTGATCGTAATGTATAGTGGGTAATATTTCGTTAACTAGATCTGTTATTGGCTTTGTTCTTTATCTCTTTCTGCATTAATTAGCATGATACCTACCTATTAAAATAATCTAAGCCGATATCGTGAATTCCACAGCTGTGGTGTTCAGGGTGAATGTACCTGCATTTACTTACAAAATATCGAACACAGGCCTCCAAAATGTCTTGGCGACTCGTTATACCCCGACCACTTAAGAGGCCTGCGTTGGATGAATTGCCCATACAAACGTAATACCATAGTCATTTGTAATTAGAGCTTATTTCCACCATATTATGTTATTATTTGCATTCGAATAGTATTTATCTACGTAGGTACCTTGCTATATATTTTTTCAAAATACTTACCTAACCTATACCTATGCATTGGTATTTCCAGGCATATTAAACAAGTGTATCTGTTCTTTGTACCTAGCTGTAAGTTTTCCCAAATTTTTAAAATAAAATAAAATAAAATAAATAAAATGAAATGTAAACGAATCGTATTTTGGATATTTTTACGTCATACATGACATGATTTCTTCTTATTTGTTTCGTATTAAAAACAACAATACCTTACGTATCGTTTGGTTAGGTACATAGATTATATTATCTCGTTACAAAATAACAACACAATGTGAAAAATACAACAAGTTTTCATTCATCTTTTTTTGGTATTACGGAACACCACCAAATTTATGACAAATTCTGAATGGCTAATATTGCTATCGCGCAAGCACGGGCGGACCTGCATCAGTCAAAATACGAGGAATATTTTTGGACGCGCTTCGAATTCAAGTTATGAGCGCTGTACGCCGGATCCTTAACGTGTCCTTACTATGAAATTACTACTTGGTTATTTTATAATATCCCAAAATGTAACCTCGGCGGGAATTTTTGGGACATTATAAAATCATGTGTTGTTAAAAACAAATGTCCCATTAGTTGTTTAAAATGGGCCATAGATCACCATAATTCTTACATCGATATTATTGTAACTAGTGATGTAACGATGCGATTGTGTCGTATCGATGATTTATTATTCAATAGATTAATGATGGTAATTATAGTGCTGTTCCTATATCGATGTGTTACATTGACGTAACGTCTATCATAAACCGATTATCTTTGGCATTTAGTCATTTTGACAGGCATTTATCCGTAGATAAATATGAAGGTAATGAAAGTTAATTAACTTACTAGACTCTGCCCATGGCTTCGCTCGTGTCATGTGTTAAGACACGTCATGTGTTATTTTAGGTTTCGAACTATACTTTTTACAAATTTCAACAAAATCGGTTCAGCAGTTACGGATTATTAGCAACATACTTCTAAACATCCAATTAATTTAATTTTTCAATTGGAATAATGTATGTGCACGCAACATGCAACAAACACTGATTTAAGATGATAAAGATGTTCCAATCATTTCATAATAATCACATTTACATTGCCCAAAAACCTACATGACTCCAAAATATACTTTAAAGCCCTCATCTAACTAGATACTCCTCAAAACAATAATCTGTTTCAACACGTAATCATCATCTGACTTCTAGCCCCGCTTTCCTAAACTGCTGGCGTCCGTCTCTTCACGGACGTAACAAAACGGACACACTTTAATCATTTACTAGTGGAATGATTTCATCCGCGCCGATTTATTTTGAAAATAAAAAAGTTATTGTGACTTAAATATAAAATCAGGTGAAAAAAAATCAGGTGTTGAAGTAAAGGTTGTTGACTTTTTTCAGATCTACTGATTAGGTACTAATGTCACAGACATTATAATACATGTACTAATGTGTAGATAGATTTTACCTATATATCTTATAGGTATATAATAAATTTGTCAAAGATGAATAAAAAAAATTAGATAGATACGAGTATATTAGCGTGGATAAAGAAGCCAAATAGCGCTTATCTTCCGACTTGATACCTTACAAATATTGAAATTACGGACAGAAAACGTATTTTTATAAATATAATTTGTACCTATGTGAATGAATAGTCCAGCTTTCTATTGGTGGAAAATTTATATAATTGGTTCAGTAGTTACAGAGATCCCCTTCAGACAAACTATAGAAGTGTAGACTAGCTTTTGCCCCATTAATCGGCATTTTTACGACCTCGCCAATGATAAACAGGTCTTAAACTGTTCCATGTTTCGTCCTAATCGGTTCAGCTCTTGCATATAAAATAATGTACACAATATATACACAATCATATTTCCGCTATATTACGACGAGATATGACTGTAGCCGCTTTCTCAAACTCAGCTTTTTAACCATAAACTATGATCTGCATCCGTACCGACCTTCGGGTTGCGACACTATTTCAAGAACCATGCAAATAGTAGCCGTAGGGCCGAATTTGGCGATTTTAAATTATGGAAATGTATAGGAAACGATAAATTTTCGGTATGAAAAGGTCATGTTTTTAGATAGCTTTCGTAAACAACCTTAGATAAAGATAAAGATTAATTTATTTGCTTCAATGTAATGTAGGTTACAGTTGTTGGTCTTAAATATATTAAATGTTTCAATTATGTTCTACCTTAAAATTAGGCAAGCAAATATTTAAAATTATATAATAATAATAAATAAATGCTGGACATTTTTCACACAGCATCATCTAGCCCCAAACTAAGCAGAGCTTGTATTATGGGAACTACATGACAGATATATTACTTAAATACTTTTTTTTTGTAAATACTTACATATTATACATAGGAAAACACCCAGACCCGAGACAAATATTTGCAGATCTTACAAACATTTGTCCCGTGACAGGAATCGAACCCGCAACCTTCTGCGTCTTATATGATTGAAGTAAATTGTTCATAAAACTAAATGGTCAAAGTTAGCTATCTTAGCTTCCTAATCCAATATATCTATGTATCTACCATATGAAAGCAATAAATGTATTGAGTAAATATATACGACTTCTGTGGTGCAGTTGGCGAAAGCCCGCCTGAGATTTACAAGGTTGCGGGTTCGCTTCCAGCCGCGGGACAAATGTGTGTATGATCTGAAAATATTTGTCTCGGGTCTGGATGTTTTCTATTTATAATATATATATATTATTTCCAAAAAAATGTATATAATTAGTATATCAGTCATGTTGTTCCGATAATACAAGGTCTGCTTTATTTAAGGCTAGGCTCTGTGAAAAATGTCCAGCATTATTTATTTATATCACATGTATTAGGTACCTTACAATACATATAAAAATATACAAAATTTTAAGTAAGCTTTATGTTATATCAAATAATTATATTTAAGTTTTTTTGGAAACACAATAAAAAAAAATATTTAAGCATGTATTTACGTTTTCCTTCTAATAAACAAACAGGTAAAACAACACTCGTCCAAAGCTTAACTATATCTATCTAAACCTACATACATTCATTTATACAACTAGGTACAAGAAGCTAAATACACAAATTCTGATAAAACAGAATTTGTGAACAGAAACTAGCTATCTAAACACCGAACATTAGATAGCTCAATTGACCAGACGAAAACATTCCCAAACTACTTGCTGTATTGCCTTGCTAAATGACAATGGCAATGCGATGACCCAGATAAGAGCCAGCTTTCTGATCACGCATTGCTTCGAACAGTCACCCTTAAAAAATACACCACAGTTAATAAATAACAGCATACGCTTCTCAAAAGAAGACCAAACCTCGTATAGTCAGAAAGATTTCAACACAGAAATCAATCAATCAATTAATGTGGAAAATACCAAGCAGATAATTACAGAGGTGGTAATTATCTGCTTGGTATTAGGTATTAGGCCAGGTATCTGCTGTTATAACATCGATATAAGTAAGTGTTTATTACGTGTTATACTGGCAATAAGAAGTACCCAGATAAATGTGTCTCACAAACCAAATCATTTCAATTAATAAGGTCAGATTGAGTACAGTATTGTCTTCCTACCCCAAAAGTAAGCAGAGCTTGTGTTATGAGAACTATATGACTGATATACTAAATAGATAGATACAAATACAAATACAAATACAAATATTTATTTCTTTTACTTATAGGTTAGTGATTACAGGGTGTGGAGTCTCCTTTTAAGCAATTATATGCTTGTATTAGGAAAACCCGCTCTTCTTTAACATTTTATAAATCATATTATAAGTTAGTTTAGTTAAGTTAGATAGAAGATAGAAAATACTTTATTGCACACCAAATATTTCAACTTAAAAAAAAAATAGTAAAATCTTTAACATTGTTGTACAATGGGCGGTCTTATCGCTAATTAGCGATCTCTACCAGACAACCTTACTACTAATAAACATTACAGCCTCTGCCCACGGCTTCGCCCGCGTGGTATTGTGTATTTGGAGCCAGGATGGCTGATAGGCGTTCTATTAAATAATTATTAGAAAGACATCTGTGAACGACATCTTTTTTTTTTTATTTTTTTTATTTACCCTTCTAGGGTAGGCTATAGTCGTATGACCATACTGCCTCGTCTTCCGTAACTTTATTTTCATTCGTGAAAATGTTCAATTTTTTGTCTTTCGTATACATTTCATTTGAAGTAAATTATCATCAAAGTACTTTGATGCATCTGAGTAAATAGTTTTGGAGTCAAATCCAATAATTATTAGTCTTATATTTTCTTTTGTCATTACGTTCATAGTTGTTTTTTTGTTATATACACAAACTTTCTACATCAAAATTTGTACAAGATGACTTATCTTAACTTATCCTAGATCTCAATTACAGTACTAATTATGAATTTATATACATGATAAAAAGTTGATGCATTTTTAAGTATATTTTGCACACAACGCGGGCCCAAATCAGACTTCTGATAGACCTCAAGGAGGCCATCTATCAGCACAAGGCGCTGAATACTGAAAGACGGACACTCGAATATTATACGACATCTTTATTTCAGACTCGACTATCTAATTGACAGTAACCTAATAATTACCCCACCTTGTAAGGGACGATCATGAGGTTGTATTGTTTGCAGATGACACGTCACTTTTATTTAAATTAAAGCGACGACAAACCAATTTTGACAATGTAAACAATGCAATCTCTAAGGTTGTTAAATGGTTCAACGTTAACAACCTCCTACTTAATGAAAATAAAACAAATTGTATAAGATTTATACTACCCAATGTTACACAAGTTAAAGCAAATATCAAAATCAAAGATGAACAGTTGGCTCTTGTGGACACCACCGTATTCTTAGGTATCACCCTAGATAATAAGCTTCAATGGGGTCCTCATATTGATGGGTTATCGAAGAGACTTAGTTCTGCGGCATATGCAGTCAAAAAGATCCGTCTTTATACAGACGTTGACACAGCTAGACTAGTTTACTTCAGCTACTTCCACAGCATTATGTCGTACGGTATACTGCTGTGGGGGAGTGCTGCTGATATCAATACCATTTTTGTGCTGCAGAAGAGGGCTGTTCGAGCAATTTATAATATGGGCCCCAGAGAATCACTTCGCGAAAAGTTTAAAGAAATAAATATAATGACATTCCATTGTCAATACATTTATGAAAATCTGATGTATGTTCACAAAAATATTAATTTGTTTAAGAAAAAAAGCGATAATCACAATGTTAATACTAGAAATAAAGATAAACTCGCTGTTGCCACTTGTAGACTCCATAAATTGGTAAATCGTTTAAAGGGCACGGTGTACGCTTTTATAACAAACTCCCAAGAGATATACAAAAATTATCAATTAACAAATTTAAAAACGTAATTAAACAAAAGCTTTATAAAAAGGCATACTATAAAATATCTGATTATTTAGATGACAAAAACTCTTGGGATTGAAAATGCTCCAACTCGAACCTATTGTTTTGTAAAAGGATCATTAAAAAGAATAACCAGCCTTGTTTTCTTGCCTTTCTTTCCTGGCTTGGTCGCGGAGGAACAGGCACCTAGATAAAAACCGACGTTTCAAAGTGGTCCTTGTGATTTTATTGAATAAATGAATTTTGACTTTGACTTTGACTTTAGGGACATAACACTTAAACCATAGACTACAACAGTACTCGGATAAAAGAGGCCTTTATGTTATGTTCTGATGTTGACGACCTCTGTGGCGCAGTGGGCGAAGGTCCGCCTGAGACGCAGAAGGTTTCGGATTCGATTCCTGTCACGGGACAAATGTTTGTGAGATCTGCAAATATTTGTCTCGGGTCTGGGTGTTAAATAAAAGTATATAAGTAGTATATCAGTCATGTAGTTCCCATAATACAAGCTCTGCTTAGTTTGGGGCTAGATGATGCTGTGTGAAAAATGTCCAGTACTATTTATTTATTTATTTATAAGCTATATTGACTGTAATGTTGCATCGAAATCGATTCGTACTTTTTGCGTGAAAGAGTAACAAACATCTATCCTCACACACTTTCGCGTTTATAATAGTAATAGGATTATTTACAACTTTTGTGTCTAATAGGGGAAAGAATTTATCTTTCTTCTTACCTTCTACGCCACCAAGGTCGTCATTCAAGATCGTATAGAATAACTTTAAATCTTCATCTACATCAGCCGGTCAAAACGTCATCACCAAAAACCTGCTGGACTTAGCTCAAGAGCCATGCCTACTTCCACTGATTTCCAGCAACCTTTTTACCCTCAACATACTAGAAGTAGATCGCCATGATAAACGGTCTTGAACGTTGAAGCGTCGCGTTGTTACAACTTAATCAAAAGCTTAACTGCATGTATTCCCTTCCCTTGCTCAAGATCGAGTGAGCGGTCGGAAGGCATCGCGAGTCATCGTGTAATGTCAGGGACTGAAGCGAACACAAACAACTGCCACAGATAATGTAAGTGTTCTGTCAAATCAGTGTGTTTTCAGACTATTATAGTACTAGCTTCTGCCCACTGCTTCGCCCGCGTGGTAACCATGGCTTATGTGTTATTCTGATGTATAAGCTATATTAGTCTAAATTTTCATCAAAATCCGTTCAGTAGTTTTTGCGTGAAAGAGTAGTTATACGCATCTATGGCGCTGTCACAGACTCGCTATAGATTTGCTCACAAAACCAAAACTTGGTATTTCACAGCTAAGTACATGAAGCACATGGTACGTATGATAGTCTAACTTCCTCCTAATCCTACTACTATAATAAACGCGAAAGTTTGTGAGGATGGATGTTTGTTACTCTTTCACGCAAAAACTACTGAACGGATTTTCATGAAACTTTACAGTAATATAGCTTATACATCAGAATAACACGTGGGCTACTTTTTATCCGGGTACCACGCGAGTGAAGCCGTGGGCAGAAGCTAGTATATAATACATACATACATACATATAGTCACGCCTGTGCAGAGACCAAGGATTTCCATTTGATACGATCCTGGCACACCTCTTTCGCTTCATTCATCCTCATCACATTCTTCATACAAGCTCGGCGGTTTAGTGTACTTCTGACCTGGCCTTTCTCTAGATATAATATATTATAAGAAAAACTAAAGCACATTGAAAGACCCCTAGCGGGGTTGATGCTACACTCTAGCTTCTGGACTGTGGTCAGGGCACAGCACTGCAATCGACAGCAATCTTAATCCCATCAACAATTATGCAGTCATCCATATCAATTTGTAATCTGTGGTAACCGCGGTCGACGACCACTCAAGAGGTAATTACATTTCATGTAAATGTAAACAAGATTTAAACAGCTGGTAACAGATGTAAAAGGATTCCAAGAGATAATGTGGTTCACATTTATTTGAATAAAAGGTGAAATGAGTCATTTAAATCATGTTAATTTGAGACTTTTTTTACTTTTTTTTGCGTATTATTGATTGAGGTTGAATTCAACTGAAATAGTTCTCACTAACAATAGAAAAAATATACACACACATCGCAAAAAGTTTGCGATATGTTTGAAAATGTACAATTTTTTTGATATGTTGTTATTATTACATAACACAACATATCAAAAAATCATCAACAATACCAACATATCAAAAAAAGGGTAGGTAACGAATAATTTGAACCAACAATTTCATATAATTTTTTAAACAAATAATCTGTTCCTATAAGAGGTTTTTATATTTCAAGTAATCAAAAACTTTTCAACTTTTGAACAATATGATCTCACACTTTTCTGATGTATGTAAATTGCAAATCAAATACAAAAGGAAAGGAAATGTAAAAATAGGGTAATTCTGAGACGAAGACAGATGCTAGATCCGTTATTTCTTAATAGGAAATGTTGACACATTCCAAATTAATAAATCTCAGCCTCACAGCAATAATTAAAAAAAAAAATTGACATTTACTGTTCCAATAACGTATTTATTTGTTTACTTGTTGTTTTGTAGCCAAATAGTTCAAGAAATGTAACTAACTTAGAATAAGAAATTTACAACTAACATTTAATATGATGATCCAATGTTGATTTTAATAAATAAATATGAATGAATGAATAACTAGATCAGTTCAAAATGCGGCGAAAAACGTAATTTTAACGAACTAGAACAAAGCATGTAACTCCCCCGACATAATTCCCACGGCTGTGAGAGCATACCATACGCATTGTCATTTCAAGGTGCAATAGGTTACTGATATAAATATTACGACAACGGAAGAATTACAATGAAATGGTTATTTTTTTTAATATAAATTAAAAATAAAGTAAAAGTTTATTTAGAGCAAAACCATATACACACATCTAGGTACAATTGACAAAGCATTATAGATGAAAATATAACAGACAGTAGAAGAAGTACAAGACGCAGAAGGTTGCGGGATCGGTTCCCGCCGCGGGACAAATATTTGTATTACCTGTAAAAATTTGTCTCGGGTCTGGGTGTTTTCTATAAATAATATGTATGTATTTACAAAGAAATCATTTAGTTCCCATAATACAAGCTTTGCTTAGTTTGGGGCTAGATGATGCTGTGTGAAAAATGTCCAGCATTATTTATTTAATTCAAGGTCTACCCCAAAATAGCAATGTCCAAACACATAATTCCTTATCAATCATACTTGGTATTGTCCATGTCTGTCAAATTGTAATAAATTAGAGTGTCAAACTGATATGAAAGTGACGTTGGACCTTGACTTTTCTATCGTATTATTATCGCATGTCCATGTGAAACAGAGCGTAAGATGTGTCATATGAATTGACGAGTACTATAATCGTCAGGGTACTTGCACCTGAGTCACTCTATATCGAGAAACGAGAGTGTAAGTTTTTTATTTATTTTATTTACTGAGACAAACTTTGAAAGAAGTTGCCTGAAACCTGTGATTACAGGTTTTTGAAAATCTATATATCTCAAGCACTACAAATAAGTTTTTAATAGTCACCTTAAATAGTTTGATGACCTAACCTTTAATAAAATAATATGAGAGAAAATAAATATTTTATTATTATTATTTATTTATACTCACTGTTAATAATTGACATCTACACCCAAAAAAAAGTTTGCGACGATTTTGTAACGTTAAAATATTTTCCTTTTTTAATCGCAGTTCCATATCTATGCATTCATTTTTTTATACCTACATAATGAGCTTGCAAACCCAAATCAATTGGGTATGTGCAAAATATAATGTGTCGACGTATCTCTGACTACCCCCTACTTGGTTTCGTACTCTGCGTTCTGAGTATAGGTATAGATCTATTCATCGATCGCAAGATCGCAACACCCGGAACAAATATCTGTAGAACATGCGAACATTTGTCCCGTAGCGGGAATCGAGCAAACACCTCGATTCCCGCTGCGGCGCAAATTTTATTCATAAAATACATTGGGGAAATAAATAATTCACTTCATTTCACGTGATAAAGACGTTGACTTCAGATATCCAATTTTGGGCAGACCGCTTGCTTTTCCTGTGCAGAGATTGCATATTTTTGCATCAGCACTTGCCATTACATACCCTACCTTACAACCTGAATAATAAAGAGCAGAATTGGCTAACAGACTTGCACGTGTCACGCAGCAAAATAATCTTAGGCCATCTATATGCGTTTTGCAATGAATTTCTTGCGGTTTTTTTATTTTGTAATTTAGCTCGATTCTAGAGACCACATTAGAAGTTATGAGTCACTAGCTACTGCCCACGGCTTCGCTCGCGTGGTACCCGGATAAAAAGTAGCTTATGTGTTATTCTGATGTATAACCTATATTACTGTAAAGTTTTATCAAAATCCGTTCAGTAGTTTTTGCGTGAAAGAGAAACAAACATCCTCACAAATTTTCACGTTTATAATATTATATAAGTAGGATTTATAAATATAAATATAATAATTATTAAAACCTTTTTATTTTCCTTTTTATTGTAGTTTTTTGTGATCTTAATATTATTTTTAAAGGCTAGATTTCATTAAGGCCCATACTACAATCTATTATCCTATCCGACTAATATTATAAACGTGAAAGTTTGTGAGGATGGAAGTTTGTTACTCTTTCACGCAAAAACTACTGAACGGATGTTGATGAAACTTTACAGTAACATAGCCTAAACATCAGAATAACACATAATCTACGTTTTATACGGGTAATACGCGGGCGAAGCCGTGGGCAGAGGCTAGTATTTAATAAGGATGTGAATACATTTGATGAAGCATTACTTATGTATAGTTTTGTCAGTTTTACAAAGACTTGCTGGAAGAAAACTCTTATTAGGGTTAAGCTTGCCTTTGTACATACCCTATATTTAAGATTATTTTTTGACTGTATTTTCCGTGTGTACAATAAAGAATAAATAATAAAGAATTTTATGCCACTTACGGTCACCCATACAATGCTAATGGTGCTGAACGCAGCTGACTAGCCGAGAGTATTCTCACATTTAACATACCTAAAAAAATATATAAAAAGTTGTTTATCCAACCTGTGTTTTGTTTATCTTGAGCATTCAACAATTTGTCCTGTAGCGGGAATCGTACCCGCACCTCTTAGTTCGCATCCGGCTGCTCGCTCGCCGCATTATCGAAGTTGTTTATTGCCTCTTTCCATAGCCATTTTGCATGTGAAATTTGAATTTAATATGGTGTTGAACTGAGCGCCTTAGCCAATTAAATGGTGGTATATTTAATTTATTAAAAATCTTGACTGCAATTTAACAAATGTTAATAATTACAAAAATTACTGGAAAACATCCGCTGAACCAAATAACGAGAAGTTATCTCAGTAACTAGGTACTTAAACCGGATCTAAACCATTAAGTATTGAGTTAATCCAGTTTATGATGAAAATAGTTTGTTTTCGTAATAGTAGGTTACCTTTATCGAAACTTAAAACAAAAGGTACCAGGTTTAAAAAGTCGTAATAGACTAACTGTCGCGGCTACAGTTTGGATCACAATTAAAAAAAAACAAATACACTTACGACTCACCCATGATAGATGAACGTTTTCCTCCACCATTTTCAGCATATGTTAAGCGCATATTAATTGAAAATTTCATTGGATTGGACTGGATTTGACTGGACCCATGACTCTTCAATTTTACTGCAAAAATAAATGTTTCTGTGTCAAGCTAGTGATAAGAGACTTTATGAAAAGTACTTCGATTTTTTTTTCATACGAAACAATTTTGTGATAATATATTATCGTTGGCTTTTTCAGATCCACTGATGATTCAGATGGATCTGAAAACACCAACGAAAATATATTTTCAAATATTTTTTTTAATACCGCTTATGTATATCGCCAACATTGATTGCAAGCCTTGCAAGGTCCTCTTGTGATAAATACTAACAGACAAAAACACGCATGAACAAAAAAAAACTACTTTTACCCTGAACGCACCGCAAAAAAAGGAGAGTTATGTCTTTTCACTTAGCATATTCTTTTTTTTTGTTTTTTTTTTTTAATGTATAAATAAAATAAATAAATAACGCTGGACATTTTCACACAGCATCATCTAGTCCCAAACTAAGCAGAGCTTGTATTATGGGAACTACATGACTGATATACTACTTATATAAATATTTTTTTTTGTAAATGCATACATAAACCTGAGACAAATATTTGCAGATACAAACATTTGTCCCGTGGCGGGAATTGGTCCCGCAACCTTCTGCGTCTCAGGCGGACCTTCGCCCACTGCGCCACAGAGGTCGTCTATTCTAGAACCAATGTGTCATTTACAAGTTCATTTTATATTTCGCAAAGATACCAATGTATTGCGCAGAACATTGGTTTCTTACCCCGAATAAAAAAGTATACTCTAGCCGACGTCATTGCAAAATACATGGGGGCAACTTTCCACGTCTAATATATCATAACCACTGATCGGAGTAGGTAGAGCTATTTAAGTTCATTGACCGCAAGCATTGATGTTAATATGGATATGCCACGGGATTCCGACTAATACTCCGGGATCATGTTTCGATTTTTGAGGAACAAATAATTTGTATGGTATGTTCTTGTACAACTTCAGAATGAAAATTTTAAATGATGTTGATTCTTGTATAAATATAAGAAATTGTTACATAAAAAAATATATGTGGTTTCATGAATCAAGTTTCTATCTTTTTTTTATACTATCCTTAAACCCGTCCTTATACTTATAGGAAGTGTATGCTTTCATTACTCCCTAAGGCGTAAATAGCTTTTTATTATTTTTCTAATTAAAAAACGAATCCCGGGATTCGGGACATATCCATATTATTCTATCATATGGCAAGTACATAAAATAGCTCTACCTACTCCGATCACTGATCATAACTAAGCCAGTAGCCTAACTCTATCATATGATTATGTTATTTTATTACGCAACTGTATTTAAATGTAACTTTTATAGATAAGTACGTACTAGGTGTAAATTGACCGGTTCAGAATTTGTACTTACCGGCTTTTGCTGTGGCACATCGACGAATGAGAGAAAGGATAAAATTCGCTTTTGTACGATTATAGAGGTTTCACGCGACTATTCTAGCTCCTATCGAAAAATCTCCTAAAATATTTTTTTTTGTAAGAATTTAAAGCGCGTTTATGTCTTTTGCTTGGAGCTATCTTGTGCGATATTATAACTTTGGGAGGTCTGTTAAGTCCAGCAGTGGACTTATTCAGGCTGATAATGATGATAAGACTACGAATTATGCCGTAGCTCGTATGTATTTATACACTTCGTAGATAAGTTTACGCTCATTTTCACATACAAAACATATATATTTATATATGGAGGGTTTGTACACAATGAGAACATGCCACCTTCAGGAGGGCTTCATGTATGTTTATAGTTATTTCAAGTGGGTGTGTGTAATAGTATAGTGTATTAAATTTTACAGGTTTCTGTACAAATTGTGATATAAATAGCTTATTATTATCATTAATTTATTTGTAAACATGTTTTAAAATATAAGATTAAAACATGCTGTTACAAGATAATCATCTTGGTATTTAAATGAAATTAAAAACTTTTTTCATAACTATATACTAACAAAAAACAAACAAATTATAAATAGAATAGCCTATTTATAAGTGAAAATGAAACAATATTGCCCCACACACCTTGCTGATCCATCTACCTAGACAGCTCAATGTCACGCACTGATGTATAAGCTCAACATAATGCTAGGTAGGTAGGCTACCTACTTAGCGCAGGTGTTCTGCTATCATGTGCTAAATACCCTACAATTAGGTGCTAGACAATTACCCAGACCTCAAAATGCACTGATGCAACCGTATCATTTAGACACACAAAACCTTAATACACTGTAAATTGTCACTTGTGTTGATATCTGAACACATCTGGGGATTACCATGATGTCGAACGAATATACTTTAAATATATTGTGTTCTCTTCTCACTCGAGTAAGTGACTACTTATAATTCCATAAAACCAGTTATAGTACAAAACACAAAAAGTATAAAAAATACAGAATTGATTTACTTTGTGTTTTCTATAACGGTTTAAATGTGAATAAATGAAGATTCTTTGAACTGATATTTGTGGCTACCATTTGGTAGAACATGGGCATGCATTGGGGGTTGGAGGAAACAACGGTTTAAGATCATTTATTTCTCAAAAAAATTACTATATGAATCGTTTACTGAGAAATCACAATATTCTTGTACTACTTAACAAGTAGGCACTAAGATGTATTTAAGATGAAGTGAGAGTAACATGCATGGCTAGGTAAGTAGGTAGGTAAGGGACCTACAGAAAAAATAATAATTGAAACTAAATAATAATATATTATTACATGATGCGGCAAGCTGAAGACAGGGCGCTATGGCGCTCATCAGGGGAGGCCTATGTCCAGCAGTGGACTAATATAGGATGATGATGTTGAATAATATATTTAAACTAAATAATATTCAAGTTTAGTTTCAAGGTGAATTTTCGCTGTCATTTTATGACGTCAGACAAGGATCATACATTTTTATTGATGGTAGCTTTTGCAACCGGCTTCGCTCGCGTGGTACCCGGATAAAAAGTAGTCTGTGTGATATTCTGATGTATGCTATATTACTGTAAAGTTTCATCAAAAACCGTTCAATAGTTTTTGCGTGAAAGAGTAACAAACATCCATCCTCATAAACTTTCGCGTTTATAATATCGTGTTTATCTTCAAAGAAGGTTTTTAATTATTGTAAAAAAATCGGCTTTTTTATTAATTTTGTACCATAATCTAAGCGTTGCACATTATTAAAAACATAGTCTGTTTGTTACATTTAATTTAAGAATAACTAAGCTAAACCCAGATACTTACCTTTTTTTCACAATACAACGAAGTACTATCAGCCCAATCTATTAGACCCAAACTCACTCACTAATTTACTATCGAGTGAGTAACCTTAGTAGTGGATTGTGTCTTAACGAAAGAGCAATTGCTTTGATGTACTCGTACCTACCTCTTGTCTTGCTTATAAAGTACACGACATCGCAATGCCGGAGGCAAGCTTGCACAAATGCCGTGGCCTTGAGGTGACACTCGTTAATCTCCGACCGGTTCATTCCACAAGTTTTATGAAATCATGTGTATCTAATTACTGGTTTTGAGGGAAGCTTGACCTTTTCACTGTGATAGGCGTGCTTTTGACATTAACCTAAATTAGACCGCACGGTCGCAAAGTCACAATGTAATCAATATCGCCTCTTTCATTGAAATGGATTCTAAAATGGGAGATTATTCACTGCCTGAACTATCTGTGAAGGCACTGACTATGTTTCGACTTATTCTCAGTCTTCTTCAGGGTGTACACGACGCCCTCTGCGAGCGGTTAGCTAGGCGCGTAGATGGAGAGTGCGCTTATGTTCCATGCAAGGATTAAGAATACTATGTCTGCGCTTCCATGCGTTATCATTATTGATCATGGTGCTACATAATCTTCGCTGATGATCACATCATCGCTACATTTTGCAGTGGCGCCTATTCTTTAGTACTTAATTTCAACTGTTGCTTTTACTGATGGTGCACGCAGAAAAGGGATGCTAATGATTTTACTCCTGACATATTAGTTAACGTATCGCTTTTCTTCGTGTTTATAGTCACGAATTGTATGGAAAACTCAAATCTTATTTGACAGCACTAAGATTGTTACTGTTAGTAAAAGAATGCGATAAAATCATAAGTTAAAGTTATGTTGGTGTACAAAAGAATCGACGTCAGTATGAAAATAAGTTCACGATTGTTTTTGCATACCGTTATTTGTAAACGAAGTCTTAATTAATTGCGCTCAGATGGCGATCACCTGTGATTGCCCGATGTCCCAGCCAGGCCCGACGCTGGCGGCGACGTGCGGCGGCGGCGCCTTCATGCTGTTCATGGGACTGCTGGAGGTGTTCCTGAGGAGCCAGTGTGACTTGGAGGACCCTTGTGGACGAGCGCAGGTGAGACGCAAGACTTCAAAAATACAAGACGATCTAGATTATAATCTCCATGATAAATATCCTCGGACTCATCACTCTAGACTTAAACAAACACACAAAACAACCTCTTTATATGGCAAACGCATTTACAGGCTTATTACGTCACGGCTTGTATGACTCACTGACTACCTGACCAATATTCAATGCGCAGCCTAGTCCTGAGACCTGAGACTGACGGTTATTCCTTCTGGGTTTATAAAAAGCATACAGCCCAGCAGTTGGTAGGCTGTTACTATAGGCTACGGACGCTTGCACGCCAGTATAATATCACTCGCGCTTTGCCAATCCTTAGACATAGTGGTTAAAAGTCTCATGTGCCAGTATTTTCACCTACCCTTCGGACCTGAATACAGAAATTACTGCTTGACGGCAGGAATCGTAGGTTAGCGAAAATGTAAAAAAGTTTTCTCTGTAATGGAATCAATTTGTATGATAAATTAGAAAAAGCCTTAAGAGTAATGAATGTGGACATCTTTAAAAGTAAATTTTAATCAATATTGACCAAAAAAGCTACTACAATTTGTCAGAAGCTCTTAATGATGACTCCATTGCATAATGGATATGCATAATAAAAGAAAAGCAAACCTGTCATTCATTGTAAGTTTACACAATGAATGACAGGTTTGCTTTTCTTTTTAGATTGTAAACTATTTTGATTAAGCAATAATAAGCTAAAATATCTGACATTATATAGGTATGTTATATTATTATTCTATTTAATCACTTTCTTTGACAATGCCCCTATACAGCAGCAAATATTATTTATTATTACTTGTTAATTTCTTTGTTTAACTTATTATAGTACCAATTTTTTTTTTACAGCAATGTAAACATTCAGAAGTATGTAAGTAAAATACTTGCCTGTTTTTAGAAACAGGTGCTAGCACCATTCTAAGTAGTAAGTTTTCGACGTAACCAAGTGTACTTTATGTTCCCATTGTTAAAAATAAATTAGTATGAGTATGAGTATACGGATCTTTATATCGGGAAATGAAACATACAACTGCCGAACGGGACGAAGAACAGATCAACAAATCGACAATAGCGGAGCACCAAGTGGATTCAGCTTCACGATCCTTAGGTGCTGTCTACTCAACCCCAATATTAATAGAAAATTGTTTGTAAAGCAATTAAAATCAAGAATTAAACAAATTTCAATCGTGAAGACGGCTATAGACTCTCGACGTCTTAGAATCCCGTGATAAACAGGTGTTCGCGTCGCGATCCGATTTTGCAATAAACGTCGAAACGTCGCGAAAATAAAAAAAAGTAAACGCGTTACAGAGCCGTATAAAACCGCTGTTGTAAAGCTGATCATGGCTGTACTTCTGTTATTTATTCATGAACCCCGTATTTTGTAGAATAAATTATTATAATTATGAAACTTATAATTTACTGCACAGTACCCTCCGTATCAATGACGTGAATCTCTTGTTACACGCCTTTCAACCTCTGAACTCTTTTACTTAGAATCCTTTACTTTTACCTTCGTTTGTCACGAGACGATCTGTGATCGAGAGCTTTCTCCGCGCGCCGTGAGCTCCTAATCAGACGAAGATATAAATGGTTAGCCTGATTGTAGATACGTGACAGGTATGAATAATCATTTTGATTATTTATGATTTGGTGAAATTTTCTAAGCTAGGTAACGTCATTTTCATGTACCAGATTAACTAATACTCATTTATTTTTAATCATGGAAACATATAGTACACTTGGTTATGTCGAAAAACTTACATTGTAGGATTTGGATGGGTGCTAGAAACAGGCAAGTATTTTACTTATATACCTATGAATGTTTACATAATTAGTTTAGAACTTACTTGTTTGAGCCTTTTGGGGTTGAGACTTCAACCCCAAAAGGGGTTCTTTCAAGGCGACTGGTCGAAGTGACGCTTGACCAGAGAGCTGGCTCTTATCTGGGCCTGGTTTTTTTTGATAATAATAACATTTATTAGACACAAAAATTTACATGGTACAGACAAATTACACAAATTATAAATTATTGACGTTCAGCGTGGCAATGCGGCCAGTATTTTGGGAACGCTTCCGTCTGGTAGTGATCTGGATCAGTTGAGCTATCTATAGATCGTTTGCAACGGTCTTTAGATGGCTAGCTGTTTCATCTGTATTTTTTGTATATACCTACTTGTAAATAGTTGTATGAATAAATGGTTAGAACAAAGAGCAAAATAGAACAGAATAGAACCTACTAGACCGGATGGTCACAGACCTTAGGGGTGAAAAAGAATAAAAAAAAAAGAAATACTTTGAATTACCTCGAACGAAGCCGGCTACGATAAATACGGCGACGACCTCAGTGGCGTGACGGGTGAGTAGCCGGCTGAAACACAAGAGGTGCGGATTGGATTCCCGCTGCGGAACAAATATTTGCATGTCTTGCAGATATTTTTTCGGTCGGTGTTGGTACCACGGTACTCGTAGTTCTTGATACTCACGATACAAGCGATCTTAATGTGGGGTCAGGACTATGAAGATATGTGTCTGTTGGGTGTTTTAGAAAAAAAAGTACTTTGAGTGTGTTAGAAAAAAGTTACTTTGGAAGCGCATTATTTTTACCCTTTCAGTATACATGATTCGTCTTAGTACTCGATAAGTAGGGTTGACGACTGTGCCTCCCGATCACGCCCAAGTATTCCGGAAATAACAAGCCTGAGTGGCCATGCTCATAAATAGTAAAGAAAACAAAGATATCATGAGAACATTAGTAAACTAATCAAGAGTAGACACGAACTCAGATTTGCATCTTGATCATTTACCTAAGCAAATGATATAACATTTAATTAAGTAATGAGGAAATAAATACAAGTAGAAGTTAATAGGGTGTAACGATCTTAAGTGGAATAAGCTCCACTTACCAAAGAAGCATAATAAAGAAGGGTTTTATCAGCTTCAATCATTTATAAGACATTAAATGTCGACTGATATATTATCAACCTTATTTATTTACTTTTAAAAAAAGGAGGTTGTTCTCAATTCAGATGTATATCTTGTTTTTGTGTTACGATATCTTCGCCAATTGTGAACCGATTTTAATGTGTCTTTTTTAAGGGGTAGGGGGTATACTTCTAGGGGGGTCCAATAATGTTTTTATGAAAAATCCTAAAGGTTTAAAAATGGGGGATGCAATTTCATTTTAAAGTAGGTTTAGGAAGTAGGTTTTTAATTTTTATTTAAAAAAATATACTTGTTTTAATGATCACAGTTACTGTTTTGCAAGCAATTATCTCATACGTTTTTCTTTTCCAGTTTCGTCGTCACATGGACTCAGTGTATGACTTTATCGTGGTGGGCGGAGGATCAGCTGGCTCCGTGGTCGCAGCCAGGCTCTCAGAAGTACCAGAGTGGCGCGTGTTGCTGCTAGAAGCAGGTAAGGACTTCCAAACGTGTACCGCTAAACAGGGCTCCAAATATGAACAGATTTGTTCTTAGGTTTGTCTACAAACTTAAAAAAGAAAAAAGATTTTTATTAATACAACCAATTTTGTTTGTAGATACTTAAGAATATTTTGCATGTTCAAACATACGTCAGGCTCACGAAAACAGATATTTGTGTCGCATTAATTATGCTACAATCTCTGCATGTTCTTTATACGTCAGGATCACGAAGCCGCAGAGATTTCTGACTTATCAGTTTGTCTACAAACTCTGCTTGTTCGTAATTCATCAGGATTAGGAGGCAACACATATTTCTATCACATAAATTTGTCTACAAACTCTGAATGTTTTTTATAGGTACCTACGTCAGTATTATTAAGCAACAGAGATTTCTGATGTAGGTATTAATTTGTCTACAAACTATGGATCTTCATGATCCAGACGTAAATATTTGAACAGAGAGATTTATGACGTATAAATTCGTCTCAAATCATTTTGCTTTGGGTATTGATTCCAGGATTTGACGAACCTACAGGAGCACAAGTACCCTCCATGTTCCTGAATTTCATCGGATCCAGTATCGACTGGGGCTATCAAACGGAACCAGAACCGGCTGCCTGCCTCGGCGAGGATGGACGGAAGTGTTACTGGCCCAGAGGAAAGGTGGGATGTCCTATTATACAGAAAAACATCTTAGATCCTGAATCTTTGTTTGTAACAAACTAACGATTGCATTCCCCGTGATTTACTTGATCAGATCCTAACTCAGTACTCAGTGCTCAATCTAACCACGTTCTGCAAACTACATGCTTATTTACAAAGATGATACACAGATAAACAGTTTAGCTAAACAGCGTTTTGTTTTTTAATGTTGAATCCCACTATTTATAAAAACGCGAAAGTTTGTGAGTATGGATGTTTGTTACTCTTTCACGAAAAAACTACTGAACGGATTTGATGAAACTTTACAGTAATATAGCTTATACATCATAATAACACATAGGCTACTTTTTATGTAATAACCACGCGGGCGAAACCGTGGGCAGAAGCTAGTTTGACATAAACAGAAAGAGACAAAGCTTTGTCTAGTTAATGAACTTTTTAAAAATCTTTATAAGAAAGTCTTTAGTAGGACCTAATAGGTTATAACAGGTGACAGGTTGCAAGTCCGTGGCCACATAGTGGAACACTAACCGATGACACAGGCCTTCCAGTTTCTGGGTCTTAGTATACTGTTTTTTCACGATATTTCTCCCTGATACTTAAATACCAACAGTTTAAGCTGATCAACTAATCCATCCTTATGACTCCACTACAAACTCATTGCTTTCGTGTTGTGCCAAACATCAGCCAACAAAAGTTTCTAATGCAGGACCAAACTCATCATAGTTTCTCTTCAGGTCCTTGGAGGAACCTCAGTGATGAATGGCATGATGTACATCCGGGGTTCCCGCGTTGATTACGACTCTTGGGCAGCTGCCGGCAACGAGGGCTGGAGCTACGAGGACGTCCTGCCATACTTCATGAAGTCTGAAGACAACAAGCAGGTTAGCGGTTTGATGGGAGCCGGTGAAATTACAGTGAATTTTATACGATAGAAAAAGAAGGTCATTGTGGGAGAACAGGGCATTTTATTGATCATGTGTAGCCACACAGCACTGGAGACAATAAAAAGATCTAAAGGAGAGGGATAGAATGAAGGGCGTCCATAGGTTACAATAACCGCTTAGTTGTATAGTTCCTATAACAAAAGATCTGCTTACTTTGCTAGATGAAGCTGTGTGAGAATGTCTAGCATTATTATTATTATTATTATAATTATAAAAAAAACAAGAAACTAAAAAGATGATGTTATTTTTTTGTACTGATTCGTTTAACGTTTTGTTTGCAACAGGTGGACAAGATGGACCAAGGATATCATGGAGTGGGAGGGCCGCTGACTGTGTCCCAGTTTCCGTACCACCCACCGCTTAGCTTCAGCCTCGTCAAAGCTGGAGAGGAGCTTGGTAAGAGAACTCTTCACTCTATTCTAAAGACACAATATGTTTACTTTTAAAACCTCAGCAGTGTTAAGGACACGGTTCCCTCTATAGAGAACGCGGTTGGTGGCTCCATTTGCAAAGGGGAAGATCTTTCACTGGGCTGATCCACTTGGATTCTAGGACTGATAGTTTTTTTGTTGGAAAACCTGAACATATATAAACCATATATGTTCAGGTTGCGTATATAATCAACTTGGACGATCTAGGCCCTTCGATGACCATCTGTGGATAGTATGTGGCTTGGCTTTGCGTTGATGTGACGTAACATCATGTGTCGAGAGATGTTACCATACCTCTAACCAGGAGTGTCTTTCAAGCCGATTCTGGCATGTCCTATCGAAAAAATAAGAGTCACCCACTCTGAAACCTGTTGGCAAACTGGTAAGCTTCATCACTACTTACTGTTTTCTTCCCGTATAAGGAGTATAGATAGACAAGTATACTCTTTATTGTACCTCAAAAAAATACAAATCCAGGAAATTATAAACATACAAGGGCAGTCTTATCGCTGAAAATGATCTCTTCCGAACAACCTTTGGATGGATCATATCCCTTTTTCAATTCCCGTTCCGGTGTAAGTGACAGATTCCTTTGGTTCCTTCCAGGTTATGAGTCCCACGACCTAAACGGTGAGCAGCACACTGGCTTCGCGATCGCTCAGACCACGAACCGCAACGGATCCCGCCTGTCTGTCTCCCGCGCGTTCCTGCGGCCGGCGAAACACCGCCCCAACCTGCACATCATGCTGAACGCGACCGTCACCCGAGTGCTGATCAATCAGACCACGAGGCAGGCGTACGCGGTTGAAGTTAGGAACAGCTACGGAGGGACGGAAGTCATATTTGCCAATAATGAAATTGTTCTTAGGTGAGCCTACGAATACAGATATATTTATTTACCACTAAGTTGGTCACAATTTTGATATCCTGGTGGTCCCCGCACGAGTGCCTATATCGCGGGAGGCCGGCTAAACGGTTTTTTTAATATTTTTTCTAATACTGTCAATAATATTTTTTCTATTTTGCACAGCGGAGGCGCGGTCGCTTCCCCCCAGATCCTGCAGCTCAGCGGCGTGGGCGACCCCGAGGTCCTCTCCCGCGCTGGAGTCAAGCTCGTCCACAAGCTGCCAGCAGTCGGCAGGAACCTACACAACCATGTAGCACACTTCTTGAACTTCCAAGTGAACGACAACAACACAACCCCCTTGAACTGGGCGACTGCTATGGAGTATTTGCTGTTCAGGGATGGACTTATGTCGGGAACTGGTAAGGACATGTTTCTCTCATCTGTGTGTCTCATTGTGCTCCAACTGAATATTACAAGCTATGCTAATGGCTGTCTACCAACCAATGTACCTTGTGTGTTTATGATTTCTTGTGTTTTTGTATTTTTCTTAGGAGTGCAATAAAGAGTTTATCTATCTTTCTATTAGTATAGCTTTTTGTTAGAGCTATACTAATTGGATTAATTATTAGATATATTGGATTTCAAACTTCAATACAAACTCAAGAGTCTAAGGTCACATAACTTCATCAACTAGAAACGAGCTGATGATTTTCAAACGGCTGAACAGATCTTCTGAATCGTAGCTACGAACACTCGATCAATTAATTCACCTTAAACAAACAAAAAAAAACTGAATCCTTTCATTCATTTAGGAGTAATGATGCTATACACATGGAAAACATAAAAAACCTCTCTGATTATGTAGGGCTTAAAAAAAACGTCTTTTCCAGGTATATCAGAAGTGACAGCATTCATCAACACCAAGTACTCAGACCCGCTGACCGATAACCCCGACATCCAGCTGTTCTTCGGCGGCTTCCTGGCCGACTGCGCCAAAACCGGCATGGTCGGCGAGAAGCTAGACAACGGCTCCAGGAGTATACAGATCATTCCTACTGTCCTCAGACCTAAGAGCAGGGGACGACTGGAGATACCTAGTGCTGATCCGTTTGCTTACCCTAAAATATATGCCAAGTGAGTATAAATAGAACAGGCAGTATAAAGAAGTTCTTAAAATTATCCTTTTGGCTGCGCCAAAGTCAAACACAAGGCTTCCTTATAAAGTGTACCTACGTATTATTTTTTCTGTGTATGTTATGCGATATCTTCGCCAAGTGTGAACTGATTTTAATGATTCTTTTTATAATGGGTAGGGTATACGTCAAGGGTAGGTTTTTTATAAAATTTATACGTGAAACCTACTCCTTAGAGCGAAAAAATAAGGCGACTTGTTATCAACTTCTCGTAATTTGAAATCGATTTTATTTTTCCTGAAAAAAATATAGGCAATAAACTATTATTATTATTACACTAGATAAACAAGACATGCATTTACCTGTCTGATGTTCCAGCTACCTCACTCACCCTGACGACGTGAAGACCCTGATCGAAGGCATAAAGTTTGCCATCCGTCTCTCGGAGACCAAGGCTCTGAAGAGGTACGGAGTGAAGCTGGACCGGAGCCCCGTGAAAGGCTGCGAGAGTATAAAGTTCGGGTGCGACGCGTACTGGGAGTGCGCGGTGAGGATGAACACCGCGCCTGAGAACCACCAGGCCGGCTCCTGCCGCATGGGGCCGCGGGGGGACCCCGCCGCTGTGGTCGACAACTTGCTTCAGGTACATGTTGCCTGTACTTAGTCTACACTATAAATAATGCAGGAAATTTTCACACAGCATCATCTAGCCCCAAACAGAGCTTGTATTAAGTATGGGAACTACATGACTGCTAACTACTTATATACTTTTTATTATTTATTTATTAACTCTTTATTGCACATTTTATTAAAAGTGAACAATAGGCGGACTTAATGCTTAAGCATTTTCTACCAGCCTTATATCAGTAATGTAGTTCCCATAATACAAGCTATTCTTAGTTTGGGGCTAGATGGTGCTGTGTGAAAATGTCCTTATTAATTTATTTATGTTATTCATTTTTTTATGTTTGTCTTGTTTTCTTCGCTAATTGTTAACCGATTTTGATGATTATTATGTTGTTGTATAGAAAATGATCACGAAGAGGTCCCATAAAAGTTTTATTCCTTTTCCCGTTTAGATTATTGCTTTTCCCGTGAAACTCAAAATGGAATGTGGTTTCATTATTATCATATGGGATCACGACTAGCCGAAACATTTTTGTGAACTATTTTACTTTTGTTATTTATTAATGTAATCACGTTAGGAAGTCGGTTTCTTGACATTTAATGTCTTATCTTTCTTAAGTCTAGTGTAAATAAGTATGTAGGTAGGTATTTACAAAAAAAATCTAAGGAAGCACTCTAATTAAGTAGTCATGTAGTTCCCATAACACAAGATCTGCTTACTTTGGGGCTAGATAATACTATGTAAAAATATCCAGCATTATTTATTTGTTACTTTGATAAAGGGGTCGAGAGGAGAGGTTTGTGAGTTTGTAGTTTGAACGTAGGAGGTAATCTCCAACAATGGCACGAATGAAAAGAAAGTTTGGTCATACGACTATAGCATACCCTAAATGGGTAAATAATAAATCAGGATGGCAAAGGCTGCATTTTATGCCGTTTAAATAAAAGCGCTTTTCGTGGAGACACAAACTTTCGCGTTTATAATATTAGTAGGATAGGATAGGATGGTTGAGCGAATGCTTTTCTTATGGCCCATAACGGTAAGAGCTACTTTTCACTGGCTGCCGGATACCTACCTCCTGAAGTAAAATTCAATAATTTATTTAGAAAGTAGTACCTTACTACCTACATAAACAGATAAATTATTCATCCAAGATATGAATCCAGATCGTCCCGCCAACGCAAAGCCTTCTTTGCCAATTCCGTTGTCGGCTTTCGTCTTGATTTGATTTACCTAAATGATCTGCCCTTTCAGGTACAAGGGCTGGATCGGCTCAGGGTCGCAGACGCCAGCGTGATGCCCGCTGTCACCTCGGGCAACACCAACGCACCCACCATCATGATAGGCGAGCGAGCAGCGGACTTCATCAAACAACGGTGGCTGGGGAACACGAAGGTACTTTCACTCCCCATCAGGACTATTTTATTCAAAGAATTGAACCAACCGTGTTAGCTTAGTGGGCGGTAGGCTTGGAAATGATAGCTACTTTTAAATCATTTTCATTTGGTGAAATTATATTTTTTTTATCACTGCTATTTCACATGCGAAATTTCACAGTCAATAATTTTGATTTCGATAGCCTAAATGTCATATTTTATTAAGTTTTGCTACTGAAAGTGACGTGCAGCCAATGCAAATTTTTCAATAGATTTGGGGACAGGCAATAAAACTGCTTATAAATATCAAGTAATCGCAATACTAAATCGCAATAAGTCGCATCGGCAAAGTATATTTCTCTCTATCTTGCACGCCATAATAAGCATTAAGCGTATCTCGCTCGCGACGACACGGCGACGGTTTGGTTTCACCGACCAATGTCTCACGATGAAATCCGAACGATTTGCGATTTCATTTCGCTGCGATTTTTAGCAGCCTGTGTGGAGGAAAGTCGCAGGTGCAACGTATGAAAAAGTATTTCATATGATTTTTCACTGCTACTCATGAAATGTTCCATGCCTAGTGGGCGGTACTTGACTCCCGATCCGAAGGTTGTCAGGACCAATAGATGTTTCCACTCTAAAAATGTATGTGCGCTTAAAACGATAAAGTCGCGGAAGACTCAGGATACCAAGGCATGGTGAGACGATCTGCATGAATCACATCAGTAGTCGGATTTTGCTTTCAAAGACGATTTAAGGAAGGAAAAAGGTAAGAAAACCAGCATGCCCTAGAATCAATTATTCGAAGCCTAGTGTCATTCGTTGTTTCAATAAGCGACGGCGATGGGCTTGCAACAAGTCACGTGGAATGCTGTCACGGAAAACGTGGGTATAAGGGGAATACAATGTCTATCAAGAGGGGCTTGTTTGTTTCGGATCTTTGTATATTTACGATAGATAGATACCTATCTAACTCATTATTGTATACACCAGAATTTCAAAATCCCTTTACAAAAGATCTTTTACACTAAGTTGTGGTGATACAACGGGCGGCCTAATCGCTAAGAACGATCTCTTGTTTTATTTATGGTATTGAGTATGGTGATGCATTGTTACAGATTCCATTCCCAGTGTCGGATAACGGCGGAATATCCAACACGCTACAGGCGAGTGAAACACGTCACCAAGTGCCCACAATCTGGCAGAGATGGTTCTAGAACTGAACTAATCCTTGTTTAATTCTACAATAGGATTTTTGTTGCAAAATGTCTTCTAGGTTAGGCGGAAGTATTCTCTTCTTCTCAATCTCGAACCCTGATTTTAGGGGGAGCATTTGGCTCCCTCTGCACCCCACTTCCGCAGCTACTGCAGGTCAGCCTGATGTCACCATAATCTTGTACTGTCATCAGAACTGGATATGAGATAAGACAGGTACTGTGGCGAGCAGTATCTACATTCACGCCTTATAAGATGTTTTAGAGAGTTGATTACCTAAAAACTGATCTGTCTCGTTCTGATGTGTCATTTTCATTTAAAATTAAAGAGGAGAAAGCAAAACATTGATTACCTAAACAACCGTTTCAAAATATTTAGGTACAGATTTTACTCAGATAAGAGCTTTCCATAATTGCAGAAAAAATTCAGGGCGCTACTTTATTTCTGATAAATTAATTTATTTGTATAAAGAATATTATATTATTAAGTTCCGTGTCGAGGCTTTTTATAACTATACATATGTACCTAATGCTTACTATGTATATGTACTATATATATGTATATGTATACTATGTATATGTATATGTACATACTATGTATATGTACTATGTATACCTTTATAAGATTTGTTAAAAGTTGTTTTGATAGTGTTTAATTTTTTCTTCTGTTGAATTTGAAATGAAAGAATGAGACAAAACAGTGATTAGTTAATCAATAAATAAAAATTCTTTATAGATAAGGTCCTTAAACTAGCTCAAACACTGTCTTTAGCCATAAGAAACTAGGTGCTAGAGGTTAATTATATTTATTTTCTACTAGCGATGTAAGATTTTTAGATTAAGTAATACATTTTTAATAAGAAATTTTCTCAAAAAAATGTTTTTTTTTTTCAAAAGTGAAATGGAGCTAAAGTCCCTAACTTTGTGTCTATCTCTGTCTTGATTTTGATATTTGCCATTAATTCGACACTAGCAGTCATGTCACATTTTCAAAACTATTTTTGAAAATGTGACATGACTATTTCAAAAATATTTTTTTTATTTTGAATCCTAAACAAATAAAAATATTTTAATCTTTTTCATTGAAGTACTTTTTTAATATTTTGTTTTTAAAGTGAGAAAGCTGTGTAAGAGAAACAGAAATGGATACCTAAAAGAACTGACCTTGAGACTTCGCTCTGACCTTGAGACTGTTCAGACTACAGACTATAAAGGATAATAAATTCTTAAAATGTTTTACACTATATCATAGCGTATGATTATGATGACATTTAAGTTTCAGAGTGATACAAAGTTGTGAAAGAGGACCGGAGATAAGAAAACAAAAAACATGTTTCAAGCAGTCAATTACAAATTTAATTCTTTAAAATGTATACAATTCACTTCAGTAATAGCAGCTACGGAATAAATGCGGAGTAGCTATCTCACAGAGTGCTTTTAATTTACCTACTCACTTGTCCGAACATCGTCTTAGACAATGGTGGGACAATAAATGAAAAAAAAACTGCAAAACTTACGAATTTTTCGTCTTTACAAGTAGTATTGATGCCTTATTTATTGTGAAAGATTATCTGATTCATTAAATAAATAATGCTGGACATTTATGGCATCATCTAGCCCCAAAGTAAGCAGAGCTTGTGTTTAGGAAACTACATGACTGATATACTACTTTTTTTTTGTAAATACATACATTTTTATACATAGAAAACGCCCATTCTATTAATGCATTTCTAGCAGAACCTATTTATTCATCAAAATGCCCTATTTTGATTTAGCCCAAATAAATTATTTTTTAGTTATTAATTCAATTATATAAAACAAAAACATATAGTTATAAATAGGGATAGATACAAACGTCTTTCAATTAAAAGCGCTCGATGAGAAAGATCCTAACACTGACCAGTTTAAAGAAGCTATTTTCAAAGTGTTATCTTTAAACATATTTCTTCAGTTCTTCTATTTTGAACAGCTGCTTTGTATTTTATCTTTATCTTTATTGACTCTTAAAATAACATTAGAAAACACCATACAATTTCAGACTATTAATTACTAATGATTCATGGAAAATATTAACATCGCCCACAGAAGCATGAAGGAAATTACATTTTTAAAGCGCTCATTTCATCATCATCATAAGCCTTTAGAAGGACATATGCCTCCTCCAAAGAGTGTTTCCACCTACTTCCCTTAACCTTTAAGATGTCTATCAGAAAGGGGGCCTTCCTACACTGCGCCGTCCATATCGAGGTCGCTATTCGAAAACCTTCTCTAGCGCACATGTTAATAACAAAAAAAAAACGTTATCCTATCCAACTAATATTATGAATGCGAAAGCACTTGTCTGTAATTCTCACGACGGAAACTTTAGCATTCATATACAAGATATATATTATGTATACAAGATTATATATTACAAGATATTAAAACACATACGAATTTAAAAGATTGAACAACACAATTCAGATTGAAAACTGAATTTTTGGCCACTATAAGCTACAAGTTTCATCTTAACTACTTAGATTTTTACTTACAACTTATAAATGTGAACATTTTAAATATTATTTACAACTCAAACGATGTTTAAGCGAATCACAAAAAGCCCATCGTTAATAGGGTCTCTCCCAGCATATTTCAGTAAGGTGCGGGGGATTGTGTTTGCCTTTAATTTGTGGAAAAGGCCCTATGAATTAACTCAAGTAGGCTTAAAATAACCAATTCTCCCTCTATCTGTGAGAGATTCTAACTAAATAAAATAACACTAATTATCTATTAATCACTCTACTTACATAGATAAAATATTGCTTGAATGAATTTGGAATCACAAGCAATGACTATTACTTAAAGTTATTTTCATCTAAATAGAATACAGGATGTCCCATGCAAGTTCACACGTTTTTCGAAGTTGAATAACTTTCGAACGTTCAGGAAAATTGCTCGTTACACTTTTAAATTATCTACCTCGGGCTTTGTATGCCTACGTCAAGCGTGCCGTTACATGAACAAATCGATTTTACGGAAAAATCTGAAAAGCATAAGAGATTTGAACCGAAATAGCCAACAGTTTACCATCATTTTATTCAATAAAAATAACAGAATTTCCAAGTCGTAGAATCAAAGTCGTTAACTATTCTTATACAATAACCCCTTTTCGGGATAGTATACATATTCTGGGACACCCTGTATACTTAAAATCTAATACAAAATATCAGCATCATTTGGACCACTAAATCGGAAAGCAAATTTGGATTTTCGATTTCATTTCAGACCTAACCTACTTGAACTTATAACTAATCACTGGAAAGAACTACATTATATGAATACTTGAATACACGCGAAAGATATATAATCTACTTACCGCCGAATACTGAAACGATACTCCGAAGTTTAATCACAACAAAGTCAATAGAAAATAACAGCTTAAGCTTAAGCGCAATCTCTGTCCAACCTCTACTCGAGTAGTATTTCAGTATTTTAATTAGTCGTTAATCTTCACAAACTATTCTGGGCATTTGAAGCAGTTTGAAGACATTGGTTCTTTTTAGGTCCACGAAACTTTTATTGCACTTGTATGAATTAGATCAGGTTTGAGACATTGCTCTGACCTTGAGACCATAGCTCTGACCTTGAGAATATGATCTGAACTTGAGACATTGCTCTGACCTTGAGACCATAGCTCTGACCTTGAGACCATAGCTGTGACCTTGAGACTATGCTCTGAACTTGAGACATTTCTCTGACCTTGAGACTGCTCTGAACTTGAGACATAGCTCTGACCTTGAGACATAGCTCTGACCTTGAGACTATGCTCTGAACTTGAGACATTGCTCTGACCTTGAGACCATAACTGTGACCTTGAGACTATGCCCTGAACTTGAGACATTGCTCTGACCTTGAAACCATAGCTCTGACCTTGAGACTATGCTCTGAACTTGAGATATTGCTCTGACCTTGAGACCATAGCTCTGACCTTGAGACTATGCTCTGAACTTGAGACTGCTCTGAATTTGAGACATTGCTCTGACCTTGAGACATAGCTCTGACATTGAGACTATGCTACGAATTTAAGACTTTGCTTGGATATTAGACTTGGCTTAGACTAACTTAAGTTTGACTTAAAACTGAAGACTTCGGACAGTTCAGACCTGAGATTTAACAGAAAGTTTGAGATTATAGATCTGGTGTTATAGATCCACGTTGCACAGGCAAGAGTCAGAATACGTAGACAGAGACTTGAGACTTGAAACCTGAGACTAGAGAATTGAGACTTGACAGGCTTAGGTCAGCTCAGACTTGACTATCCACTCCGGCATGAGATCCGGCTCAGACTTGATAATCACTATATCAGAATGTTGTTGCAAGAGTCGGTTGTCGGTTGTGGGTTCTGTCTTGATGGTCTGGGCCCGCGGCACACAGGGCCCGGGTTGATGTTATAGATCGACGTTGTTGAGATTGGAACCGGAGTGCGTGGGGAGGTCAGAGCAGAGCAGCAGCGTGCCGATGGGCACGACCGCGTTGTCGCGTTCCTTCAGCTTGCTCATCTCCTTGCGCAGCTTGTCTAGAACCGCGTGGTTCGGTTCGTTGTGACGCGCCTTGTCCTGCCCAACAATCATTTAATTAATATTCCGTTAAACTGTAATATATATCCTACTATCCTACTTATATTATAAACGTGAAAGTTTGTGAGGATGGATGTTTGTTAGTCTTTCACGCAAAAACTACTGAACGTATTTTGATGATACTTTACAGTAATATAGCTTATACATCGGAATAACACATAGGCAACTTTTTATCCGGGTACTACGCGGGCGAAGCCGTGGGCAGAAGCTAGAAGAAGTATATATAAAGTTACCTGCAGGAGGGTGATCTGTTGTTCTTCTTGTTTCTTCTCCTTGCAGCTCTTCATGGAGCGCGAGCCGTACAGCCGCAGCAGCGAGCCCCAGCTAGTGATGTGCGGATGCAGCTGCTGCAATGTTACACACTCCGTCAGCGAACATCCGAACTCAATAACTTTTAACTCATTCATAATAATAATAATAATAATAATGCTGACCGATTTCACAAAGCATGAAATGTAGTTTTGCAGGGAGATCATATTTCTTAAAATGTACTTCTAAGAGAGAACGATAGCAGAGCTTGTGTTGTTCCACACAAGCTCTGCTTGACACGACTAACATACTTACTACTAATATACTTTTTTTTAGAAAATATCCAGACCCAAGACAAAAATCTGACACGCGGCGGGAATCGAACCCTGCGATGGACTGCGAGGTAGTTGTGCTAACCTGCAGGATGGACTGCGAGGTAGTTGTGCTAACCTGCAGGATGGACTGCGAGGTAGTTGTAATAACCTGCAGGATGGACTGCGAGGTAGTTGTGCTAACCTGCAGGATGGACTGCGAGGTAGTTGTAATAACCTGCAGGATGGACTGCGAGGTAGTTGTGCTAACCTGCAGGATGGACTGCGAGGTAGTTGTGCTAACCTGCAGGATGGACTGCGAGGTAGTTGTAATAACCTACAGGATGGACTGCGAGGTAGTTGCGCTAACCTGCAGGATGGACTGCGAGGTAGTTGTAATAACCTACAGGATGGACTGCGAGGTAGTTGTGCTAACCTGCAGGATGGACTGCGAGGTAGTTGTGCTAACCTGCAGGATGGACTGCGAGGTAGTTGTGCTAACCTGCAGGATGGACTGCGAGGTAGTTGTGCTAACCTGCAGGATGGACTGCGAGGTAGTTGTGCTAACCTGCAGGATGGACTGCGAGGTAGTTGTACTAACCTGCAGGATGGACTGCGAGGTAGTTGTGCTAACCTGCAGGATGGACTGCGAGGTAGTTGTACTAACCTGCAGGATGGACTGCGAGGTAGTTGTGCTAACCTGCAGGATGGACTGCGAGGTAGTTGTACTAACCTGCAGGATGGACTGAGAGGCGCGCTGTTTGGCTTGCTTCTTGTTCTTGCAGACGACGGTAGCGGTGTGCTTGCCCACTTTCATCGTCAATTCTATCTTCTGGAACTCCAGCTTCTTCATCTGAAACCACATTCATACCAAGAATAATCAGAAAAAACGTCCAAGTGAATAGAGGAAAAAAAATATTCCATTACAAAGTTATTTTCTGTGAGTATTTGTGTTTATAGCTACCTCCGTGTGAATGTGTCGGTCCCCTGCGCCGAAGTTGCGCAGCAGGCAGGTGCGCAGGATGGCGTGCGGGGAGGGCTCGGCCGCGGCGCCGCAGAACTCCTGGATGCGCGGGTCCTCGATGCTCACGTAGTCGAAGAACTGTACAACGAATAATGCGGGGATGAGGATGAGGATGGAGGCTCTCGCTCTCGCTCTCGCTCTCGGTACTCACAGTCAAAGTCAAAGTCAAAGTCAAAGTCAAAATTCATTTATTCAATAAAATCACAAGGACCACTTTGAAACGTCGGTTTTTATCTAGGTGCCTGTTCCTCCGCGACCAAGCCAGGAAAGAAAGGCAAGAAAACAAGGCTGGTTATTCTTTTTAATGATCCTTTTACAAAACAATAGGTTCGAGTTGGAGCATTTTCAATCCCAAGAGTTTTTGTCATCTAAATAATCAGATATTTTATAGTATGCCTTTTTATAAAGCTTTTGTTTAATTACGTTTTTAAATTTGTTAATTGATAATTTTTGTATATCTCTTGGGAGTTTGTTATAAAAGCGTACACCGTGCCCTTTAAACGATTTACCAACTTTATGGAGTCTACAAGTGGCAACAGCGAGTTTATCTTTATTTCTAGTATTAACATTGTGATTATCGCTTTTTTTCTTAAACAAATTAATATTTTTGTGAACATACATCAGATTTTCATAAATGTATTGACAATGGAATGTCATTATATTTATTTCTTTAAACTTTTCGCGAAGTGATTCTCTGGGGCCCATATTATAAATTGCTCGAACAGCCCTCTTCTGCAGCACAAAAATGGTATTGATATCAGCAGCACTCCCCCACAGCAGTATACCGTACGACATAATGCTGTGGAAGTAGCTGAAGTAAACTAGTCTAGCTGTGTCAACGTCTGTATAAAGACGGATCTTTTTGACTGCATATGCCGCAGAACTAAGTCTCTTCGATAACCCATCAATATGAGGACCCCATTGAAGCTTATTATCTAAAGTGATACCTAAGAATACGGTGGTGTCCACAAGAGCCAACTGTTCATCTTTGATTTTGATATTTGCTTTAACTTGTGTAACATTGGGTAGTATAAATCTAATACACTTTGTTTTATTTTCATTAAGTAGGAGATTGTTAACGTTGAACCATTTTACAACATTAGAGATTGCATTGTTTACATTGTCAAAATTGGTTTGTCGTCGCTTTAATTTAAATAAAAGTGACGTGTCATCTGCAAACAATACAACCTCATGATCGTCCCTTACAAGGTGGGGTAGATCATTAATGTATACTAAGAACAAAAATGGACCAAGAATTGATCCCTGCGGTACACCGATAGTAACCAGAGACCCCGGAGACCGTTTTCCATTCACGTCAACTCTTTGTACTCTGTCACTTAAATAGGAAGTGAGAAAGTCTAGAGCAACGCCCCTAATACCATAATGGTGTAGTTTCCTGATCAATGTGTCATGGTCTACGCAATCAAATGCCTTGTGAAGTGAAGTCGGGGTCGCGGTCGGTGTTGGCGAGCTCGAGGCGCAGACGCGAGGCGGGGTCGAGGGAGCCGGGCAGCTCGTCGCGCATCTCGGGGATGAGGATGTGGATGGAGGCTCTCGCTCTCGGTACTCACAGTGAAGTCGGGGTCGCGGTCGGTGTTGGCGAGCTCGAGGCGCAGACGCGAGGCGGGGTCGAGGGAGCCGGGCAGCTCGTCGCGCATCTCGGGGATGAGGATGTGGATGGAGGCTCTCGCTCTCGGTACTCACAGTGAAGTCGGGGTCGCGGTCGGTGTTGGCGAGCTCGAGGCGCAGGCGCGAGGCGGGGTCGAGGGAGCCGGGCAGCTCGTCGCGCATCTCGGGGATGAGGATGTGGATGGAGGCTCTCGCTCTCGGTACTCACAGTGAAGTCGGGGTCGCGGTCGGTGTTGGCGAGCTCGAGGCGCAGACGCGAGGCGGGGTCGAGGGAGCCGGGCAGCTCGTCGCGCATCTCGGGGATGAGGATGTGGATGGAGGCTCTCGCTCTCGGTACTCACAGTGAAGTCGGGGTCGCGGTCGGTGTTGGCGAGCTCGAGGCGCAGGCGCGAGGCGGGGTCGAGGGAGCCGGGCAGCTCGTCGCGCATCTCGGGGATGAGGATGTGGATGGAGGCTCTCGCTCTCGGTACTCACAGTGAAGTCGGGGTCGCGGTCGGTGTTGGCGAGCTCGAGGCGCAGACGCGAGGCGGGGTCGAGGGAGCCGGGCAGCTCGTCGCGCATCTCGGGGATGAGGATGTGGATGGAGGCTCTCGCTCTCGGTACTCACAGTGAAGTCGGGGTCGCGGTCGGTGTTGGCGAGCTCGAGGCGCAGGCGCGAGGCGGGGTCGAGGGAGCCGGGCAGCTCGTCGCGCATCTCGGGGATGAGGATGTGGATGGAGGCTCTCGCTCTCGGTACTCACAGTGAAGTCGGGGTCGCGGTCGGTGTTGGCGAGCTCGAGGCGCAGACGCGAGGCGGGGTCGAGGGAGCCGGGCAGCTCGTCGCGCATCTCGGGGATGAGGATGTGGATGGAGGCTCTCGCTCTCGGTACTCACAGTGAAGTCGGGGTCGCGGTCGGTGTTGGCGAGCTCGAGGCGCAGACGCGAGGCGGGGTCGAGGGAGCCGGGCAGCTCGTCGCGCATCTCGGGGATGAGGATGTGGATGGAGGCTCTCGCTCTCGGTACTCACAGTGAAGTCGGGGTCGCGGTCGGTGTTGGCGAGCTCGAGGCGCAGACGCGAGGCGGGGTCGAGGGAGCCGGGCAGCTCGTCGCGCATCTCGGGGATGAGGATGTGGATGGAGGCTCTCGCTCTCGGTACTCACAGTGAAGTCGGGGTCGCGGTCGGTGTTGGCGAGCTCGAGGCGCAGACGCGAGGCGGGGTCGAGGGAGCCGGGCAGCTCGTCGCGCATCTCGGGGATGAGGATGTGGATGGAGGCTCTCGCTCTCGGTACTCACAGTGAAGTCGGGGTCGCGGTCGGTGTTGGCGAGCTCGAGGCGCAGACGCGAGGCGGGGTCGAGGGAGCCGGGCAGCTCGTCGCGCATCTCGGGGATGAGGATGTGGATGGAGGCTCTCGCTCTCGGTACTCACAGTGAAGTCGGGGTCGCGGTCGGTGTTGGCGAGCTCGAGGCGCAGACGCGAGGCGGGGTCGAGGGAGCCGGGCAGCTCGTCGCGCATCTCGGGGATGAGGATGTGGATGGAGGCTCGCGCCGCGTGGCTCTTGGCGAGGCGCTTGGAGGAGCCGCGTCCGACGCCGTACTGCATGCCGCCGATGTACACCGTCGCCTGGTACGGAGTGCTCGCGTTCTCTGCTCCGCGCATGCAACAAACACGTACTGCACTGTGCTGTACTGCACTGTGCTGTACTGCACTGTGCTGTACTGCACTGTGCTGTACTGCGCGAGGAGCTCCTTCACTCCGCCAGTCTGCCGTCGACTGTGTCGGACTCGCGCCGTTCCTTACGGACGGTCGGTTCAAAACGCGCAGACTATAAAAACAGTACTACGACCGAAGATGGGAAACTAGGGACATTTGAAACTCTTTGCAATTCCATACGTGGTTCCGTTATAAATCATGATAGCTGTATTGTTTTAAAAAATAAGTAAACTTCGAGTTCACCAACAAAATAAACGGCATAATTATCGTCATCGCCGATTATCGGCTCCGCCATGAAACAAGATGGTTCTCTTTTGACCTGTGTTTTTGTAGTTGGGCTATGTTAGATATCAATCAATTTATAATGAAAGACAGAATAAAGCGAGCATTCCAGATGATGATGTTGTTTCGTAAAGATAGCAGTTTCGGAACGAATCTTTTGTCTATTTCCTATCTCAATGAAATGTACCCTGAACTCCCTATCCCCGTCCTGTGTTGTTTCGTAAAGATAGCCGTTTCGGAACGAATCTTTTGTCCATTTCCTATCTTTATTAAATGTACCCTCAACTCCCTATCCCCGTCCTGTGTTGTTTCGGAACGAATCTTTTGTCCATTTCCTATCTTTATTAAATGTACCCTCAACTCCCTATCCCCGTCCTATGTTGTTTCGTAAAGATAGCAGTTTCGGAACGAATCTTTTGTCCTTTTCCTATCTTTATTATATGTACCCTCAACTGCCTATCCCCGTCCTGTGTTGTTTCGTAAAGATAGCAGTTTCGGAACGAATCTTTTGTCCATTTCCTATCTTTATTAAATGTACCCTCAACTCCCTATCCCTGTCCTGTCATCTGATTAACATCCTGGGGAGTAGAGGAAAAACTGTCTCCGACGTTCGCCGTTCGACGCTACCGGTCGCACAAGTCGAGCCCGTGCCCCAATCGCTGCGTTTATCGCTCGTCATCGTGCAACAGCGCCTTCCGCCACAATCAGCTCATCATCGGCACGGAATTGGAGAAGGGACGCCTTTTCACCGTGCACGCCACATCACGCGTCAGGAACCTGTCGGAACCCCAGATATTCCCTTCCATCCTTTCTCTTTTTCCGAACCAGATGTAATAATGTGACGAGCGCGGCCTAGTTAACTACGGTACGCTAGCGCCATCTCTTATCAAACGGACGCACTACTTATTACCGCCATCTAGTATCGCCTGGCACAAACCGCGCTAGAAATAGACGGTAGTTTCCAGAACGTTCGAGACGGTACGAGACGGGGCGGAGCGAAGTGAGACAGTGTGATGGCCACGCCTCCTACTAGATTGTTCTGGAAGAGACGTCTTACGAGATATATAAGCGCGGCAAGCGGCCGGTAGAGTGAGTTTCCTTTCAAGATTTGAGAGATAATTATTCGAAGTGATAAATAAGCGATATCCAGTGACTATAGTATTGTGACAGTTGTGCTAGTGTTGTACCAAATGATACAGTGTTTTAGTGTTTTTGTTTTAATTGCGTAGTTTCGTTGTTATTTGTTCTGTTGACATTTTTATTGAGTGTTTTTTTTTTTTTTTTTTAACGCTTTATCCAGAACCCTGGCTCGTAACAATAATACAAATGTATTCCTCACCGAGTTGTTTGAACTCGTACACGGGTTGTTTGTGGAGCGCGCGACGCACGTACTCGTGAAACACGGAGAGGTAACTGCTGCCGTTCATGTTCATCACCCAGTCGCGCTTCGCTGTCTTACCTGACACACAACCAACACCACATCAGGCCTTGCTTACAAAACGCTGTTTCATACAAACATTTCAAATCCTACTAATATTATAAACGCGAAAGTTTGTGAGGATGTTTATTACACTCTCACGCAAAAACTACTGAACGGATTTTGATGAAACTTTACAGCACTGTTTCTCAAAGTGGGCGATAACGGCCCCTTGTGGGCGCTGCATGTTTACAGAGGGGCGGTAGAAGATATTGGGGGCGCGAAAGCGGTCTAGAGGGGAAGCATGTTGTTATTTAATAACTTTGAGGGGCGCTAGGTAGTTTTTTATTCTCAAAGTGGGCGGTGAGAAAAATAAGTTTGAGAACCTGTGCTTTACAGTAATATAGCTTCTACATCAGTATAACACATAGGCTACTTTTATGCTGGTACCACACGAGCGAAGCTGTAAGCAGAAGCTAGTAAAAGGTTAAGCAGAATAGGGGTCTAGACAAACACCTCACGCTTTTTTTTCCTTTCACGCTAACGCAAATTTGTTAAGGTAGATTTTGACAGCTGTCACATGACATTTCCATAGCTAATTTCATTCCCATACAGTTCAATCATTGCGCAGGTTTTAATCCCAACAGAAAGTGGTATATATCTAGACCCCCAGCAGGAGCCTAACCATCAAGTCTTTTTGCAATTTAATAAAAGAAGTCATATCCTGCTTTGCAGTTGAAGACACTGGGTCTCATTACGAAAGGTGGTTTAAATCGGTGGTTTATCTTTTAGACTTTTGATTCCTGATTTTCAAGAAAAAATGTTGTGCAAACGAAACAAGGTTTAAAATTGAATGCTGTAATATAATAGCCGACAGTCTATTTGACATTTCAAAAAGAGGTTTGACTGCAAATAACTGCTAAAAGATAAACCAGGCAGTCACCTAGTTTATTTCTATACTCTTTTTGAGGACCTACTTTCTAAATCAAAATTATGTTTCTTTTTTATTTTGGTTTAGAAGTGTTTTTTAAATCAAATATACATCTGTTTTATTTTATTTTTAAATTGTAGACCTTAGTAACTTTGCAATAATACTCTTTTTTCGATAAGGTATATTAAAACCTTGGTTTAGTGGATCTGACAGAACTTGAGTTCAACTCGAGTTTAGAGCACGTTTCGTAACCGACTATGTCGTTGTCATATAATCGTTAAACGCAAAGCGGAATTTGACATCAGCCTGAATTGAATTGCAATAAAACTTGATGGTTAGGCCCAGGTTAGAATAGAACAGATCACAAAGAACAATTAGAAAAAAAAAACTACCCTCGCGACTGTATCAAAAGTTTTTTCCAAAACTTCAAAACCCCGTATCATTGATTAATCGGCTTGAGTAGTTGTGTGTATGTGTGTGTGTCAGCTAGTGTATTATGTATCATTGATTGATCGGCTTGAGTAGTTGTGTGTATGTGTGTGTGTCTGCTAGTGTATTATGTATCATTGATTAATCGGCTTGAGTAGTTGTGTGTATGTGTGTGTGTCTGCTAGTGTTTTATGTATCATTGATTGATCGGCTTGAGTAGTTGTGTGTATGTGTGTGTGTCTGCTAGTGTATTATGTATCATTGATTGATCGGCTTGAGTAGTTGTGTGTATGTGTGTGTGTCTGCTAGTGTATTATGTATCATTGATTAATCGGCTTGAGTAGTTGTGTGTGTGTGTCTGCTAGTGTATTATGTATCATTGATTAATCGGCTTGAGTAGTTGTGTGTGTGTGTCTGCTAGTGTATTATGTAGCATTGATTGATCGGCTTGAGTAGTTGTGTGTATGTGTGTGTGTCTGCTAGTGTATTATGTATCATTGATTAATCGGCTTGAGTAGTTGTGTGTGTGTGTCTGCTAGTGTATTATGTATCATTGATTGATCGGCTTGAGTAGTTGTGTGTATGTGTGTGTGTCTGCTAGTGTATTATGTATCATTGATTGATCGGCTTGAGTAGTTGTGTGTGTATGTGTGTGTGTCTGCTAGTATATTATGTATCATTGATTGATCGGCTTGAGTAGTTGTGTGTATGTGTGTGTGTCTGCTAGTGTATTATGTATCATTGATTGATCGGCTTGAGTAGTTGTGTGTGAATGTGTGTGTGTCTGCTAGTGTATTTAGTATGGATGTGTGTAGCGAGTGTGTGGTAGGCCTCGTGTATTGACCTCGGTGGCGCGGCGGTTAATTAGCCACCTGCGACGTGCGAGGTGCGTGGAAAGATGCTTGTGATATTCTGCAGCTATATGTAGTGTCCGGGCATTGTGGTACCACGGTACTCGTGGTTTCCGGTATCCACGACATAAAGCCATCCTCTTGCAGGATCAAGACTACGCATGCATGTGTTATGTTATTTATATTTACTGGCACCGTTCTTGTTTCCGGTGTCTTGTGCTGGGATGGTGATCAGTTTGGTGCCTTCAGGCAATGTCGGATATTGCATGGTTTTGCGCGCCTTCGTGTATTTGCGACGGTCGGCCCAGCGTCTGAAATACCAATATGTTTTGCAATTTAAACAAATAAGAATGAATAAAACAATAAGAATCGTAAAGAACAGTGTCTGCACAGTTATATTCTGTTCTGTACTGTTCTATTCTGGTCTAAGAGGTCATTTCCTATTCTGTTCTGGCCTGTATTGTAGATTACGATGGAATACTTACAGATCAGAAAACTAAATAGTACAGATCAGATAGAAAAAGAAAGAAATAAAATAAAATAGACCAGGAAGTTAAACAATACGGATCATCATAGATCAGGAAGTTAAACATTACAGACCAGAACAGATCAGAAAGTTAAACAGTGCAGACCAGAATAGACCAGGAAGTTAAACAGTGCAGGCCAGAATAAGACAGGGCAAAATATAAAGTCCTGGTTGCTGGTCCAGGAGGATCAAGCAGTAGATAATGTTGACGATTTAAAGTGATCCTTGTGATTTGAATGAATAAATGAACTTTGAGTTTGACGTAGATAAAAATAGCGGTCACTCACTTGAAATGCAAGATATAGACTTCCTTGAACTTGAAGAGCCGCTTGCAGTAGTCGTTGAGCTGCGTCGCGTTGAGCTGCTGCGCCTTCCAGCTGGTGTGGACGGACTCCACGCGCGGAGGCGGCATCACCAGCCCGCCCGGCAGCACCACCGGCCGCGCCGCCCATCCCGACCCGCCTGCCCCGTCCGCCCCGACTGCCCCGTCTGCCCCGACTGCCCCGTCTGCCTCTCCGCTCCCCGTGCCTCCGGACACAGCGCCACTGTCCACGCTTTGAGAGGTCTCATCTCCCTGTGACTCTGAAATCAATCAACACCCTATTCTGGGTCTGGGCGTTGTGGTACCACTGTACTCGTAGTTCCCGATTCCCACGACACAGGGAATCCTAGTGTGGAATCAGGGCTATGGGTGTGTCTGTCGGTCATTTATTTATTATTAGTCGCATCCCTGCCGCGGGATTACTTGTTTTGCTCGGCTCCTAAGAATCGCAGCGTGATGTTAAGCCTAGAGAGACCTTCCTCAAGAGCCGGGCTATCAAATGCAAAATTTTTTTTTTCAAATCATATTTTAGCTTAGTTCTAGGAATTAAGCTTCATTAATAGTATAGATTATGCTGGCAAATAAAGGTTCTAGAATGGCGATAATATGCCACATCAGGCAATGTAGGAAGATTCTCGACCTGGTGGAAGAATGATATCATAAGGACTGCGGGAAGTCAAAAGACAGAGGTGACTTGAGATCTTTGGGAGAAACTCTCCCAAAAAGTGCCATTACAAACGATCTCGACTCCACGAAAGTCCACTGCTGGCCATTGAGACCTCTCCCAGAGAAGCCTCAATGGCCAGCAGTGGACTTTAACCCAATGGAAGCAGGATTTAATGACATAAATATTTTTTTAAATTTACTACATTGATGTAACACTAATCTAAATTCACAAAAAAATATATATTTCATTTGATTTAAATGGTGATAAACAAAAAAAATGCAAAATGTTAAAGCCTCTGACGTGTTTCTATGGTCTATTTCAGCGCCCCCTAGTGACCTGTGACGATAAAATCTATATAGAACCATCCTTGAAGACATACACATCTATTTAAAAACTGCATCACAGGCTTCTCTTACGGTAAACACATACAAGGGCTCCTTACACCGCTGATAATAACAGAATATGCATAAAACACTGCATCAAAATCTTATCTTTAAAGGAAATCGGGTGCTATGTAAAGTTACCTGTCACATTATTGCTGTCAAAGTTTTGTGCATTGTCATTTCGTGTTGGAAATCTTGAACTATCATTGCTTGATGGAGAAGATTCTCCATTCTCCTTCGATGTGCTCAGATTAAAGTTGAAAGGACATTTTGGCTTTTCAGAAGCTTCAGCTTCAGTTTCCAAGTTTTGACTGATCACATCAGAACTTGATAAAGTTTGACCATCATCGTTTTGCGTGTCTTCGGCGATGTTAATGACATCTTTAGGAGCTTCGGAATCAACGTTTTCAGTAGCCTACAAGAAAATGATCTCATAAAAGGTGAAAAGGTCAAGGTAATGATTCTCATAAAAGGTGAAGAGGTGGTTCTCATTTTTTTTATCGTCCTACTGCTGGGCATAGGTTTCACCAAATTCCTCCACCTAGCCTCTCAAATGTGAATCCAGATCGTCCCACCAACGCCTTCCCGGCGGGGTTCTCACTAAAGGTAAAATAGTCAAGGTGATTCTAATGAAAGGTGAAAAAGTTTGATATAATTATCGCAGCCTAAGAAGATTCGATGTGAATTTTACCTTGTTCTCCGCAGGCTTGGGGTCGGCCCACGTCCCGTTCTTGATTTGCTCCGCGATCTGTTTATCTATTTCCATCTGTTTCTGCTCCTCTTTTAAGGCGATGCTGTACGCGAGGCATGGGATCGCACTAATGGGGATGTCGTGTTTCTGCAAGTTAAGTTTCTTCTTTTACTTTCCATTTACCCTTACCCCAGGAAATGGAGAAAAATAACTTCAGGTATTAGTCCTGTAGTTATCTTTACCCCAGAGTTGCTCTCTTTATTGAGCTCTCTCTCTTTATATTTCTTTATGAGTAATTACTAATGAATGACGTACAAGCTAGTGGCGAACTCTAGTGTCAGTGTTTTTAGGTCACCCGAAACAAGTTTAGACTCTCTAGCTGTTATTACCCCGCGGAGGAATCGGCAGTGGGTAAAATTGACATTTCGAATCCTTGTAATTTAATTGAATAAATGACTTTTGACTATTCCACCAAGCATGGCATACCCAGTTTTACGTTCACTCATCTCGTCCTTTCTTACTTCTTACCCTAGAATCCCCTTGCCCCAATATCATCTGTGTTACCGTAACCCCAGTGTCATCCTTACCCTAGTATTCCCTTTCCCTAGGAAGTATGGTTTCGAGAGAGTACAGACGCGCGAGGGGCGATGTATGTAGATCGGCATGCCGCTGCAATGCCGCACCATCATCCAGTCCAAGGGAAGCACTTCGAAATAGTTTGTGCCTTTTTCTGGAATAAACATTTTGTTACTTTGAAACTATTGTTTCAACTACTTATTTAAGAATATTAGTATTAGGTTATTCAACTATATATAAGAGTATTAGCATAATTTTGGTGTGCCTTTTAAATAAATAAATAAATAATGCTGGACAATCCACACAGCATCATCTAGCCCCAAGCTAAGCAGAGCTTGTGTTATGGGTACTAGATGACTGATATACTTAATACAATACATTACATAGATAGATATTTTTTTATTATACATAGAAAATACCCAGAACACCCGGTACAAATATTTGCAGATCGTACAAATATTTGTCCCAGGGCGGGAATCGAACCCGCAACCTCCTGTGTCGCAGGCGGACCTTCGCCGACCGCGCCACATCGGTCGTCATCGGTCGCGCCAGTCGGTTTTGTGTGAGAAGAGCAACTTATACCTACCTAATTAGCCTCACTTGGATCTAGCTTATTTATCTATATGCATGTCTACGCGCAAAGTGGTTTTTCTTAGCCAAAAGTAAAAAGTAAAGTTGTTTTAGTTGGAGCTCGGCCATGTACTCGTTACTATAGTGTCATAACTGTGATCGCAGTTAACATACTACCTACCATCTGTATGAGCCAAGTTATCAAAACATAGGTATAGATACTGGTACTTAGTACCTACCTACTTATTTATTTATTTATTTATTCAGAATACATTATGACATCATTATAGGTTTTTTTTTGAAGCCTAAATCGATGAAATATGTAAGTATATAGTATAGAATATAATATATAAGATTTGTAGACTAATCTATAGTTTCTAAAACTATCTGTGCTAATTGAAGGAGTTTCGGCAGTTTATCGTAAAAAATATCTACGCTGTTCGCAGACAAGATATTGAGCAGATAGATAGCGAGTGACATGGGGGCAAACTTAAGCAGATTAGTCCTACAGTACTTAGCATCAAGTACATGGATTGTTACTTAAGCAAGTTTATGTTCAAATAAATAAATAAATATTGTGGCTGATCTTGGCTTATCTATATGTATCATTTTAGTAGGTATTATGCTGTGTATAGGAAGTATGTAATAATGTAGGTATATTTTGTATAATATAGTATATTCATAGTATGTAGTAAGTACACCAATTAAACCCCATGTAATCATTTATACAGTATTTTCCATCCAAATGTTATCTGGTAGAGGACGCTAATTAGCGACAAAACCACCCATTGTACAACATTGTCAAAGTTTGTAGTAAAATTGCTTATTTCATACTTGAATATAATTGCATAACTGACTCATAGCATAAGATTCTCAAGATTAATTTGGAGGGTATGTTACTTTTGGTGAATAGTGGTGCTTGGAAACGACTTTCCGAAAAAATATAAAAAACTGGTGCCGAAAATGAAGTTTGTATGAAAAAACTCTGTTATAATATTTGTGGGACTGTAATAATATTTAGTGAGTTGTTCCAGCGAAAAAAGTATAATATTACCTTCAAGAATGATCTTCTTTCGTTTAACATATTTCCTCTCTTTCTGCTTGGGCGCTCCTCTGAAGCCTTCAGGGAGATCTTCCTCTAACATCTTCTCAATCTCTTCCTCGGGGAGTTCTACAAATCACAATAACAAGAACTAAGAGAATTCTATACAGGAATAAATTCAATACATTTTAAAATGATTTTCCTTGTTAAATTGTACCATTTAAAAACTTTATAAATTAATAAAACGTTTTGCATAACACTTACGTAACCCATTGAAAAAAACGAATGAGCTTATTTATGTCTTCTGAATGCCATTATCTGGTATTAATTAATTAATATAAACATGCATTTTCATAGGACCATGTATTGAATTTAGACAAAAATTGATGATATACTTCTATATATATGACAATATATTTTAAAGTGTGTTTGAGTGGACACATAATCATATAACCAGGGGGTCTAGACAAAACCTCACGCTTACTTTTCCTTCCACACTAACGCAAATTTGTCAAGCAAGAACTTGGCAGCTGTCACATGACTTTTCTATAGCTAATTTACTTTCCATACTATTCAATCTTTCCGCAGGTGTTAATGCCAACAGAAAGTAGTGTAGTTTTTTGAAACAAGGTTTTCAGTGCTGTTAAGTATAATCTTGACCTAAAGTACTTTACTAAAAATACTCATAGAGAAATACTGTGTGGAGACAGTATGTTCCACCTAGTGAGTGGAAAAGAATATTCAAAGCTCTATATTGTACTGCGAGTTCTACAGTTGAACTAATGGGTATATATTCAAAGCTCTATATTGTACTGCGAGTTCTACAGTTGAACTAATGGGTATATATTCAAAGCTCTATATTGTACTGCGAGTTCTGCAGTTGAACTAATGGGTATATATTCAAAGCTCTATATTGTACTGCGAGTTCTACAGTTGAACTAATGGGTATATATTCAAAGCTCTATATTGTACTGCGAGTTCTACAGTTGATGGGTATATATTTCCCGCTAGTCCCAAGTGTATTAAACTACCATCAGAGCTGTCCGACTTGTCCGATTCTTCTTTGTTGCTGTCCTCTTCATCATTCACCTCATCCAGGACCTGGAACTCGCGCAGATTCTCTACTTCTTCAGGGGTCACGTGCAAGCCATAGCTCTGAGAATCCTGAGAGCTCTGTGCATCACTCTCTATTTTGGCTCTTTTTGCCGGTGGCATGTCAGGAGTATCATTCATTTTATGACCTGTTCAGAAATCATGAGTGAGTGGAGATGAAATGATCTGTTTAAAGAGCAGAAGTGTGGGCTTTCATAACTGCTGCAGACAAAATAAAATGAATAATTTAAAAAATAAATAAAACACCCACCAGACATACATAAACCTGATCCCACAATAGGATTTCCTGTATCGTGGGTATCAGGAGTTACGAGTACTGTGGTACCACAACACCCAGACACAGAACAGAGGAATGTTTCAATTTCTGCAATTATTCGTTTCTGATGTGAGGATTGTAGTAAAATGGAACCCATAGTTTCTGATACCCAGGACACAGCTAGGATGTTTCTGTGTCGGTTTATTTATTCATGGTTTCATTAATGCAGTATGTACTTTTGGAAGATAACACTTGATGTAGGCATGGACCTACTAATGTATATAATTGATTGACTGAACAAAGATAGTAAATAAATAAATAATGCTGGATATTTTCACACAGCATTATCTAGCCCCAAACTAATCAAAACTTGTGTCATGGAAACAATGTGACTACGTCATCATTAACTGACAGGTCAGGAATACTGGAACACTGCTTTCAGCAATCCAGAGTCCTTCTCCGCTACTTTAAGGAGTTAGGCTGGTTGGGGTCAGGTTAGAAGGGGGATAATGCACAATACACCCCAATGCGGGGCATCAGTGCAGACCTCAGTTCCCCCACTTAGAATTAGAATTAGAACTATGTGACTGATTATACTACTTTATTGTTTTTTGTAAATACGTACATATCATACACAGAAAAAACCTAGACCCCGAGACAAATATTTGTCTACCTGGACGAACCGGTGTTAGTTTGTTTGTTATTCAACCTTGATGAAACTTAAAAGGCAGGCAGGTTATACTAATAGAATTTGAGTTTCAATATGAGCTTAATTGGTAAGGGAGTTTTCAAACCATGGGGTAGGTTTTGGTATTTATATAGTAAAAACAGCACTTTGCAAGATCTCAGTTTGTGGCGAGCTGCAAAAAATAAATGAAGGGTAAGAAAATGATGACTTACAGAGTCTTCATATTAAGAAATAGATAAAATTTTAGTTTCAAAAACCATCACTTTTAAGCACAAGTTAGTTGTTGTCATGGCATATCTCTTAGCTAACAGATGTAAAGAATGTAAACTAATTGTGTATAATAACGCTGTAACACATCACTTCAACTTATTATGTGTTCTTCTTACTTTTTAAAGTTGTTTATGTTTAAGTATGTTGTAGATTTTGTGTTCCCATATGAATGTTTGTGTCCTCACAAAAGGCCCTGTCTGAAAACCAGTGCAGCAACATACTAACACAATGCTGCATCAAGAAGAGGCAGGGACCTATTTTGACCCCAAGCAACACATATTTTATATATAGGCTAGTATTTAACCATGTTTGGGTTCAAATAAAAAATCTTTCTTTCTTTCTTTTCTGTAATAAAATTATGAAAGCTTAGTCTAGGTATATGGCTATTGGTTTTTTTCAGTTTTTATTTATAAAGGTAACTTTACTGAATATTTAGCTGCTGGTGGTTGATCAAATTATTGAGTTGCTAAGAACCTAGAGAGAAATACCTTAGTGTTATTCACAAAATATTTAAAGTAAATAGGCATACAATCAGTCCACAAAGAGTGATAGCAGTGCAAACCAATGTGTGAAGACAGTTGGTTTCCATCCATCGCTCCCAGGGACTGCGAGTATAGACTGCGAGCGCGTGTTAGGCGTGCAATAGAAAGATCAGCCGACGGTAATGCGATATTGAAATAGACTCATCTGATTACGAGCACAGAGTTAAATCTAGTACAACATCGCAATCTGAATAATTTCCAAGACGATCGGTGACCACGGACTCTGTGAAAAAAATGTTGAAACAGGACTCGCGAAACGGTCTTTACCTTGTTTGATGTTTATGAGTGAATTTATGAAGAATATGATTCTTTCTCGTACGTAACTGAAAAGGTGAATTTAGACCGTTTTTCGAGCAAGTGAAATGGAGGAATACTTACGTGTTTTAATTCGCGCAGGGAGGGGCAATGTGAATGTGACTTATATTGGTTTGGTTCGATATAGGTATGGGAGGGTCAGTTAGACTAACATTTTGCATAAATTCTTTGATTACACATGATTTTTGAACAAATTTCAGAAAAGAAATATGCGACAAAGCAAAATCAGTCAAAAGAACTGACCACAGATTAATCTCACTCACACTTATGGATCTGTCAGATCAACTTTTTTTGAATATGTGGACAGATTATTTTTTTGTCTTACTGAAGTGACCATAGATAATACTCAGTGCAACGAGGACGAGCCTCGCTTGCACTGAGCAAGTTCTAATATGTTTAACCAAGAGTTGCCATTGATAAGTAACGCCACGGGATCTCATCTCTAAGAAATAAGATTAGTACGAAAAAAATTTAACAGATGGTGTTATAGGTATCGCTTTGTTATTGAAGTTTGAGAATAACTCGAAATTAGGTCCTAAAACATAAAATAAATAGTATGTTCATATTTAAAAAAAAACTCTTTTGTATTAGAAAATGAAATAATGAGCTCATAAATCACATTTTCTTATTTTCTCAAAATTCGATGTTGTCGTCATTCTTCAAGCGGAAATCATTTATACTACTTTGAGTTTGGCAAGATTTGTTTTGTTTAGTTTGTGCTGCATAGTGATAGATGACACTATTTGCAAACGTTTGCGTGTTGTTTTGTATGGAACATAGGTAACGAAATATAGGTAGGTATTACCTATATTTCACACAATCTAACGCAGGAAATCTATCTTTACTTATAAAATCATATATCCTGACTGACTGACTGACTGACTGACTATCAATGCTCAGCCAAAGTCTAGAAAGCTGAAATTTAGAATAGAAGTTTATTATAATGGCGTGGGTATGTGTTAAGAACGGATATATTGATATTTCCACTTTACGGGGCGGAATGAGGGAGTGGGGGTATAAACTTTGTATACTAGGTATAGTATAGTTTTGGTTTTTTTATAAGTAGGAACCTTAAAATTTGAACTTTATCTGCTTTTTATGATTAAACTAGCTGCACTCCGCGGTTTCAACCGCGTAAGTTTCGATTCCGTGGGAATATCGGGATAAAACGTAACAGCTACGAAAAGTAAATAAATAAATAATGCTGGACATTTTCACACAGCATCATCTAGCCCCAAAGTAAGCAGAGCTTGTGTTATGTAACTACATGACTGATATATTAATTGTATTTTTTTTTTAAATACTTTCATATTATACATAGAAAACACCCAGACCCGAGACAAATGATTGCAGATCATACAAACATTTGTCCCGCAGCGGGAATCGAACCCGCAACCTTCTGCGTCTCAGGCGGACCTTCGCCCACTGCGCCACAGAGGTTGTCAACAAACATATTATGTACCTACATACTTACTGTGCGTCTGAGCCGCGCGGGTACCTTACTAATAGTCGTAACCCTTCCCGCGCCTCCGCAACGCCCGCTCTATAAAGCAGAAAACGTCGCGGCGGGTTTAGCATCGGCGGCACGATTTTGCTTGTTATTGTAAGGTATCTAGGTATTAAATTGTATGAAAATTGGCAAACAGATTCTGAACATTCAGTTATTACTGGTTTTTTTTCAATGAGTCAAACATACCTAATATTAGAACCTAGGATTGTATTGAAATAGTCAATACAATCCTAGGTTCTAATATTATAAACGTTGAGTATCTGGGTATAGCTTAGTTATACTTAAATTAAATGTAACAAACAGACTATGTTTTTAATAATGTGCAACGCTTAGATAATGGTACAAAATTAATAAAAAGACGATTTTTTTACAATAATTAAAAACCTTCCTACTACTATTATAAACGCGAAAGTTTGTGAGGATTGATGTTTGTTCCTCTTTCACGCAAAAACTACTGAACGGATTTTGATGAAACTTTACAGTAATATTGGTCATACATCAGAATAACACAGGCTACTTTTTATCCGAATACCACGCGGGCGAAACCTTGTGCAGAAGCTAGTTAATAATAAACACACCAATACAGTAGGTATTATAAAATCTGTGCCAATATCAAAACATTATTATCAACATACACACCCAACCACACCAAACATAGGTACGTATGTTTTGGTACCTACCCCAACATCAATAGGTATACCTACCTACTTAATAGGTACTTTCGTTAGGTAGGTTTTCTTACATTTCAAACTACCTACTTATACCTACGTATTTACAAACTTCACTTTTCAAACAATTGTATTGAAAAAATATATTTATTATTTGGCTTAAATAACCTACCTACTGTGTTTTATTTCAATTCATTTTCTTTTTCTACTTGTATAATTAGGTATATTCTATTACTGCAAGTAGAAAACCGTCTTCTTTTCCTAGTTGAATATTATGTAGGTAGGTACCTACCTAAATAGATTAATTGTTTTTTTTCGTTTTAAAGTACATACCTAGGTAGATTCCGAGTTGTAACATTCTCTTGTAGGGGAAAAATAAGTACCTAATCTTGTATTTCTTACAAATCCACTCTTTAGGTCTAGGGAGGCCTATGTCCAGCAGTGGACTTCGCACGTTGATGATAGTGATGACGATTAAGGAATAAAGTAATGCAGCATCAGTCGGATCTGGTAGTATTATAAAACTTTACTATCATCTAACCTGTGGCCGCGCCGGCGCGTGGCGGCCGTAGCATAAAAACACTAATGTAGGTAGGTAGATAAGTACGTATCACACAGTTCACAATCATCATAGGTACCTACCTATTTTGAATCAAAACCCTCATTAGGTTTTATCGCCATCTATTTGTTTATAGTTTATTAGGAAGTTAAACCGACCTACAGTACAAGCTAGATGGCGCTCGCTACCCACCGCTCGCTAGCGGCATCTAGTACATATCTATGGCAAACAAAATAGCCCGAGTTAAAGCGATCCATTTTTTGTATGGGTGAGGTATATAACTATGGTGAATCGTAACATCCGTTGCACGACACGAAATTTAAAAAAAACCAAAGATAGTGTTCCACCGTATCCTTAGATCGATTCCCACTGTCTGTAGGATCAAAAAATTTTTAATCTGTGCGTTACGCAAGACATATATATCCTGTCATGACAGGAATGACGAAAAATTATAAAATGACAGAAGTAGGTACCATTTTTAGGGGCTAATGTCCTAAAAGACTGATGTGTTGACACAACAGTGTGGTTTAATATGACGCCTCTCGGGATTAACTGCTCGATGGATATATAGCAGTTCCACAAGTTTAATCTTCTATTTTCCATTATTTCATAAGTTCCATGGTAGTTGATCCACAAATTTGTCCTAATTTGACAGTAGATCAAACCAACGATTAACTTTTATCGTAGATTTATGGATTTCATAAGTAATAGTAATAAAATAGTAAACGTTGTTAAATAGTAGAACAACGTTTACTATTTTACTTCAAAGTTTTAACTACGATCTTGCGACCGATAGTGAGATAACTTCCATTACATTGTTTTATCAACAAAGGTGGAAACGAAAAGGCAAAATGCATATACAAAAGAAATTATTTATTACAGGATATTCAAAAATACTTTACATTAACAATTAAAATATTTGATCCTACACAGTACACACGTTATATATAACACAGTTACTTCTAGAATATGGCATGTTCACTTCATTTGTACATCCAATGCACAATCGTGGAGCCCACTCACCACGAAGTGAATAACTAAAATTATTTTAGAATTTGCTTTGGTATATCTGAACTATTTTAATGGCATGCATTCTTTATCAAACAGTTACAGTTTACAGTTTTATACATATACGCAAAGACAAAGGGTATGCAATTTTATAACTATGCAAACACTTTAACCAGATTAAATGATATGTGAAAAGGGACATTTTTATTTGTGGTGTTGGCCGTCCATCATTTTATAGACGGGATGCGAATTTTAAGTTTCCCGTTCAGACAAATGGATACTAAGACATGAAAGTTCGTCGTCGTCGCCGTCGTCGGTCTAGATGACCGATACTTCGTTTTTTTTTGAAGTGCGGGTAAGAATCGAACTAAGATTCTTTTTTCTAACCTCAACTTCAGGGGTAACTGCTCCCGAGTCTATGAAGTTCTTAGTAAATTGACTGCGTTTGTCATTCGCACCTTGCGTATTTTCGCTCATTTACGTCCTTTTGCCTTGAGGACAATATTATTCAGACTATTATTTTGAATATAAATAATTCTTGAAGCTGCTTAAAATTAAAATAAGGAATGTGACAAACCATATCAATAACAAAATGATTAACTTCGATACAAATATATAGCTCATGGTTTATATCTAAAATACTTATAAATCATATCTCACTAGAATTTCCAAGCATTACCTTGTGCCCTAAGCTTTTGAACAAATATAATTGTTCAATTTTTTTTTATAATTATATATTATATTGAGCCCTTTTAGTCACGCTAAGAAGCTCTCTAAAACAATGATAAAATTAAATTTAAAACTTAAATTTCCAATAACATACTTAACACTAGAATAATTCTGCGCTACAAGAATATATTAATTATATAGAGGATTAAAAAAATATTCTGAACCAGTACCGAATTGCTTACAAAAATAATTCTTTTAGAATTTTAAGTAGCTAACTACCTAGTTGGAAAAATAGACTCCATCGCATACAGTGGCACAAATAGACTCCATCGCATGCAGTGGCACAAAATATATAAAATTATAATTATTAAAATCTATGGTTAAATACAAAAAATAATAAATGAGTAGACGAAACCACAGACTTACTATATTTCTGTTTACCTACAGTGTGTGGCAAGATAATAGAACTCTCAAGAAATAGACTTTTTTTTATGTTTTCTTGTAATCTTACGTTTTTATTGAATGTGTTACTTTGGGGATAAGGTTCTGGAAAGGAAATACCGTCTATTGAGTCCCACATATAATGTTTTAAAAATCCATTTTTATTTTCATTTTTTTACCATTCTTAGGAACATTTTTTTTTATGGTTTGAAACCTTTGCTTCATTGTTCGATTTTGATATTCTTTATTATTTTATAATTTAATTACCTAAAAGTCACATTTTTTTCATAGGTTTTAAAGTTTGTAGACATTTTTGGTAGAAACTAGAACAACGATAAAACATGGCAACACCTAGTTTTCCACAGACAATACAAAAAAGGTTGCTACTTCCTTTGAGAGTCCTACTATCTTGCCACAGCCTGTATACATTATCTATGACATAACACATAACATAATCTACTATAACATCAGTCTCGGAAATAAATCACTATTTATATATAATGATATACATAAACAATGATACATAGCACACATTCATTAAAATGTAGTAGAATGTTTTCAGTGAAGTAGCGAAACAAAACAAACACGATCACAACTGTACCCCCCATTATACATCTACAGATACATACTCAGTGCATCATCTTTGAGGATACTAGAGGGTAGTCAGACGCAAGTCCAAACATGATATTCAGCATATGCCCGCCTTTTGCCAGTAGTAGTTATTTTCAGTGAAGTAGCATTTTACGAAAATTATAAAAAAATAATTAAATTGGTGTATTATATCCATTTTATCTCTCGGAACCGAGAACCGCCGGTATCGAATGGCGGGCACGAACCGGACGACGCGGTGATGCCCACCCGATGGAAATATGACATCTTAAGTATCTGGATGGAAGTAGCATACGACCGTTCGTCGTGGCATTCTTTGAGGGAGGCCTAAGTCCAGCGGTGGAATTCTAAATTCTGTAATGATGATAAAAAAGGCTTGTTTTTTTTTTGTAAAAAATGTGTTCTTTGGAATGTTCGCAATTTTAAAAGGTAGGTAACTTTTTTTTTTCTTACTCGCAATGTAATCCCCCCCCCCCTACCCCCCCTCTACCCCCTAATAACACTAGCAAAATGGAAATGGAGAACGATCATTTCGACCAGCTTAAGGAAATCATCTAAAACTTAAAAATGAGAAAGAATAAATAGAGACATAATAATGATAGCTTTGTCATGATCATCAAAAAGGAGTGCCACGACGAACGATCTTGAACCACCTCCGTCCACTGACTTAACTTTTACCCTCCGCTGTCGGGGGCCTTCCTGCACTGCGTCGTCTTTACCTCGAGCTGGCAGCTTCATACATTGTAAAACATCACTCAATAACCGTTTTCTATTTACATAAATAATACATAAAGTTATACATAAAGTTATACATAAAGTTATACATAAAGTTATACATAAAGTTATACATAAAGTTATACATAAAGTTATACATAAAGCTAGACCAAAACTCATAGGCCACCTGAAAATGAATGGAATTTAGGTAACAATTTAGGTATAACAAAAAAAAAAACTAGTACCAAAAGAAACTGATAAGCAATTTGACTAAATTAATCTATTACCTTCCAATTCAGGGCTTAACCCTTTTTGATGCAATTCTTACATTAAAGTAGCTGCGACGCAAGAGGTGCGAGTTCGATTCCCGCTGCGTAACAAATGTATGTATCCGCGGATACTTGCACCGTGCCCGGGCGTCGTGGTACCACGGAACTCATAGTTCCTGATATACACGACACAGGGACCTTCAAATGCGGGGACAATGTGGTCTCATATATATAATAATAATAATAAAAAAAAAAAAAAAAAAATGCTGGACAATCCACACAGCATCATCTAGCCCCAAGCTAAGCAGAGCTTGTGTTATGTACTAGATGACTGATATACTTAATACAATACATTACATAGATAGATATTTTTTTATTATACATAGAAAATACCCAGAACACCCGGAACAAATATTTGCATATCGTACAAACATTTGTTCCAGGGCGGGAATCGAACCCGCAACCTCCTGTGTCGCAGGCGGACCTTCGCCCACCGCGCCACATCGGTCGTCAAACATTAATCATATAAATGCAGGGAAACCACCACACTGGTTCTATTTTTCACAATACATACTCATATAAACAATATGTATATATGCCAATTTAAAATAATAATTGAGTTTCAAATATATACAATAAAATTATTGATTTTAACTTAAAATCAATGTATAGAAATTCGCATTTTTCAGAGCCACATGCCATGTTACCAAGAATGGACCAGTGGCGATAGGGATTGCATTTATTGATGTATCCTTCAAGTTGCCTCTTTCAACTTTCAATACATCTTGCGTGTAGGGCATGCACTGTTGCATGCCTTCGCCCGTTCGTCGACCCGCATTCTCACCCGACTGCGCAAATCAAAGTACAGTTATGTGATTAATTTCATTTTATATTCGAGATAATTCGTAACTCTATCATAAACAAGCCGTGCTCGGACCCCAGCCCACAGCGTCGCATTACCCGCCCGCGCTATTACTTATTTGCTCGGCTTCTAAGGACCGTAGCTCGATGTTAAATAGCCTATAACCTTCCTCACGAATTGGGCTATCAAATGCAATTTTTTTTTTTTAATCCGATCGGTAGTTCCAGAGATATGCGCGTTCAAACAAAAAAACTTCAGCTTTATTCCTACTAATATTATAAACGTGAAAGTTGGTGAGGATGGATGTTTGTTACTTTTTCACACAAAAACTACTGAACGGATTCTGATGAAACTTTACAGTAATATAGCTTATACATCAGAGTAACACATAGGCTACTTTTTATCCGGGTACCACGCAGACGAAGCCGTGGGCAGAAGCTAGTATTAGTATCCTACCGCAGGGTGAGGCACTGAGCCGCGTCCTCGCAGACGGTGCCAGCTAGCAGATGACGCACATCTTCTTGAGATCACTCTCATCCGGATCCACAGTTTCCGAGTCCTTGATGACCGGCTCCCGACCCCGGATATCCGGCAGGTACTTCTCATAGTCCAGACCCTGGGAGCGAAAGCGTTTTTAACAATGGATACAAGTTGATGCTAAGACAGGGCAATTTTTTTTCAGGAAAATATAAAAATTAACTTCAAATACTACTAAAGTTTCTCAAAAGTACAATATGAAATTTTATCCCCCATTTTTTGACCCTTAGGGGTGAGATTTTTCATAATATTTGTATGGTATACAGTTATGTCAATAGTGAACCGATTTTAATGATTCTTTTGTAATAGTTGGTTAATACTTCAAGGATGGTTGTAGTATATATACATTTTATGAAAAAAAAAAACCCAACTTAGGGTGAAAAAATGGATGCTTAAATTTCATATTGGACTTGTATCAATTTCTCGTTATTCGGAGTCGGTTTTTTGACATTAAACGTCTTTTAAATTATGTGTTTTCAATTTTAAGTAATTTCGAATACGATTGTTAAAATTGTGAAATAATAAATGAAATGACCGGTGGTAAGCAATGGACCGAACGACATGGAAGGACAGATGGGAGCCCTTTGCCCAGCAGTGGGACGTTATGGGTTACCTAATAAAAGAATATATAAAAAAAGACATTCAATAATCCATCAAAAAATATGATAAAAAACAGACTTTCTAACGTTATTTTGCCCACTAGGGATGACACTCTTTCGAATAAAAAATGTATGCTGATTACGGAATCATCGCACATTTTTGATTATGTTTTTTGAGTTTTACGAAAAAAGTAGCAACCCCTCAGGAATAAAACAATTATAGTACTTCGTCGAGATCATTTTCTATGCAACAACAAAAGAATCATCAAAATTGGTTAACAATTGGCGAAGATACCAAGAGAGAAAAAAAAAGGAAAAGGATGAAATTTGCCTTCCTCTTTTTGATGCCAAAGCTGCGTTATATGTATTGAAGTAATTTTAAATTAAAGTATATTTTAGAATTTTATATTAGTATTCATTAAAATAATATATATATCAGCATATATTTATCTGGTTTAAGAATTAATTCTCATAAGAATTTATAATTCACTTAGATGAGAACTTATAAGTAAGAAAATATTACGTAGGTCTTAAATAGTTGCCATAAGCGAGCGAGTGTTATAAACTAACCTAGAATAGGTAAACATCAGTGACAAAACCAATTATTATTAAGTTAGAATAAAACAATGCCTACCAAAACATTCACAACTAGCAATATAGGTGGGTAGATTTGAAAAAATATGTCCGACAAGACAAATACTTGCTAATTATAAGGACGGGTTTTAATCTACACGGATCAGCATTTACTAAAAGTGACAAAAAAGTTTCTTTTTTCTATTACTGATTTGGGCCTTTATTAAATAGATACATTTTTAGCAACTTTTTAAATTTATGCGTGTTTTTTGTTTCTTTTATGATAATCGGTATTTCGTCATAAATTTTTGCACTTTCAAAAGTTATATTCTTTTTACCGTAATAAGTCCTTGGAGAACGTAGTATTATTTATAATACTATTCATTAAATTAATATACAGGGTGTAAAAAGACTACTCCCGAAAATTTCGGGGAGTGAAAGTACCCATCAATATGAACAACTTTTACTATGGAACCATCACTGTGAACGTGAAAAAAAAATCAGCTGTTCCATACATATCAGCCAAGTAGGTATTGAACTTTAGTATGGAACAGCTGATTTTATTTCGCTCTCACAGTGTTGGTTCCATAGTAAAAGTTGTATTGATGGGTACTTTCACTCCCCGAAGTTTTCGGGAGTAGTCTTTTTACACCCTGTATATAGCAGCATATATTTATATCATCGGCATAAGTACGTACTTAGTAATGCTGGCATTGCTGCGTTTGAAAGGTATTGGTGCCGGTGAAATAACAAGCACATGAGACTTTCAAACGTTATGTCTCAAGTTGGCAAGTCATGAGCGATAGATATTTCTCGCGTTCCAAGCGTCCACAGGTTACGGTAACCGCTCACCAACAGATGGACCGTATTCTTGTTTACCACTTTAAGTTGTATAAAAAATTTTTTTTTGTCATAGAATATATATACATTATACTGTTGGACATTCTCATAAGCAGAGCTTGTATTATGGGAACTACATGACTGATATACTACTTATATACATTGTTTTTGAAAATACATACATATTATACATAGAGAACACCCAGACCCGAGACAAATATTCGCAGATCATATAAAAAAATCATTTAAAAAACTATAGTGATTTCGATGTACGTGTCCTCAGGACGCGACGCGGAGAGAAAGCGTCGCTATCACCCACCCTGATGTAGACTCTCGGAATGAGTCGAAACTTAGTCGGTGCCTTCACCGATAGCGCCGTACGTGAAAATTCCCGTTTCTACAATACGAATGTGTTATCACCTGTCTCTCGTAGAAGAGCAGATATGCGGCTGCGGGGTCGATGGGCGGCGCCGGGTGCGGGTTCAGTTCCCGGCAGCTGCTGTCGTTGTAGCAGAGCCAGGCGCCGGAGGGGTTCCGTGCGTACGCCACGTAGTGTCCGCCCGACATCTGCCCCGAGTGCGACTGCGAACCCACACCACCGCGCGCCGTTACTACTCATCACATTATATTATACTAGCCTCTGCACACGGCTTCGCCCGCGTTGTACCCGGATAAAAAGTAGCCTATGTATTATTCTGATGTATAAGCTATATTAATGTAAAGTTTCATCAAAATCCATTCAGTAGTTTTTGGTCACAGTGCTATAAACTAAGCTGTGATCATACAACGGTCGCCCTTATCGCTAAGAGCGATCTCTTGACTCTCACAATATCTTATTATCCTCTCAATCCACAGGTTGTCTGAAAGAGATCGCTACTGATCGTGTTGTTTGTTTAAGATCCTACTAACATTATAAACGCGAAAGTTTGTGAGGATGGATGTTTGTTACTCTTTCACGCAAAAAATACTGAACGGATTTCGATGAAACTTTACAGTAAGTTCTTCAGTTCTAAGTGGGGGAACTAAGGTATGCACTGACGTCCCACATTGGGGTGTATTGTGCATTATCCCCCTTCTAACCTGACCCCAACCAGCCCAACTCCTTGAAGTAGCGGAGGAGGACTCTGTGTTGATGACAGCAGTGTTCCAGTATCCCTGACCTCCTGTCAGTTGATGATGACGGAGAGCATGAGATGAGCTCTTGCAGTTCCGTCTTCGAGCTGACTTCATTTGTGGCGGTGCAGTGTATCACCACATGCTCCACAGCCTCCAACCTGGAGACAACCTCGACAGAGTCCACTGTCCGTGGCCCCTGTCTTAAGGAGATGGTGATTCAGATCACAGTGTCCCGTGATGATGCCCACCATCATCCTCAGGTCATCGCGTTTCATTTTTAGTAAGGTGTTCGTTATTTTGCGATTTCTTACCGGTAGCATAGGCTACTTTTTATCCGGGTACGACGCGGCCGAAGCCGTGGGCAGAAGCTAGTGTACAATATAGCATTAGAATGTATCGATTGATAGTTGTGTTGCATCTCACCACGACGGCGTAGAGTCTGTACTTGAGGTCGAAGGGGTCCTGGTTCTGCTGCAGCAGATGGTGCTGGTAGTCCTGCAGGTTGTCGTCGGTGACGGGAGTGTGCTGGAGGCTGGTGGACTGCAGCCTCTCGCGCCGCGCGGCCTCCACGGAGCCGCGGCGCTTCCGCTCCACTTTTACCCTGGAATAAACAACCAGCTTTCACACACGGTACAGGCAGAAGCCGTGTATCATGAGGCTTATATTCCTCGTCTCCCTCGATTCCCTAGCTCACCATTCTTCGCTTTCTCTCGTTTCCTCACCTAATAATCTTCTCCCTCGGTTCCCTAGCTCGCCATTCTTCGCTTTCTCTCGTTTCCTCACCTATTCCTCATCTCCCTCGGTTCCCTGGCTCGATTTCTTCGCTTTCTCTCGTTTCCCCACCTATTCCTCGTCTCCTTCGGTTCCCTAGCTAATCTTCACTCACAGTTTGTTCAACCTAATCCTCGTCATCCTAGCTTGCCATTGTTCGCTGTCGCTCGTCTCACTCACCTGTTCCTCGTCTCCCTCGGCTCCCGCGGCTGTTCGTCGTCGCTGTCGGTCTCAGAGATGGCGTCCCCGAGCAGGGCGGAGTGGCGCCGCCTCGCGCCGCTGATCTCCCGGTGCCGCAGCAGCGTCTCGCGCGGCACCGACGCGAGATACTCCGTCGGATCGAAGTCTTGGAACGGGAAGTTGACCACCTTCTGCGACTTTATCCACTTGTTGTTCACGTATTGGAAGCGTTTCAGGTGGATTATCTGAGGAAGGTTACATGCCCTCATCAGCACCCAGATAAACAGCCAATCTGCTGATAACCAGAATAGAATAAACAGGTTCTAGAGTGCAACTGGTGCAGAATTAACTTTGCAAACTCATTATACCGGAGCAGTGGTACCTCTCCTCCAGCTCCTCGGCACGTGACGCACTCACCAGTATGGGCGGTGCCCTCCACAGCTGCAGCGTCTTGGTGGCAGGCTGGTTGTCCTTGCACGCGGAGCAGTGGTACCTCTCCTCCAGCTCCTCGGGCGAGGTGAACGCGCGCAGGCAGCTCTGCAGATCTATCGCCTTGGCTGCTTCCACTGCCTCCTGAAGCATACAGAAACAAGGGTAATCGAGATTGGTAAAGATGGATGGGCAGCATGCACATAGCTCGATGAACAATAGGCATACCTGTTTGACGGAGGGATGTTCGATGCAGTGCCTCTCGCGCGTGGTCTGGTACCGCAGGTGCAGCGCGGTGGGGTCCCACTCGATGGCCAGCATGCAGGCGTCCAGCGAGACCAGCGAGATGGAGCTCAGCGTGAACGAGCCGGAGGCACCCTGGACATTACAACTTTATTGTCTAATACTAATACGATCAGGCAACTAATGTCCGAACGTCCCGCGACTTATGACTTGTGACGGCTCGTCAGTCACCAGCGAGCTTCTAAGGCTGTTCCAGTATTTGGAAGTTTATAGAGTTGTTAACACCCCCAGTTATCACATTTAATTGCAGCAGGTTTTTTGTTGAATTTGACGTCCCATTTGTTATTTGCAGTGAATAATTAAAATACGATAATTGCATGCTCTATATTTTGTTCTTTGATTTCATAATACAACTGAACTTTTAAACAGATAACAACTTTAATACACACTTAAAAAATGTACACATGATTGTTGTAACAGCTCTAGATGAATATCACTATTTTGTTTGTATTTCCAATGACAGACGAGATTTGTCGAAGCATCTAATTTAAATCGTAGTTCTGTACGTCTGTGACGTCACTGCGTAAGGTCAGCAGAATACCGGTGCTAAGCAGGTAGCCTTCCTGCCTAGTATTAACTCAGACGATTACAGACATTGAATAAAATATTGAAAACCAAAAACCGCGTTAGAATCTATAAGCAGCTCGTTATTATTTTGTAGGCTCCGACAAATCTCGTCTATCATCGGAAATACGAACGAAATAGTGATATTTATCTAGAGCTGTTACAATTGCTGTGCTGTTACATTTTTATAGTGTTATCGTAAAATTGTTAGAATAGTTTCGAAACAAAATAAAAGTGTTTAAAGAAAATAAAATAAAAGTGTTTTAAGTGCTGAGCTTGACACCTTTTTGGTGCAACAATTAACCGTCTGGGTAGATGGATCAGCAATGTACATTTCTGTTCCAGTTTTTATGTATCTAAGGGAATCCATCATGGGACATCATGCATGTTGACATTTTAATGACAGCTGTCATCAATTTTTAGTTCCCTAAGATTATATTTGAGTTTTAATTTGGCAAGTAGGTTAATAATAAAGTTATGACCGTTGCAAATGATCTAGAGCACTACCAGACGGAAGCGTTTCCAAAATGCTGGCCGCATTGCCAAGCTGAATGGCAATGCTGATGATGATACAGATAAGTGTCAGCTCTCTGGTCACGCGTCGCTTCGACTAATCGCCATAAGTTTTGTAAATGCAAAGTGCCACGGTTTATTTTAAAATAGTTATTTTGAATGAATGAATGACAATATTGTACACCTTATGATATAAACAAAAACACATTAAGATAAAATGCCCCCCCCCCCCCCCCCCCAAAATCACATAGATACCCGCCTACCAAACCAGGGCTGGAGATTGAAAGAGTGACTAAGGAAATTTGCCTCCCCCCGACACGGAGTACTTCCGCGGTCCCTGGTAGAGTGTTACTCACGTCGTCGTGGTGCGCTTGCCTGGCGCTGGCGCTGGCCTGCCGCTGCAGCTTCGCGTGGGCGATGGGCGAGTCCGCGAGCGGCGGCAGGCTGTCGTCGATGAGGCTGCGCGCCGCGGGGGACGCCGTACCATCACCTACGCAACGACACCACTTTCAACACACTTACTCTTATTTATAACCACTTTTCATACCATTTTTTTACATACACCAATAACATTTATCAAAGATAGTCATAGTCAAATGTCATAAATAACCTTATATAGTCAAAATTTACATTTATGCATGTCTAGTTGAGGTAGAACATAATTGCACGTATTAAAATTATTCTAAGTCCTTATCGTACATGTTCTGGCAAATTCTAAAATAGTATATAAAAATGTTAATAATGTTAAATTATGGCTTATAATTAATGCTAAAATAAAAAGTTTTGAATTTGAAAATAAAAATATACGAAAAATCAAAAGAGACTTATTAATTGAGTCAACAATACAATAAAATAACAGGACACAGAATCTCAAACATTCTGTAAAATTTTTCATTTATGCCAAAAAGTAAAAAAAATAATACATAAAGAACCACAATATCATGAAAATGTATAAGATACTTAAATCAAACAAGGTACATTTAATTCAGCCATCCGCAAAAACAAATCACAAAACCATCCAAAGAGCGTTGAGCGCAACGAGATGGCGATTTTATACAAATAAAATAGCAAACAAGTATACGGCCCATCTGTTGGTAAGCAGTTACCGTAACCTGTGGACGATTGCAACACCAGGAGGTCTAGACAAATACTACTTTCTGTTGGCGTTATCGCCTGCGGAAAGAGTCGACAAATACCACTTTCTGTTGGCGTTATCGCCTGCGCAAAGATTGAATTGTATGAGAATGACATTAGCTGTGGAAATGTCACGTAACAGCTGCCAAGTTTTACCTTTTAAAAATTTGCGTTAACGCGAAAGGAAAAGTACGCGTGAGGTTGCCGACCCTGAGGCACACCGGGTGAAAAATCGAATGTGCCTGTAATTTTCACCAGCACCCATACTCTGCATACCGGAAGACAACAATGCGAGCATTTCTGCTTTGCGGCAGAAATAAATACCTCTGTAGTACTTGCTCTTTCACAATAGATAGATTTAATCAATTAAAGATAGCTCTTTTGAACACCAAATAAATATACTATAAAAATTTATGCAATACAAATACGAAAACATTAATTCATAAATATACAAGGTATTACAGCTAGCGGTAGCGGGTAATAGCGGTCTTATAGCTAAAAGCGATCTCTTTCAGATTAAAAAAAAAAATACGAACTTGATTTGAAAGTGACAGTACTTATGCTCTAACGTTTGAATTGAAAATGCTTTTACCGCAACCATAACAAACTTAATCGAGTGTCCCACTGAATTTCGACAGTTCGTTAATTCGACACGTGAACTTCGAAAAACATAGTTCGACTGAACATACTTCGACAACACACACCTTCGAAAGACCACTACTTCGACAGACCCTATTGCAACATGGACTTGTGCGGCAGATAATTATTTTGGACAGAAACAAAAAAAACCTAATAACCTAACCTACATGATATTTACTTCGCTTGTCGCCGCCGCTGACTGATCATTTTGACCTAAAATTTTACTATAACACGTAATTCAATTAGTTTTGTTACATTTTAGAGCAGTATTATGTGGAAGGTATGTTTCTGTCGAAATAATGATCTGCCGAACAAGTGCATGTCGAAGTAGTGGTCTGCCGAAGATGTGTGTTGTCGAAGTATGTTATTTTGAAGTTAGCGACGTGTCGAAATTGAGTGGGACACTGAATTTAATCTAATAAAATTCAAGCATAGATTGACCGATGTCAAATCTTTATGCTCTATCGGCGGCCATATCATCACTTACCATCAGATGAGAAAGTACAATTATGGACTTATTTAGAGGAACGCTTCATCGAACCATTTTTTTTATAGAAAGTTCTTATTACACACTGCCACATACCTGAATGTTTAGTTAAAAAAAAAGAATAACTTACGATCGTCTTTGGTTTCAGTTTTTTTTTTTCGTTTATATTGGAATAATTTTGGCATTTGCATTCATTTTATCAAATTTAGTTTTTTTTCTATAAAAATGTATTGTGGTCATATTGCATGCAGCTCATTGAATAAATAAAGGCATCTATATCGTGGAAAACGGCCACTGAAAACTGCAGCACGGTACCCCATATGGTCGAGGGTCAGGTCAGTTAATGGTAAGGGGCGGTGTTTCATAGGGCACGTACGGAGCTAAATATCGTGGAAAACGGCCACGGAAAACTGCGGCACGGTACCCCATATGGTCGAGGGTCAGGTCAGTTAATGGTAAGGGGCGGTGTTTGCATAGGGCACGTACGGAGCTAAATATCGTGGAAAACGGCCACGGAAAACTGCGCCACGGTACCTAACGGACATTTTAGAACCCATTGTGATGCCCCCTGCAACTATCGGAGATGGTTTTCGTTTAATGCAAGATAATGCCGCAAACTGCAGCGATAGCTTCGGGGTATCAGCGGGAGGTCGAAATCGATGTTATGGAGTGGCCAGCACGCTCGCCGGATCTATACCGGATTAAACATGTTTGGACTAAGTTTGGAAGACAAATGAAACAGCGAAATCCAACACCAGCTAAGATATCTAAACACCTAGTGCAATGGCAGAAGAGTGGAATCAAATGCCACAATTTTTTATTGATGAATTGATAAAAAACATGCCGAGAAAAATGTAGGCAGAATTGACAGCTGGAGGAGGTGACACTGAGTACAGATTTTACTCAAACACGTCGCAAAAAGACTCTCAACCATTCGAACCATTTTACATTTTCAATGTGATAGCAGAAAGATGGGATTCCTCAAAACACAATTTTTGAGATTTCTGTTGATAATTTTCATATGTACTTATGTATTGAAATGCAGGATGTTGTAAAGCTTCACGTCTGCGCATCTGATTTGGGCGCCGTCTCCGATGGCAGTGCCGCGGATGCCGTCGCTCGGTCAGCGCGCGGAGGCTAGGATGAGACGAGCTTGTTGCTACGGAACCAGCTCGCCTCATGCCGGCCGCCGCGACGCTACGGTTTAGTGGTTAGTAGTCGCGGAGCCGCCGGTGCTCGCCGGTGCTCGCCGGTGCTCGCCGGTGCTCGCCGGTACTCGCCGGTACTCGCTAGTGTTACGGGATTAGTACACGGATATGTTACGAAGCGCTGCCTGGGTTATACAAATAACGTTAGATCAGAGATTTGATGACACATTACCAAGGTGAATTGTAAAACAAATTTGATATGTGTCTCAGGACGGTTGTAATAAGAGCCAGATCGAACCGACACGATGCCGTTGGCGATCGATACATTCACGTGAACGAACACTTCCCAAAGCTTGCGCTGTTGTCCAGCTGCATGCGTCCTGATGTCTCACCAGGTACGGTAAGAGCATAGTACAGTACGAGGCACACATTGAAGTTGCTTGCATAGAGTTGGAGCAATTCATAGTTATAAGCGTTTACAGCCCACCATCTGCCTCATTTGACATTTTTCTTATAATTCTTATAATTCTTTATTGTACACAGAAATAAAACAGAAATATTAAACAAGATATTAGGTGAGGCATGTACAAAGGCGAGCTTAACCCTAAAAAGAGTTTTCTTCCAGCAAACCTTTGACCAAGATGATTTTTGAAAAAGTTATGGAAGAAATTTTGTTCAAATTATCTAAATCAAATAAATATATTATTACGTGCGGAGATTTTAATGTTAATTTACTAGAAATTAACTCCCTAAATACTAGAATAATTAGTTTATTTCAATCATTTGATTTAAAACCTCATTTTATGGAGCCTACTCGGATAACCGATACTTCGGCCACATGTATAGACAATATCTTTGCCAACATTAAAATTTTAAATTAGAGTTTAATTAGTAATATTAAGTCGGATCATCTTGGTCAAATAATTAAAATAGAGGTTCAAACAAAAAAACTTGAAAAAAGAAAAATTACTTGTATACCTATGACCAAAGATCGATTGGACAAACTAAAATTGAATTTAACTTCTGTATTTCCATGTTTATATGGTAATTTTAATCCGAATAATTTATACAACACATTTTTTAAGAAATTTAGTGATGTGTTCAATTCACTTTTTACATCGAAATCGATCATGGTCTCTGACGGTAAAAAGTTCAGTGACTGGGCAATAGCGGGAATACATAAAAGCAGGAAGAAATTGTATGATCTTTATGCTGAAAAACAATATAATTTTAATGAGGAGTTTAAAGAACAAGTCAAAAAGTATTCTAAAATTTTTAAAAATGTTTGTCGTGAAGCAAAAGCGCGTCATTTGAGTTCAAAAATTAAAAATAGCCAAGATAAAGTAAAAGCCACTTGGAAAGTAATCAACAGTGAGACTGGAAGAGTCACAACTAAGAACAATAAGTTTAATTTGAAAATTGACAATGCCACCGTCAATCAGGATAGTGATGTAGCTAATGCGTTCGAAAACTTTTTTACCGACATTCCAGTCTCTACCACAAAATCCTTAAACTCCTCTCCCATAGAAGCAGAGTCATTGTTAAAAGAAAACTTAACAGAATGTAAAATACAATTCAAATTTTATCATGTAAATAGTTTGACATCATAAAAGCTTTCAAACTCATAAATGTTAAAAAAACCACGGACCTCTGGGGCATCTCTGTTTGCGTTGTGAAATCATTGATTGGCACTATTGCGCCCGAACTAGCTTTAATATTCAACGAGTGTATTGACTGTGGTGTGTTCCCTGATTTAATGAAACACAGTAAAATAACTCCACTTTTCAAATCGGGTACGTGTTCTGACCCTGGTAATTTTAGACTTATATCAGTACTTCCTACATTTAGTAAAATTTTTGAAAAACTAATTTTAAATCAATTGCAAAGACATTTTAAATTAAATAATTTACTGCATAATAAGCAATTCGGATTTAGTAAGGGTCGCTCAACCACTGATGCTGGTATTGAGTTAATATCGCACATATTTGATGCCTGGGAGGAATCTCATGACGCTTTAGGCGTTTTTTGTGATTTGTCAAAGGCATTTGATTGCGTAGACCATGACACATTGATCAGGAAACTACACCATTATGGTATTAGGGGCGTTGCTCTAGACTTTCTCACTTCCTATTTAAGTGACAGAGTACAAAGAGTTGATGTGAATGGAAAACGGTCTCCGGGGTCTCTGGTTACTATCGGTGTACCGCAGGGATCAATTCTTCGACCATTTTTGTTCTTAGTATACATTAATGATCTACCCCACCTTGTAAGGGACGATCATGAGGTTGTATTGTTTGCAGATGACACGTCACTTTTATTTAAATTAAAGCGACGACAAACCGATTTTGACAATGTAAACAATGCAATCTCTAAGGTTGTAAAATGGTTCAACGTTAACAATCTCCTACTTAATGAAAAGAAAACAAAGTGTATTAGATTTATACTACCCAATGTTACACAAGTTAAAGCAAATATCAAAATCAAAGATGAACAGTTGGCTCTTGTGGACACCACCGTATTCTTAGGTATCACCCTAGATAATAAGCTTCAATGGGGTCCTCATATTGATGGGTTATCGAAGAGACTTAGTTCTGCGGCATATGCAGTCAAAAAGATCCGTCTTTATACAGACGTTGACACAGCTAGACTAGTTTACTTCAGCTACTTCCACAGCATTATGTCGTACGGTATACTGCTGTGGGGGAGTGCTGCTGATATCAATACCGTTTTTGTGCTGCAGAAGAGGGCTGTTCGAGCAATTTATAATATGGGCCCCAGAGAATCACTTCGCGAAAAGTTTAAAGAAATAAATATAATGACATTCCCTTGTCAATACATTTATGAAAATCTGATGTATGTTCACAATTTTTTTTTTTTTTTTTTTTTTTAATGCTGGACAATCCACACAGCATCATCTAGCCCCAAGCTAAGCAGAGCTTGTGTTATGGGTACTAGATGACTGATATACTTAATACAATACATTACATAGATAGATATTTTTTTATTATACATAGAAAATACCCAGAACACCCGGAACAAATATTTGCAGATCGTACAAACATTTGTCCCAGGGCGGGAATCGAACCCGCAACCTCCTGTGTCGCAGGCCTTCGCCCACCGCGCCACATCGGTCGTCTTAATTTGTTTAAGAAAAAAAGCGATTATCACAATGTTAATACTAGAAATAAAGATAAACTCGCTGTTGCCACTTGTAGACTCCATAAAGTTAGTAAATCGTTTAAAGGGCACGGTGTACGCTTTTATAACAAACTCCCAAGAGATATACAAAAATTATCAATTAACAAATTTAAAAACGTAATTAAACAAAAGATTTATAAAAAGGCATACTAAAATATCTGATTATATGACAAAAAAACTCTTGGGATTGAAAATGTTCCAACTTGAACCTATTGTTTTGTAAAAGGATCATTAAAAAGAATAACCAGCCTTGTTTTCTTGCCTTTCTTTCCTGGCTTGGTCGCGGAGGAACACCTAGATAAAAACCGACGTTTCAAAGTGGTCCTTGTGATTTTATTGAATAAATGAATTTTGACTTTGACTTTGACTTTTGACTGACCGTGCGTGGTGAGCGGCCGCACCACGCCCCGCCGCGCGACACCAGCCGCAGCGTGAACGGGAACTCGTAGCCCAGGCTGTCGTCGCTGAAACACATCACTGACCGTGCGTGGTGAGCGGCCGCACCACGCCCCGCCGCGCGACACCAGCCGCAGCGTGAACGGGAACTCGTAGCCCAGGCTGTCGTCGCTGAAACACATCACTGACCGTGCGTGGTGAGCGGCCGCACCACGCCCCGCCGCGCGACACCAGCCGCAGCGTGAACGGGAACTCGTAGCCCAGGCTGTCGTCGCTGAAACACATCACTGACCGTGCGTGGTGAGCGGCCGCACCACGCCCCGCCGCGCGACACCAGCCGCAGCGTGAACGGGAACTCGTAGCCCAGGCTGTCGTCGCTGAAACACATCACTGACCGTGCGTGGTGAGGATGAGGGGCTGCGTGTGCGTGGGCAGCGCGCAGCCGCGGCAGGCGCGCGGCCAGGCGCAGCGGCCGCACCACGCCCCGCCGCGCGACACCAGCCGCAGCGTGAACGGGAACTCGTAGCCCAGGCTGTCGTCGCTGAAACACATCACTGACCGTGCGTGGTGAGCGGCCGCACCACGCCCCGCCGCGCGACACCAGCCGCAGCGTGAACGGGAACTCGTAGCCCAGGCTGTCGTCGCTGAAACACATCACTGACCGTGCGTGGTGAGCGGCCGCACCACGCCCCGCCGCGCGACACCAGCCGCAGCGTGAACGGGAACTCGTAGCCCAGGCTGTCGTCGCTGAAACACATCACTGACCGTGCGTGGTGAGCGGCCGCACCACGCCCCGCCGCGCGACACCAGCCGCAGCGTGAACGGGAACTCGTAGCCCAGGCTGTCGTCGCTGAAACACATCACTGACCGTGCGTGGTGAGCGGCCGCACCACGCCCCGCCGCGCGACACCAGCCGCAGCGTGAACGGGAACTCGTAGCCCAGGCTGTCGTCGCTGAAACACATCACTGACCGTGCGTGGTGAGCGGCCGCACCACGCCCCGCCGCGCGACACCAGCCGCAGCGTGAACGGGAACTCGTAGCCCAGGCTGTCGTCGCTGAAACACATCACTGACCGTGCGTGGTGAGCGGCCGCACCACGCCCCGCCGCGCGACACCAGCCGCAGCGTGAACGGGAACTCGTAGCCCAGGCTGTCGTCGCTGAAACACATCACTGACCGTGCGTGGTGAGCGGCCGCACCACGCCCCGCCGCGCGACACCAGCCGCAGCGTGAACGGGAACTCGTAGCCCAGGCTGTCGTCGCTGAAACACATCACTGACCGTGCGTGGTGAGCGGCCGCACCACGCCCCGCCGCGCGACACCAGCCGCAGCGTGAACGGGAACTCGTAGCCCAGGCTGTCGTCGCTGAAACACATCACTGACCGTGCGTGGTGAGCGGCCGCACCACGCCCCGCCGCGCGACACCAGCCGCAGCGTGAACGGGAACTCGTAGCCCAGGCTGTCGTCGCTGAAACACATCACTGACCGTGCGTGGTGAGCGGCCGCACCACGCCCCGCCGCGCGACACCAGCCGCAGCGTGAACGGGAACTCGTAGCCCAGGCTGTCGTCGCTGAAACACATCACTGACCGTGCGTGGTGAGCGGCCGCACCACGCCCCGCCGCGCGACACCAGCCGCAGCGTGAACGGGAACTCGTAGCCCAGGCTGTCGTCGCTGAAACACATCACTGACCGTGCGTGGTGAGGATGAGGGGCTGCGTGTGCGTGGGCAGCGCGCAGCCGCGGCAGGCGCGCGGCCAGGCGCAGCGGCCGCACCACGCCCCGCCGCGCGACACCAGCCGCAGCGTGAACGGGAACTCGTAGCCCAGGCTGTCGTCGCTGAAACACATCACTGACCGTGCGTGGTGAGCGGCCGCACCACGCCCCGCCGCGCGACACCAGCCGCAGCGTGAACGGGAACTCGTAGCCCAGGCTGTCGTCGCTGAAACACATCACTGACCGTGCGTGGTGAGGATGAGGGGCTGCGTGTGCGTGGGCAGCGCGCAGCCGCGGCAGGCGCGCGGCCAGGCGCAGCGGCCGCACCACGCCCCGCCGCGCGACACCAGCCGCAGCGTGAACGGGAACTCGTAGCCCAGGCTGTCGTCGCTGAAACACATCACTGACCGTGCGTGGTGAGCGGCCGCACCACGCCCCGCCGCGCGACACCAGCCGCAGCGTGAACGGGAACTCGTAGCCCAGGCTGTCGTCGCTGAAACACATCACTGACCGTGCGTGGTGAGCGGCCGCACCACGCCCCGCCGCGCGACACCAGCCGCAGCGTGAACGGGAACTCGTAGCCCAGGCTGTCGTCGCTGAAACACATCACTGACCGTGCGTGGTGAGCGGCCGCACCACGCCCCGCCGCGCGACACCAGCCGCAGCGTGAACGGGAACTCGTAGCCCAGGCTGTCGTCGCTGAAACACATCACTGACCGTGCGTGGTGAGGATGAGGGGCTGCGTGTGCGTGGGCAGCGCGCAGCCGCGGCAGGCGCGCGGCCAGGCGCAGCGGCCGCACCACGCCCCGCCGCGCGACACCAGCCGCAGCGTGAACGGGAACTCGTAGCCCAGGCTGTCGTCGCTGAAACACATCACTGACCGTGCGTGGTGAGCGGCCGCACCACGCCCCGCCGCGCGACACCAGCCGCAGCGTGAACGGGAACTCGTAGCCCAGGCTGTCGTCGCTGAAACACATCACTGACCGTGCGTGGTGAGGATGAGGGGCTGCGTGTGCGTGGGCAGCGCGCAGCCGCGGCAGGCGCGCGGCCAGGCGCAGCGGCCGCACCACGCCCCGCCGCGCGACACCAGCCGCAGCGTGAACGGGAACTCGTAGCCCAGGCTGTCGTCGCTGAAACACATCACTGACCGTGCGTGGTGAGGATGAGGGGCTGCGTGTGCGTGGGCAGCGCGCAGCCGCGGCAGGCGCGCGGCCAGGCGCAGCGGCCGCACCACGCCCCGCCGCGCGACACCAGCCGCAGCGTGAACGGGAACTCGTAGCCCAGGCTGTCGTCGCTGAAATACAACGAACCGATCAACGAAACCTCAACATTACGATCCGGATGGCATGCTGGCCCGCAGCCCCACCAGCAAGGGGACTCCGAACAGCGCCGGCCTGCTACATCGCTAGGGAAGGTGGTACGAACCAGTCGGTAGCATGGTTGCAGGTGTCCGCCGGGGGAGGGCGAGCCGACAGCAGCCGGGCGACCTGCGTCCAGACGGCGCCGTACAGGTCGCGGCCGCTCATGCCGGCCCGCAGCCCCACCAGCAAGGGGACTCCGAACAGCGCCGGCCTGCTGCGCTGAGACGGAAGGAAGTAGGCGTCCGCTCGGCATTGCTTCCTATGAACGACACAGACTTCATTTGTGCCAATTCTTTTAAAAACCAGTTTTATTCCTCACCGGCAGATCAGTCCGAAGTGACGTTAGTCTTTTGGCTTGTAGGAATGTTTCCTGATGACATTACTGCGATCAACTGAAGGACTTCACATTTGGAAAATGAGGCCCGTCACATTTTCCTTTTAAAGTGTATCTACTAAGTTTAAGAGTTTTACGTCTGCAATAGTTGCCAGTCCATAGTCTTTTTAACGTCGCCAGAGCATTATTTGAAGACAGGGGCCACAGACTGGACTCTGACGTGAGTGTCTTCATGATTTGAAGACAGTGAAGCATGAGGTATACATTGCACCACCACAAGCTCATCGAATCATGCTCTCCTTCATCGAAAACTTCCACAGGGGATACAGAACCATGTTTGCCGATGAAATTACAAGCACATGAGACTTTTCACCAGTTGTCTCAGGGTCTTCAATGCACGATCGATATCGTGCTGGTGTTGCAAGCCTCCATAAGTTACGGTAACCGGTTACCAACAGGTGGGCCGTATGCTTATCTTCCACTTTTAGTTGTATTAAAAAAATAGTCGGGCGGGTTAGGAGGGTATAAAATCCTACCACTACCTGGCTACTGTCTCTGGAAACACCCACCATTTTCAACTCGGACTTCTTTCAGGGCAATACTTCGCTGCGTACAAAGTTGGAAATATATGAAGCTGTACACCCACGTCCTACAAATTTGTGTTACCGATTAACTAGTTGTGTGGCTACTTATTTAAATAAAACTGTATTCGTTTATTACCTGGTTTTATTCCCATACAGCCACAGTAGGTGGGTAGGAGTAAAATCAAGGCCAAACGGCACAACATTAAATCAAAATAGGACTGTCGGAGCACCGTCTCTCTACTCGAAGTGGTATAGATAGGAGTGATAGTTGACCTGTGCACTGCGACGAGGTAGCGTGGCGGGGCGGGGCGCGGGGCGGAGCGCGGGGCGGGGGCGGGGGAACGCGTGCTCAGCGTGGGGGTGGCAAAGCCCCGCTTGGGCAGGGTGCTGCTTCTGAAACGTGACAATATTATTCTATCCTAATAATAAAGCTGAAGAGTTGTTTGTTTTTTTTGTTTGAACGCGCTAATCTCCGGAAATACCAATAATCATCATCATCATCAGCCTATATTAGTCCACTGCTGGACATAGGACTCCCCTAATGAGCGCTAGAGCGCCCTGTCTTCAGCTTGCCGCATCCAGCATCTGCCTGCAGTGCTTCGCAGATTGTCAACCCACCTGGCCGGAGGACGTCCTACACTACGTTTGCCGAGTCGCGGTCTCCACTCAAGAACACGTTTACCCCAGCGGTTGTCGGTTCTTCGCGAGATATGACCGGCCCACTGCCACTTCAGCTTGCTAATTCGTTAAGCTATGTCGATAACTTTGGTTCTCTGACGGATGTATTCGTTACGAATCCTATCTTTCAGAGAGACTCCGAGCTTAGCTCTTTCCGTAGCTCGCTGAGCGACTTTGAACTGGTGGACCAGCCCTGATGGCTATCATTTGCAAAAGTATTTTTGCATTTGATAGCCCATTTCTTGAGAAAGGCTATTTAACATCACGCTACGACCCGTAGCGTGATTTTAAATATCCGTACAAAAAGAAAAAAAAACGAGGACCAAGGACGACCGTGTCCCAGCTAGTATATAAATAAACATCCAACTGGGGTCAGGACTGTGACACATACACAGTCCTGACCCCACATTAGGGATCCCTGTGTCGTAAGTACCAGGTGGTGCAATATACCATCTTAGGTTACTTCACTTCTCTTGTTAAGCATGGTTTATTATTCATATTTATTTATACTTTGGAATTACAAGGAACACTCAGTCACGTCAATTAAAAAAAGTAATAACAATGGAAAATTACAATTGTAGCGTGGGTAGGTTGCTGAAGTAGGTAGGATTTTTGGTACGTTGTTGCCGACGAGTTCGTGACGCGAGGTGCGATACGAAGCAGCGTTAGGATGCAACCGTAGGTGAGGGTTGGGGGGAAGCGCCTGTACTAGTGACCACCGTTCCACGGTACTGGATGCGGCGGAGCGCTAGCGCAGACTGCTCCATCTCCGTTTTTTTTTTTTTTTTTCTGAATGGACTTTAATGCTGCAGGGCCGCAGATGGCCTTGGTCAGCGTCACCGGACTACGGCGAGCACAGAAGGCGCTCAGCCTGTAAAAAGTTAGGATGGGGCAACTAGCACAAGGGCACCACTTAGGTACGGACCTCGGCTTGGGCCGTTGCCAGAGGGGGTGGAATAGCAGAGAAACGCCCCGGTACATATCTGTACCGTGAGTAGGCGGAAGTGGGGACTCGTCGAGCCCGCCGGCGGGCTCGGTGTATCTGTGGAGTGTTTGCTCTGTCGGGACTTGATGACGTCACCACCGCGTTAGCGGTGCTGATGGGGTCATCGGGGTCACCAAGAACGTGTCTTGGTCTACGGAGGGTTTCTCCATCTCCGTCGGTCGCCGAGGCCTTATATAGTCGAGCGGCGCCAAGATGGCGTCGCTGTGTACCGACGACGCACGAGTGATCCCGATGATGAACGAACGTTGTCGTTGCTTGCGTTTAATCAAATAGTGATGCTACAAAATGTTACAAAGATAGTTAAGTTTCAGCTGTATAGGGGCTTTTGCAAAACGAAGTACCTACCTACCTACCTTCCTTCCTTGACTTCCTTTTCATCCCACGCTACTGTGTCAATTAAATAGTATAACTTGCCTTTTTCACAAGAATATCTTTTGTAAGTTTCTTAAATGCCTTTTCTTTTAAATCTATTACATGTTTCGGAAGTTTATAGTAAAATCTAACAGAATTGCCTACACAGCTTTTATTCGATTTTTGTAGCCTATAATGCAATGTTCATCAATTTATCTTTATTCCGCGTTTTTTAAAAATTATTTTCCGAATGTACATAATGTACTCATATATATATAAGGAAGGTAATATTTATCTTTTTAAATACTTCTCTCAGATTATATCCACTTTAGGTTATAAATAGCCCGAATAGCTAGCTTTTGAAAAAAAATACACATATCAGCTTCAGTACCCCACAACGGATGTTATGACTTTGCACAATTATGTTTCGGAGTCGGAAACGCGCGAGGGATACCTCTGATGTCGCAAGCGTCCATAGGTTACAGTAACCGGTTACCAACAGGTGGGTCGTATGCTTGTTTGCCAGTTTAGTAGAAAAATAAAAAAAACGGACAAGTGCGAGTCTGACTTGCACAGAGAAGGTTCCGTACAAGCTTGTAAAGCACCAAACAGTGCTCTAACGAAAATATAAGTCAGATTGAAAAACAAACTTAACTTTTTAGTTGAAAAAATGTCGCCTATACATCGATATACGTTACGGAAAATGTTTTTATGACATTAAATAATTAATTAATCAATAAATTACCTAGTTATATAAGTTACATATTGTACGTCCATAATTAATGGATAAACTGTTGTTCTGCATATCTTTTAAGATCTTTTTTGTACACTGTTTCCACAATAAACACATTTCATTTCATTTAATTTCATTTCGGTCATTTATACAACTGCGAGTATTAGTTTGTAATCAT